>VZTA01023405.1:51495-103150 GCA_013398855.1 Mohoua ochrocephala | reverse complement strand
ATGGCATTGGGGGGGTTGACTTGGGGCCCAGCCGCGCTTGTAAAGTTTATTATCCCCATATTTCACCGGCGAAATTCATCACCGCGGTCTCCGTCAAGTCTTTGTGCGGGGGGGAATCTGACATCAGAGCTTTAAAAATGTAAGAAAGGCACCCAAGAATTCCCAGCCCCCCGCCCCCCAGTCCGCTGAACCACATCCCTGCAGCGCCCGGCCGCTTCCCTGCGGACCCCCCGTGCCCCCGGAGGGGTGCGGTGGCTGCACCCCCTGCTCCCGACATCTGCCTCGCGGGGAGCATTAGTGGAGGTGCTTTTTGTTTGTCCAGTGCAAATGAATTAAAATTGCTGAGCTGTTCAAATGCGCCGAGTCTCCGAGCGCCCAAGATGAACGCGATGCCGGTTTTGGTTTTATTTTAATTCAATCTCTCCCAACTCATTTTGCTCCAGGTTGGTTCTTGCAAATGCTAAGAAAGCCTGTAAGTCAATGAGCTCAAATATTTGCGCTCTTTGTCCAAAAACTGTTTTTCTTCCTCTGTGGGTCAGGCCAAGTGCCAATCAAAGTTGTTTTTCAAGCCTCTCTTCCCTGCAGTAGGACTGCTTTTTTCTTTCTTCCTTTTTTTTNNNNTTTTTTTTTTTTTTTAAGGGTTTGGTTTTTGGAAAGGAGGTGTGTATTTAGGGGAGGGGGAGGAGAAACGTTAAAAATCGGTCAGAGAGGGAGAAGCAGATCTTAAAAATCATGTTTCTTGAATATTTTAATGGAAACAAAATCTTATTAAATGTGCATGCTTGGTATGTGCAGTTATTTTTTCCATAAACTCTTGGATCATATTACAGTTGATACTTGGTGCTCAGCTCTTAGCTCAGCTTGCGAGAAATGTAATGGATCAGAGAAGCACACATCAGCAGAGTCTGATTTTTAACCATTTCGTTGCAGGATCGAATCCCTTCTTGGCTTTAGCTTGCTGCTGTTCCCGCTTTAAGAAAAACAAGTACTTAAAAGAGAGAAGTTCTGCAGGGTTAAAGCCCGAAACAGCTTCAGACTTGACATATGTCTAAAGACATACAAATTAACCAGTGCCAAATATGTCTGTAGAAAAAGCAGGGAGGGAGCTCGCTTTGTTCTGCCAAATCATCAAAATGTTTTGTTGACAAATAAAGTGGTGCTTGGCAGCACTTGTAGATCTAAAATTAAATTTAAGTTATTGAATTTTTCTGAAGCCGTATTCCCATCCTGCTGGGTAGGACTTTTTTTGTATACCTCTTTAATACCAGTGGGAGGTAGGAGGCGGGGGGACAGGGTTAGATGGTACTTTTCTGGTAACAGGAAACTTGCTGGGTCTGATTTATTGTCGTATTTTTATTTTATTTTAAAGCAGTTTAGGGATGATGGTGAAATGTAGGCACCCAGTTGGGTCTGTTGAGAAGGCGACTTAGTGCTGCTCTGCTTTGGCTGTGGTCATTTCAACCCCACAAAATTGGGGAAGAATAAAGAAACTGAGTGACAGCCCGTGAAACCCTCTTGAAACGTAGGTGTTCTGTGCTTTCAGTGCTTGTTCTGGGACATCATTCCGTCTCTGTTATAGGCTGGACAATAAAAATAGAAGTGCAAAGCTTCTGACTACATCTGTCATTATTTAAAAGCTGGTGTAATAAAAATCACTGTAAATTTTAACCTTTTGCACCTCATTGGCAAGCATTCAAGTAGAAAACATGAGAGGGAAAAAAAAAAAGCTTGATAGAAGCGAGATGCAAATTTGACCCGAGTCTCAGAGTAATAATCTTCAGATAAGTGCTGCCTCATCTGTTCTTTTGATGGTATTGGGGTTTTTTTTAATGCTCATGTGATAATATACTGGAAAAAATGATTGGCCTTGAAACATGTTGAATCTCTTCTGCCCTCCTCAGTCTTAAGTCTTTATTTGAAGTCATTTGAATGCTCACAGTTTAGGTAGTGCTGTTGTCAAATCGTAAGGGGCAAAGCAAGCTTTCAGCTCAGTGGTATAAAATGAAATTTGAAATAGTCTAGCAGGTTTTGGATTCTCATGGGTGAAGGTAAGTTTCTCTTTCAGCTGGGAAACAGGAAAAGCTAGATGCAGCGCTGTCTGCTTCGGCCGATTTCAGATTAATCAAAGTTATGTTTTATTATGGAAAGCTCTGTGAGGGCAGCACTGAGAAACTTCCTACGGATTCATGGGTTGAATTTGCCTATGGAAAATGTTTCTGATATTAAAAGGATACAGTTTCCAGTTGGGTTTATTGTTTTAGTACTCTTTAGATAACCAGCTCTCCTTGCAGAACAATTGTTGCTAATCAGAAGGGCTTGGACAGTCATAGATACAACAACTGCATCGTTATTTGGTTTAGGAGAGGAAAAAAAAAAAGGACAACCAGTAATAGGTGATGCTGTCTTGGGTTTGGTGAGTGAGCTTGTTGAACAGCCAGCCAAGGCTAATGCTTTAGCTCAGGTTAAAATAAATAAAAGAATGACCAAAACAAGATGAGTAGCTCTGGTTCATGGGATGGATGGGCAGCCTTTGTAACAAAACTGTGGCATACCAGGAGGGAAAAGTGCTTAACATGGCATACAAGTGCTGTTGCCAGGTCTTTTCTAGAGGTGGCCAAGAGTTGCTGCCACTTCAGTAACCAGGACAGCTCCAGCTCTCCCCTTTGAAAATGCAATTATGTAGGGGAGTCCCTGGGTGGGGGAGCTCCAGGGTGTTATCCTGGAGCCTGATGGAAATCCAAGGTTCTCCCACCTAAACAGAATCAATATCCCAAGCAAGAAAGAAGAGAATATATAGGAAGAGCTCAGTATTTCTTTCGACAAATAACTGCTTCAGGAATAAGCAAAAAGTCTTCAGGGGATGGAAAAATCCTGATAGGTCAGGAAATGAAGGAACGGGGAGGATTTGCCAACTGTTCAAGCTTAGTTCAAATTGCAAAGCATGTGAAGTAAAAGGTTCTTTTACGTGTACATACAAGTCAGTAGGATAGAAAAGAAAAGAAGTATAAACATGGTTCCAGGATTAAATATTTGGTTTGTGTTAGATTTCAGTGAGGGAGACAGAAGAGCAGTGGCAAGATGGGTGATGGGGGAGTGTGGTTTAAAAGCAACCTTTTAGTGTTGGCAAGGTGGAAGTGGACCCAACTTAGCTGACCCTCCTGGCTTGAGCCAGCGTCTGTGCTGGCATATGGAATCCAGGATTTTCTTGGTATTTATAGACCTACCCAGTCAGGGTGATCCTGTGAGAGGGGAAATACCCAAAAAAATGAGGGACATAATTTGCTCCTCATCCTCCCATGCCAGTCTCCTTCTTTAGTCCAAGTCTCAATCCTGTACAAAGTTACTGAAGAAAATATGAAAAAAATATGTATGACATGATTTCACCAGAACTAGGTCATGCTAGACTAATGTAGTGGTCTTCTGTTGATAGGACAGCTGCTACAGTGTCCTCTTCCAAAAGCTTTGAATGGAGTGAAACTGCACTGCAGTCATTAAACATCTGAAGTAACATCAAAGGTTGAACTTGACACTGCAAGTCGATGGAAATTAAATGTTTGTATTTACTAACATCAAATGTTCCATATATCAAAAAGTTTAACTGGGTTTGAAAACTCTTTGGGCAAATTCATAACAGAAAAATTAAACAACACCTGTAAATATGAAATAGCAACACCTCTCAGTATAGTTTCTGTATGCTTTCCTGGCTGTTACATGTCTCCCATTGTCCCCTAGCAGTGACAGGTTACTGGACAGGAGGCACCTTTGATCTGACACAATTTGTCTGTTTTTCTGTTACTGTTAATTACAGTGATTTGGAACTGATGAGAATGGGAATTATGGTGGGCCATGCTGAAAGGAGGAGTCACTGTGCGGAGAGGAGAATCCAAGTGGCAAATGTTGTTTCTCCAGGGAGAGAGGGACATTTCGTGGAGAGCTGGGAGACCTTGAGCACTGACATAGTTAAAGTGGTGTGAAATGTGAAAGTTACAGGCTTGGCTGTTTGTTACTCATCCCTTTTAATAAGAGCAGGGAGAAGGATGTCGGTGCACGAGGACCAGAAGCTTTCTGTCACCCTGCAGGGCTGTGGTGTTGGAGAGGAGGGAAGCTGGGAAGGATAGACCCCTAATTAAACAGGCACAGAGGGGGGCTGGCTGGCTGCTGGGAGAAAGGGCATGCTGATTTTGCAGAAGGAAACTAAAAAAGCTTGCTTTTTTAATCCAGCAGAAACAAAGGCTGAGAGGGGATATGATCCGTGTCTATAAATACATCTCACGGTAAGAGCCAGTGAGGAGAAATTAGCTCAGGAGTAGATGGATGTAATATGGTCATAAATACATTTAGGCTGGAAAATTGAAGTGTCCACAGGTACGAGGATCTGGAAGAGTTTGTTCTAGGTCTGGTGCTGCCAAAAAAAGCACCCTCTTTTAAGATAGAAAAATGTGTGAACGTCATTAAATGATGTGGTGCTCACAATAGCACTAGCCTAGGCTCAGGGAGTTGAGGTCATATCCAAAAAAACAAAAAAAAGAAAAAAAAGAAAAGACACACTTTCATTCACATTATTGTTCTGTGTGGGTGAGTAAGAAAGTAGCCCAAAAGTGAACCAAAAATAGTTTAATGTCAGGTCTCATAAGCCCGTGTAAGGCAAAATATGTGTCACCATGAGTCATGAAGATGTATGGGGATGCTGTTACCTGCACTGTAAAAATCAAGAGGCCTTTCAAGGATATCTCAGCTATTTTGAGGGAAGTCAGCCTGGTTCAATCTGTTCTGAGCAGAGGCAAATCAAAGTCGCTCTGCCTTTGCTTGGAAAACACCCTGGGTTTTCCACAATGCAGCATCTTTTTTTTCTGAGTTGAATAGTCTAGTTGGCTTTGGAAATAGTCTACTTGGCTGTCACAGAGAATCTTAATTTGTGAAATCGAATTATGTCTTCTATAGTTCGATGCCTCTTAATAATAATCTCTCTTCACGTTGTAGGGAATGTGAGTGGCTGCCTAGATGGCTTTGAATCTCCAATGTGTTTCTTCCTAAAGGAGTTCTCAAAATGATTTGCAAAGTCTGTCATGAAAAATCAACTCTGTTTGCATTGGTTCTAATATTAGCAACATTCTGTTGTGTAAAACATTGTGTCTGCCTTCAGTGTTTGTGTCTTCCAGTCCCCTGGAGCACTGGTGAAACATGGTGAAACCAGCTCAGGTCACTCCTCCAACTAATCCTGCATGCTGGGGGGAGAAGATGTAAAGCTATAAACCAAGAGCAACAAACCAAACTTTTTAGGGCAGTTAAAGTCGACAGCAACAGGCCCCTCACTCTCATAATTCATTCTTACTTTTTCTTGGAAGATTTGATAAAAAAACTCCCATCAAACTAACAACTAAGATCAGGCTTCTTTTCTGTGAAAAAAATGCAGTGAAAATCCAGAGCTGACTGGTTTCTCTCCTTCCCCGTCCTCACAAGTGTTTCAATAATTTGTATCTTTTCAGAATCTGATCCATTTAATTGATTGTTCTCCCATCCCCTGCATAATTATGGTCTTCGCATCCTGAAATCGAAGGATGGCATTGCTCTTTGCACATGTATGCTGGTCCTGAGGTTTCCTGGGTTCTCCTACTTTTGCCTTAAAAACTACTGTGAAGAAATTTCCTTGTGTTTTCCTAGTTTTACGGGCTGAAAATGAGATGGTAGAACTATTAAATTTTCATTAGACCTGTAATGAGAGTGGCATGAGTGAAATGAACCTCTGTTTTGCAACGAAAAGCTGCAAGAGGTGGCCTCGTAGCAACCGTGCTCATTTAGAATACTCATTCTGTTTAAAAAAACAAAAGCAAAAACACAGTCTTCCCTGAATTACAGGGAAGGAATGGAGGTGAGAAAGGAAAGAAGGTGGGCAGGAGGATTTTCTTCAAAAGAAACTTTGAGGTTTAGTGTTGGGAGTGGGTTAGCCAAGCGTGGAGGTTGTCCTCTGCGAAGACTTACTTCTGCTGGTAGGAGTGGAGCATTGCATTAGCCAAATCACAGGCTGTGGTTTGGAGATGTGGGCTCTGTGAACATTTGCTTTAAATTTATGCATGTTACTTAATTAGGGCTTCAAATCTCACCTCTCTTTAAGTGGCAGTGTTTTGAAATCTGAAAAAAATAATATGGTTCATTAAGCATCCTTGGTTTTTCCTCTCTCCCACATTGGTGAGGGAGCTTCTAATACTCATTTAGTTCTTTATTTGAACCTTTTTTTTCTGGCTTGGGAGATTTGAGAGAGAGAAGATAGTGGTGTAATTCTCCCCTGGCTGTGCATAGCTGGGGTCTGGAGATTTTAATATCAGATTTCCATTTACAGGGCTGGAGAATAAGGAGGGATCTCAAGCACAGTTTGCGTGGCCAGGCTGAATATTGGCTTTTTGTCTAAGTGGGTCAGGATGGACCAGGGGGAAATGGGGCATTTTCAGTAGAAAAGAAATTCGAATTGTCGGGAGGGAGACCTCAGTTAATGAGAAATTGCACCTCATCAGCTTTGGAAAAACCTGTTTGGAAATAATTTATGCTGTTTAATTTCTCTGTTCTTTGCAGGTGTTCCTGTTTGTGTGCAGAGGTCCTTCCCATTGTTGTCTCTGCAGCCCAGCCTGGTAGTCTTTGTGCTTTGAGTAGAAGCTATAGGGAATGTAATGCAGATGAGTCAAATCGTGAAATGCCATTACAGGGAGGTAGGGATGCTCTCCACAAACAATTTTTTTCTGATTCTTTGCCTATCAGTCAGCCCATGAAATACATTACAGATAGTTCAAGAAATTTTATGCAGTTCTCGGTATGCCATCCTGGGCAGACCAGTGTTACTGATAATAGGGGAGGCCATGATCAAGGGGTATTAATTTTAAGTGTCTCTCTTAACCACTAGGTTCAAATTTTTATTATAGGATGCTTCTTGCATATCAGGCATTAGATAACTATCACTTGGGGCAAAATACTGGTATAGGTGGTAGTTAATATTATGTGTTTATGAAGCTGAAAATCTATTTTGTTCACGCTACAGACCATATCAACCATTGATTTACTCAAATCTCTCCATTCTCACATCTTACTTAGATTGAAAGGAAGGTGTTTTGAAGCATGGGCTTTTTTCTTGTAGGGCATAATCTTCGTGACAGTCATGGACTTTAGTTAGGGAGAGGCTGAACAGGGTGTAAGTGATGGTGCTCCGGGTAAGAGACAGAAGTCAGTGCTCTTAATCTAGCAAGATATCTTAAATCTTTCCTGAATGTCCCTGGTTACCTGAATGAGGGTAAGAGAAATAAACAGATACAACCTCCTGATTAAACACCTTTTGTTGTCGTTAATGACTCTCATATTACTCTCAAGCTAAGCATCTTGTTTTGTTAGACCAGCGATGGATTTCTAATGGGTTCTGAGCTCAGCCCCCAACCTACTGAACTCGGTAGTAGTGTGAGGCTACCTGCAGTCCCCTTCCTCAGGGGATCAGGTGGTAAAAAATAATAATGGAGTGGAATATGAAGTATTCCTGGCTTGGTGTTTTGGGAGTAGGCTGGAACAGAAATAATAAGTCTTTATCACAAGGGAATACGGTGTGGTCAGTGTGTGGACCACCCTTTGGCTTGTGGTTTAAGTCTTCCAACATATACGAATGTTAGGTTAACATGTATGAAAGCCAGGAGGAATCCCGTTCTTGAGAATTCTGTGGAGTCACAGGTCTCTGTTATCTCTGCAAGTGCGAAAGGCATTTGGAAGAAAAGTAAAAGGTTACTTGAAAATCAGGTTTTCATCTATTCAGAATGGGCAATAAAGTAATAAATACAGTCAATATGTCTCAATTGCTGCAGTTTGGAATCAAACTGTGTAATTGTGTATCTGTTTTAAAGCATATTAAATTTGAAATTAGTTGTGTTGTGAAACTGGAGAGAAATGTAAATTCTTTCAGAGTCATTTGACACTTTATAGGATGGATTAAAATTGTTCCTTAGAAAGGAGGAATGGTTGCAAAAATGACTCCTCACTTAACATTTTCAAATGAAAAATTCATGCTTCTGAGCAATTGCAGATAACCTCAGTAAAACAAAGTTATGTTAATGGCAGTGAAGGAGTACAAGCTGTCTTGGTGTAAACCATTCTAGAGCAGTACACAGCTGCTTACTCAAAATCATCTTTTATTTGTCTCTGGGCAGTTTATTATTGCACTGGATTTGCTCTGGCTGATACTAACAAAACAATTGAAAGCCAACATATGTTCTCTCCTCTGTATGAATTCTGCAGTTAAAAACTGTTTAATAAGACAGTGTCTTAACAGTGTTGAACCTAATTTAATAGCACGTGCTTGTAAATATGTTTAATATCTCCTGCTTTAGCATGTGGTAAAGGGAATATAGTTACATTATTGTCTAAATGTATCTGGAGGGGTTTTGGCCATATGGTTCTAAATCTGTTTTAAAGTAATTATGCCTATTAACTAAAAAAATAAAAAATATTCCCCTCTGAGTTGATTGACATTCCTCTCAGTAAAGCACCCTCATTGCTGATTAGAGGTGTGGAAATAGTAATTTGTTCTAGCATTTAGAAATTTGATTAGACCTCTAATGAAATGGAGCGCCTACATGCTGTCTAAATATTCTACCTGACACCAGCTGGATCTCATCCAGTGTGGAAGAACACTTGAAATGTTGCTTTACTACAATATGTTTTGTGTCTTGAAGTCAACGTGCTGCCTGCATGCAAATACCCACTGGCTATTCAGCAGGCAGAGCAACCCTTGAGCCTCCCTGGAAATCGGTATCAGGATGTGATTATTCCAGTGAGCGCTGATTGCCCGACTGCAGTATCTGGCTCAGAGTTGGAAAATTAAAGCAGCTGTTTATGGAGAAGCAGCCGTGCTACAGCTCTGTAGTCTGGACTCCAGGTGGTTGTGCACGTAACGTTACACACAACGTGGCGTGTATGTGAGGTAGAAACGTGCTGAAGTTCCCAGTTTGTCCCTGTAGTTGTCTAGTAATAAGGTGACAACAACACGCTATAAATAAGGATTTAAAGTTAAAGCACCACGTTTCTCTCCCCGTTATGAGGTGGCTCGTTCAGTTCCCTCCTGAAGCTGATTGCAACGCCCATTACATGCAGTGGCAGCTGGTTGAGCACCATTGTTTTAAGTCCTCTTTAATTCAGTTGCAGCCATTTTCACTTCAGACCACTGTGGCTAGAAAACTCTAAACTGGGACCCTGTTAGTATCCTGTGGTGGAAACTTCCAGTCCCTAGTGGTAGGAGACATATCAAAACACTTGAGGAACACTTGAGGCGCGTGGTGTTCATTAGTCAACAGTTCATTCTGACTGGTTACCTTCTCCCTATGAAACCCAGAAGATAGGCTCTAGTGCATCTCAATAGAATCAGACATGGCCTTTTGTGTTCTTCCTTGGTTGTTTTTTTTTTTTTAGTTCTGTTTCTCCACCGTATTTAGTATTTTTACATTTTGCTGTCACTACATTTAAACAAATGCAGTGGAAAAGTTGAACCAGAAAAACTCCCAACTAGTTTATGCCATATTAACGCTTCAGAAATTATTTTCATTTTCTGTTCCCTCAGAAAACCCAAACGAACTGTTCAATTACAGTAGTATTTTAAGTTTTGCGTTACTGGGGAAAGACTGGATGAGGCGGTAACATTGGGGGTCATTCAAGTTAGAATCGGCTTTGAAATAAGTGACTTTTATTCCAGCAATTTAAAACTTGTCTTGCTTCTGTGCTGGTGCTTGACGAGTAGTTAGGAGGAAAGGTGTGTTGGTTGAAAAGGTCAACTTAACGTAATTAAAGGCTGAAGGAGCCTGCAGCCGGCATTGTAGTTCTTCAGGAGAGATGGAGCTTGGTGCTTCTTCCACCTGGGCAGAGTCCAAGAGGAAGAAGAGCAGGCTGCAGCCACGGAGGGTATGCTGGAACCATCTTTCCCACGTGGCTTAGAAAAGCAAGGGGGGAATGGAGGTAGAAGGAGGGTCTCCTTCCATGCCCCTGCTCCTTAGGCCACTTATGCAAAAGGTATTAGATAAAGTCGTAGTTACTTGACCTATTTATCCAACAGAAACTTGCCATACAAGCAAAAGCAGTTTGACTATCCAGTGCTGTTGCTGTTTTGTATGGGGCACTCCTTTGAGTTAAGCTGTGCCTCATGAATACATAGAGGCAGCATCCAGCCATCCAAAATGATTAACTTGTCTTGTTTGAGAAGGCAGGTCTATGGCATCAGTTCTTGTTTCCCAGCTAAGTTGGACAAAAAATTGCATGGTCTAACCTCTGTCTGTATAGAGATAAGTCAAGGCTGTGAATGTGTCTCTTAGGAGCTGGGCTTGCTCTGATGCAAAGGTCTCAGTTTGGGTTTGGAGACTTCATTAAGAAAAAGGGCAAGTTGACTGGAGGGCAATGGAGAACCTTAGTAGGCAGTGCATGTTAACCACTCTTCCACAGCTACAGAAGTCTTTATTCAAGTAGAGTATAAAGTAAGTGAGTTTATTATTTCTTTCTTACTTGCTGGTGCTTTTTTTTGTAGAGTCATGAAGTCACCAAACTGTAGCAAAAGCCCTCTTAGTAAAAGCGTAGGCAGTAATCTGAGAAAATGGTGGCACCTGCCAGCAGAGGCTCGAGGTAAATCTGAAGTTCTGTCAATCTGCTGGCCTGGGTGGCTGGAGAGAGTAGGAGTAGCTGATCTGTCTCTGGACAAGTCCTGTATTTACATGCACTAAATCTTCTCTAACAGTTAGCAGTCTTCATTTTTGAAAATCAGCATCTCTTTTAAGCTCCGTCATGAAAACACATTTGTAACTTAGGTCTTTGCTGCCACCAGCTCAGCTACATTAAGTCAGTGCGTTTTGGAGACTGTATCTCACTAATGACTCACTTTGGTAAGATATAGCTTAAGATGCAAAATGTTCTTTAAAAAACAAAAAAAGAAAAAAGAAGAAAGAGGAAGAAACTGCCTGACTGCAAGTATTCTTATGGCCGTTCCAGCAAGTCGGTGGCTTGCGAACGTGCTACGGAGATGAAGCCTTTCCCGTCTGTCTCTTGCCCAGACTTTCCCAGACTAATCAAATGTAAAGCAGTGTGTCAGCTCCCTGCTCGTTGGGAAACAGTCTCCTGCCTTTGCAAACAAGACTCCTTGGAGAAATAATTTGTTCTAATTGGTGACCGTTTTAGGGTTTCCTATCAGGTGAAAAATCAAAAGGGCTCACCCGTGGTTTTCCATCTGTGGCCCTCGCACCTATAAGATTTTTCTGGACTTCCTTCAAGGAGACTGTTAAAGAAAACTTATTTCAGTAAGCTCAGAGGTATGGTGTGGGTGCCACCTCCTTCTGAAAAATGCTTACGAGTCAACTAATCAAAAGAGGCTTAAACTCCTGTCTTAGACAGCAAGGCGCTTGCTCTTGGAAATTGTACCTTTAGGCTAGAGGTAAAGCATGTTAGTCAGGGAGATTTTATTTTTCGTCTGGCACATTCTCTCTGTTTGAGTCATCAGCCAAAGAAAGATGGCAAAAAAAAGTGTTTCTCTTAAAGCAGGGTGATATTGCTGCTTTTGGGTGTCCAGGAGGACTTCCCTTCCCTGGCAGAGCTAGGAGAACAGCATCAGCGTGCCTCACATTATTTGAACTGTTGCAGAGATGGTCAGCGATCATCAGTTGTACATAAGCATTTGTCCAAGAAACTTGTGCCAAGGGGGCTTCTCATTTTCTTTTAAAAGCTCTTTAATGGATTAGCTTAAAATTTTAAGGAACATCGGCCACAAGTGTTGTATGTTATATGTTATAAGTTGTATGTTATAAGTTAGAAACCTTATAACAGGCTGGTGTTTTAATATTTTGATGTTGTCTTGAATGTTAACGCAATCAGCTTAGTTAAAGTTCTTCATGGTGAGGTGGCATAGCCAATATGTGCTTATATTCTTCCAGTACCATCTAGCTAAACAAACATCATCTGCCCATCAGTTGAGTAGGGAGGGCTCATAAGTATATTGTCTTTATTGTTTTAATGCTTAGGCATCTTTTTTCTTCACCTTTTTCAAATCTAAATTGAGGGAACTTCTGAAGAGGTGCATTCAGAAAAGGGGAATAATAACACTGGCTTCTTAAAAACAGTGTTAGTAAAGAATTGAAGTGTAATGTGCTTAAGATTCTGAAGTAATTTATATGATACCACCTGTGTTGAACAGGCAATGTAGGAATGTGCTCACCCAGGCACTAAGGAGCTCCATAACACAGCCTGTGTCGTCTACACTGGATCAGCACAATGCTTGTTTCTGTAATGGTCCAGTTTAGCCAAAATGCCTCCTCGCTTGGGGGAGGCCAGTTCCTATTTCTATTAGAAAATAGGTTCCATTTTCAAATAGGACTAACAGAAGAGGTCGTATTCTTGAACCAGGCTGTTGCAGGTATACGACAGCATTAGGGCAGATACAGTGGGTCGGACTGAAACTCAGACTCCAGTCGTCTGACAGCGGCCAAGGGAAGATATTGAAGAAAGACACAAAATGGAGCAGTTTGTTTTGCTCTCCCACAACACTGTCTCCCAGGCTCCAAGTATTTGCCATTTGAAAACTTCCTGAGCTGGAGGTGAATTCTCCATATTTAATAACTGTTCTTGCATTTCTCTTCCATAAACTCGAACACTTCACTTTTAAACACACACTGGCTTTTTGTCTGTAGCATCTTACAGAAAGGATTTCCACAGCTTAGTTGCACTTTGTGGAAAAGGCTAAGTACCTCTGCTTGAGCTTTTCACCTCCTGGTTGGTTTATAATCTTTTTATTGGAGGTGGTAAAAGCACACTATGCTTGGACTGTGACAGCAAGGAGGCAATCAATTAAAATTATTTGACATGCTTGTGACAGCAATCTCAGCAGCTCAGAGTTGCTGTTTCCAAGACTCAAGCTACTGCCTTTCACAATCCTGTTTGAAAAAGATGGCAGAAAACTAGCTGGGACAGCTCCAGTACTGAGCAGAGCACATTTCCCTCTTTAATCTGTGTGAGAGGATTTTGTTTTCTGAACCCGGGCAAGTTACTTCCATGACACTTAAGATAGTTCCTGCACACAGTTCAAAATAACTGCTATGATCGTTTGGTACGTAAAATGTGTGGGAAAAGCAGTTTGAAAGCCCATGCTTTTGCCTTTGCTTGACTTTCTTATGTCTCTGAATAGAATTTGGTTTTATGTAGTACTTAGTAAGTGAAAGGGGCTCGGGAGCGCATGTCTGCAGCAGCATTTACTGCTGAGCAGATAGATGGTGTTCTAGAAGTTTTTATCGAGCTGAAAACACTACAAGGACACAGACTTACCAAGAGGAAGTGTCAGCAGGGATACATGCTAAGTTTATTTCTGGAGTGTGGGGCTTCTGCTCACATACCTATTCCCTGAAATGCAACAAAGGAGCACCTGTGATACACTCCAGGTAGCGAAATGTGCCTCTGCAGCGGATTTGCTGCTCTTCTGATAAAATTCAGACTTCCCACTTATATGTCTTGGTTCAATGGTTGATTGGGGAGCAGGCAGAGTGCATCTCCTGCTGAAAGAACAGCTACAAGAAGAGTAAGCTGTCCAGTGACATTGCAGAGTGAAAAGTGGTGGAAATGTCTGGGAAGCTGGGCTGTATGATCTAAAATCTCATAGTTACAGGTCAAACAGGTTTTCACAGTGAAAAGATCCTCAACCTTTGCCTTTTTGAGTTACACTCTGTGGTGGATTTCCACCACACTTAGCTTGGGAAGATTTTTCAGTGTTTGGTAGTCTGTAAACATGCAGTGTTTGACATTGGTCACGAACATTGCTTGACTAACACCTCAGGCAGCAAAACACTTTGTGTGGCCAGGAGACCAGTGCAGGAGACCTTGTTGCTTTTGATAGTCTATCATGCAGGTAAGTTGAAGCTGGGAAGAAAACAGTTTTAATGAGCTGGTGCAGAGGTCAGAACCCAGCTTCCTCCCCTGCAGCTGTGGGGGACTGAGATGCTAATCAGAGGAGGATATTGTTATTATTTTTTCCATTGAAGTGCAAAGGTAGGACTCCATGCTTGCTGTGAGCAGATCTCTTTATGGTACTGTTCACTCTGAGCTGTCAAGCTTCATCCTTTCATCTGGAAAGTCAGCAGTGGCTGACTTAACATTTGTCTGGTTTCTCGAGCCAGTTGTGCAGCGGAGCTTCATGTGCTTGCCTGACTTAGGAACTGTTAACCAAGGACTCCTTCAAAACCAGTGAAGCCAAGGACTTCTTTAGAGCTGACTTGTACAAGAGCAGCAGTTGTGCTAGCGACTGCAGTGTAGGCATGACCTTAAGAGTCTTACCGTGGTAAAAAATCCAAATCTTAATGTTTTAGGGCACACTGTGCCTAAAATGTCTCTCTCTCTCTGTGCTTTGTCATAATGAATGCAACGCCAGTAACAAAGAGGAGAGATGAGAGAATGCAGCCTTGATGACGGTCCCTAGTTAAAAATTCACCCAGTCTGTTTTTATAGTAACGTGCTATTAAATGCATCTTCTAGATGCATCATCTTTTCTATAAACCCTTGGTGATGATGGTCTCTGCTGAAACACTGCAGCACTTGAAGGTTTTCTAGCGTGAATTGCAGTGGAGTCCTTTCAAGACCTTCTTTAAAAAATTGTCGGAGTGTTGTGTAGTGTACTACCCTTATATTAATCTAGTGTTTCAATCATTTAGCATCTTTGAAATCTTTCAACAAGCCAAAACCAAACAACAAAAAACCAGCATACCCTGGGCCACTTTCTTAGCAGTAAGAGGATGCCATTATGCATTTACAGTATGGATGAATACCATTCTATTTTGCTTGCTTACAAGGCATGTCTTTTTAGACAATACTTCTATTAAAAATTCGGTAGAGCATTCTTGGGAGACAGTTCTGCCAGAGATACATGATGGATTTGCATAACCCCAGGGGTCTTTCTCTCTTTTTGTTTTTTAATCTCCAATTGGCAGTATGCCCAATAAATCAAATGTGTGTGTGTTTATGAATTGAAGTATTTAACCATTCAGTTACTGTATTGTAAAGAGGCTGTGCTCTCAGTCGTTAATTTAGGTATTAATTCAGGCCTGTCAAAGCAGCTGCTGTTCTATCTGCACTTTCTAGCAAATGTTTGTTGTACCTGGTGGCAGCGCTCTCTGCCTGGATCGAATGGGGAAGTCAGTAGGGTCTCTCTGTAGGAGGATGGAGGCCACACGCGTGACCACAGTCGCTGCCCTTGCCCACGCTGAGCCTGTGGCCTCCTGAGCACATGGGACCCTTCTGGCAGAGGAAAACCGGGCTTGGTTAGACGGGCTGTGCTCAGGCAGGACAAGGCAGCCCTCTGCATGGAGGCAGCGGATTAAAGGATATGCTGTGCTGCTTCAGAGAGTCTTCCTTAACGTGCAGCGCTCCTGTCCTGGCTGATGAGGAGGCAGATTAACTCGGTGCAGTTTTGCCAACTTAATGGCTAAAGGCTATGTTCTCCAAACTAGATAATACTGGTCTGTCTCAGTATGTCAGATGTGGACTAAACCTGCAGGTGGAAGGGAGCCAAGGCACAGATAAAACAAGTCCCAGCTAAAACCACTGAAGTTTTCTAACTTTTGCTCTTAATATCTGGTGCTGTTGAAACATAGGAAATGCTCTTCTGCCGTGCTTGTAGTATATTGAGTCATCAAGGCATTCACTCACAAGGTCTTCTGTCCTGAGGGCAGTTCTTGGGGAGCACACAAACTCCGGTGTTACTGTTGGGTGTGCAGGGAGGGAAGGAGGTGGAGTTCTCCACAGATGGATGAGAGAAGCGTTGTTTCTCTTTTTTTCTATTCTCCCCATAATTTTGGTTTTGACTTTTTTGTGTGGTTTTTTGAGGGTTTATTTGAAGGCTGAAGTAGACCAGAAGACCATTTGTTGTGTGCTGGTGATACGTGTCTTGCTGGTCTTCAGACCAGTACCTGGTTAGCCATGAAGTCCTGTTAGTCTCTGGTGGAAATTCAGGCTTTTCCATGACACAGTTGATCTCATCCTGAGTTAGACATCACCTTCCTTTTTTCATTTGAACCAGCATGCAGTTGGCTAGCTCTGATTTGGGTGTCTGTGTTTGGTCAGTTGAGTTTCATCCTTGGTATCTGAGAACAATTGGGGCATGAATAAAAAGTCAGATTTTGAGGTTTGGCTTATATTAAATAGAAGTGATTCTTAAGCAACGAGGAAGTAGAAAAAGTAGCTGTTTGTCTCTCATCCTTTTCAGGTGCTAATAATCAATGTTTAGGTTTGAATTGGCACCATTAGTTGAGCAAATTTTCTTGTGAAGGTCTTTCCATTTTTCTGTTCAGAAGCATCAGACTTACTTGCACAGCTAGATGAACTCTGAACTTCAGTCAATATTAAGTTACAGGTGTGTCTTTAACTTGATACATTTAGATCTATTCTGACCAAAAAAAATTTGCAAAATACAGTTCAGGTTTCTTAAATAAAGAAGTGTTTTTCAGCACACTTGTTACTCTGACGTTTGACTTGCGGCCCTTGTCTGTCTGCTCCCAGTTGCAGGCTGGGTTTGGTTTGTAGGAATTATCTCCAGGACAAGGAGAGAGATACAACAGTAGGAGCAGTAAGGACGCAGATGTAGGTTTGCTTTATGGAAAAGGTGGTTTTGGCTTTTCTGACAGTGACTTCGTGTTCACTGCTGAGTTTTTCTCCCGGAGGCCGAGTGTACCGGATATCTTTCAAAGATCAAGGAACCATTGTGGGACTTCTGCTGCCTGACCATCCATCTTGGGTTGGGTAGAAATTGCTGACCTTTGGTTTCTAATTAGTGTGGATTGTGTTCTTAATAGCTGGTGGAGGGATGGGAACTTGGGATAGGCTTCCTCTTATTGTGTGAAATCCAAAAGGGCTGTAACCTGTTACCAGAGCAAAAGCTCTCCATCAATTGTACTACACTGGCTCTCTTCCCAGCTCTTTGCACCACTTCATCAGCTGTGAGGGACAAAGATGCCAAATTCTTAATGTTAAAAGTTACTGGTTTAAGTGTTTTGAAATGCTGTTCCATTAAAAAAGAGATTTCCTGCTGTTTGACTTCCCCTGCTAATTTTCATCTTTATGGCTTACTTTGCATTTTTGGAGTTGGACAGTCTGTTAAGAGGAAGAAACTGTTGCAAAATCACTTGAAATACCCCTAACAAATGACCGTAGGCTAGGACTTCTGCTTTGTGAACTCTTAACATTTTGACGTTGTTTGTTCTGAACGTTTCTTTTATTGCTTCTGGAGTTATATCCTGGGTTTAATTATAGGAACGGGTCAGCCATAAGGAGGAGTTCTGCACTGTCAGCAAATAAAGTGTTGTGCGTCATTCAAATCAGTGCTCTTCACATTTTTTGTCTTTTGGTTTTTCTTCTTCTACAGAAATTGTTTTGAATAACAGGACACCAAGGTTTACCCTTCAAATGTGTGTCTAAATTTTTGAAGTTGCAATGCAAATTTCATGTGAGATGAATTGCAGATACGTTCTGAAGCTATAAAGCTCCCAATTTTATTACAGTAGAAGCCATAAACAGATTTTTTCCTTTAAAAAATGATGCATCAATAAATGGTTGTCAATAAATGTCAAAATGTCACAGCTTTCCTGTGAATATACTTCTTTGTTCTTGTCAGTCAGAGTCTCCCAGGAGTACTGACATGTGAAGACAAGGTAAACTGTGACTATGTGTAGCTTTAACTATTATATTAATCGTCTTCAAATTTACAACAAATAATAAAGTTATCACCTAAAATTAATTGGATGCATCCTAAACTTCTGCCACATTTCTAAACTGCTCTTCCTCTGCCAAAGTTGGGGGGCTGAATTAAAATGCAACTTGGCATGCACAGAAATAAACAAAATCCCTCCCACGTCCTAAGGAAGAGTTTGAATAAAAGTAGATGCTAAGACACAGCCAGTGTTCAGATAACTTTTTTTTTAATGCTTTCTTCTGTTTTCAGCGAGGATGGAATAAGCAGATGGTCCAGTATGACTGTATGACTAAAATTGTGTTACAATTTACTGAAACTCAGAGCATTTGACTGTGATTAGAGCCAGTGGAGGTAGACCCTGTTCCAGGATCCAAGAACCAGAAGTGAAAATCTGTTCAGTAAGCAACAGTGGGAGTAGGAGAAACCAGTTTGTAGGCAGGGTTTTAACCAGCAGCAGCAGCAGCAGCAGCAGCAAATAATGCTGCTTGTGAACTAAAATTCAAGGCATTTGTGTCTGTCAGCTGAAAACCAAATGTGGGCTCCATAGCAATAAGTCTGTGAGATTGAACTGGCGTATTTTGAGTTTGAAGAACTGTAAGATAAAGCTGAGACTGGGAAAAAAACCAATTCCTTTGGTTTAGCCTCAGATAGGGAATCCAGTTCTCCACTCCCACCCAGTGACAGACTTGACTCAGATTATTGCTGCAGATGATAATGTGTATTTTAAAGAGACAGACCACTGAATTTAAATAACAAAGATCCTTCTAAATGCTAGATGGTAGCAAAATTGCTTCTAGATTATAATATAAGAAAAGGTGTAAGAAATAATAAGTATATACTCATTACCTTCCCCCCAAAAAACATTTCTGCCTGTTTAGGAAAAAGAGTTTGTTCCTCAGGAGAAGCTAATTTTGGGATGTCCTTAGGATTTATGTTTGATCTGATATGCTTATTATCCTGATGTCTTGACAGTGGTGGCAGGTATTGTGAGAGTGGAGGCTCTGAGCCCCTTCATGAGTGTTTCCTGGACACTTGCACCACTGTGGGAGTTTGCAGGGGCACAAGTGGCACTGTTGCCATAGCTCACAAAATTCCCTCTTGAATGTTTCTTCCCTGAGATTTCCCCCCCACCGTCCCATTGAAGCATGACCACCTTGACGTCACGTGCAGGATGAATTAGGTTTTATATGCCCTGTGTGTAAGAAGCCCCCATGCACCCACAGCAGTGCAACCACTTGCTTCTTGGCTGTGCTTTCTGAACACGTAGATGTTCAGCAGTACCTCCTAAAGCAGCTGTTCGATCAGCCCCACCAGCTAGCACTTCCAGCCTCAAACAGAACAACCTCCTTTTACAGCTTGCTAAAAATAGCCATTTCTTTAACGCCTGAGGACACAGTGATTCATGTGGTGGGGAAGAGGAAGAAAGGTTATTTCTTTTGCTTTAGGCTTTGGGAGGAAAACCACTGTGCTATCCCAGTGCCAGCTGGGCTCATCCTTGTTCCCACTTGGCCTTCATGGCTGCATCACCAACCCCAGTGGCTCTGGCATTCCTTGCTCTGCCACTGCAGCCTGGCAGCTGTTTGAGATGCAGGTGCCACATCCCAGTGCCCATCTTGGCTCTGGAGGAAAGGGTGTGCAGTCACTGCCACGACTGAAAATAAACCTGTGAGATGGCAAGTTGCCGCTTTGTGTCTGGGTTTGTGCAGAGCTTGCCCAAGGACAAAGGCGTTCCTTACAATTTATAGCTGGGCAAAGGGGAAGTGCTCCTACTTTGTCACCGTTCAGATTCCTGGTGAAGCTCCTGACACCACTGCAAGTGCAGTTTAAGGACAGGAAGAAGTCACAGGTAGAGCTTATGTAGGATCTTTCATGGATTCCTGCATCAGCTCTCCCGTGCTCTGCAGAGGTCTCGTTCTGCTGTCTGACGCCGCTGTGTGCTGCTGCTAGACCTGCTCTGAGGCTCTGGCTTGCAGCAGCCCCTCTCTCAGGAACATGCTCAGGCGCACTTTTTTCTGCTTTGAAGCCTCCTTCTGAGGAAACAGCCGTCAAAAAGGTGCTAGTCTTAATGTAAATGGAAATTGCTCTTACTCCAGCAATGTGTTTCTGGAGGATCGTGAAGCAGAAAATGACTGGTAGATGCGCGTACAGCATTTTAGTTGCTGAGCAACCTGTTTCTTGCCTCAGCCTCTTAGCATAAGAATCCAATTTCAAATAAGATACTTGGGACCCCGGCTGACTTAGTGATAGTTAATGTAACCTGCAAAGACTACTTGGACAGGAAAACAAAGTGGCTTTCTTGGAAAACAAGAAGCTTTGCAAGAACTTTCACCATAAAGGGCCGTATATCTGCACTGTTACTTTCTAATTCCCGTATACTGGTTTTTATATTTGGGTTCTTGGGTAGACCTTAAATCACTTCTGTGGATAAAGCATGCCCAGAAGCGGTGGTTCTTATCCACAGCTCAGCAAAGCCAACATTATCTTTCTCAATGCTTGTAAACTTCACACGTTTTTATTAATAGCATCCTGAAAACTTGTGCAACCAGATGATGTTTGCTCCTTTTCTCCTCACAAGCTTGTTTTAACCAGTTTTAATAAAATAAATGCTTTGGCAGGAAGGCAAAATAATCTTTCTTGTTGATGGAAGGGAAGAGTATACACTTCTAATATCAAGAAACCCCAGCTCCCTGGAAGTGTGCAGTGATAAGACTCACCAACTTGAATGATCATGTTCTGGCCTTTGGGGTTTTGTTCTTGATTTAGTTGTTTGTCTTTTTTTTTGCCCAGGCTTGGTTTTGTTTTTGAAACTGCCTCCACCCAAAAGGAGCTGGATTTTGTTCTTTTGGTAGTAGATTTAACACACATTTTTCATGTCTGACTATCTCCTGGGCTTTCTGTCATCATTCACAGGAATTAACTGTTGATACTTGCCTATATTCATCCACCCAAGTACCGTTTCCTCTTTTCCTCAGCAGTAGCTTATCTGCAGGCTCAAAGGAGTAATAGCAGTCACACTGAATGGGAAAACAGGGGAATGGAGCCCAGATCCTGCTAGAAGCAACATAGGGATATTTTTGCCGTGGTCTGGCCTCAAGGACCAGCTTTGCAGAGCCCGAAGAAGGTACAGATCAGAGAGCAGGATGGAGAAGGTTGAGCTGTGGTTTAGACCTGTGCTCCAGCGAGAGCTGGCAGTGTACAGGTATCCGAGTTGTGTCACTCGCACAAGGTGCTTCCTCCAGATTACTCAGTGTGAAAGAAAGGGTTTAAACTTTAATTTCCAGATAACCTTCATAAAACAAGTAAAACCCAAGCTTGGATCCAATCTTGGAAAGCATTTCTTTTTTTTAATGTTGAAATGACTGGCTGCTGGCAAGACTGTGTATTTGAAGGCAGAAGATGTCTTCCTGTGCCTTGCGTAACTCTGTGAGGAAGGGGTTGCATGTGCAGATACCAGGACTCTACACCATTTCTTCTTACTTTAGATTGAGTATTTTTTATACATGAGAAGTATTTCACAGGATTTTTGGGGCTGTGACAGTAGGCAGCGGATGCAGTAAGTTGTCTCCTGGCTGCTGGGCTTCATGCGGTTGATCCAGCTTATTTCTGCATCTTTTAGCAGCTAATTGTTCCAAAGGCACAAATTCAATTGTCCTGCGAGAGTTTGCTTTGGAACATCTTTCCTGAATAATCATTGCTGATTTTTGCATGTTATTTCTTAATCTAATTTAGAAAGGACAGGATGTTTTTAAGGATCAGGACAATAGTTACGCAGCTCCAGTGGCTTAATTTTCCTGTGTGGAAATCAGTGGCACATTCATTATGGGACTGGCACTGCTGTTTGTGCACATGGCAGTTAAGCTTAAAGCCCCTCTGGTAGAGGTATTTAAGGGTCATTTGTTATGGAAAACTTCAGACTTTTATGTTAGGGGCACAAAATACTTAGTATGCAAATCCAATACTGCTGTTTATGGATAACATATTAAGAGTCACCAACACTGTGGTTGCAATTAGGGACTTGAGACGAGTGTGCAGCCAGCCAGAGAGGTGGAAAATAATCATAAAGAGGAAAAGAAGAACAGACAAGAAGCAACTGCTTTAAATCATTGCAAGGGAAATTCAGGTTAGACTTTAGGAAAACTTTAACAATCTGAGGAGCTAGTCACTGAAATAAATGACCCGTGGAGAGGAAGGAACCTCCAGGAGAATTGGACCAACACTGGTCAGGAATCATGTGGACAGTGTTGGTCCTGCCCCTGATGAGTCGGAGGAGCAGGAAGCCTCCCCAGGTCCACTTTACTCCTCTGGCTGGCAGCACAGTTTATCTTAATCCAGTTTCTTATCCTTAATAAATCAAAAAAGTCCTCTGGCTCTTGTTATGCTATCAGCTTGTTCTGTACTAAATATATCCTCCTGCCTTGTAGCTGGGGTTTGCACACCAAGGCTTGTGCTGCGTGCAGTGTGCTCCAGGCTCAGCAGTGAGCAAGGTGGCCTTTTCATCAGGTTTCTAGAAAATGCCTGTAACTGGGTCTTGCTGGTTTGCTTGGACTGAGCTTTTCATGCCAATATTTGGCACACGAAGTTCTTATGCTCTTCACAACACTAAAGATCTCATCAAATGCTGATATTGGAAAAAAACCAGCATCTTGCTTATAATTTCCTGAGTGTGTTTTTTTCCCCTCTCTGTTTTCAGACTTCCATTCAATCCAGTAAAATGGCTAATTTTAGCATCGTGCCAGATGTTTTGTTGCTATTGTCTGTGTATCTTCAAACTGGTCATAAACCAACTGGGATCAGATTTTTGGGGTTTGTTTCTGCCTTACCCCTGCCCAAAATTGGTGCTGTTCCTTGCCAAAATTGGTGCCATTCCTTCATGCAAAGTGCAGGGGATGCAGAGCTGATCTAATGTGGTATGGTGCCGTACCTCCTCAGTGGACACCCAGGTGGCTTTGAGAAGAGAACTGAACCCAGACTTTGAAGATCTCATCTTGTGAGGTGAATATGTAATTCGTGACACTGACTGAACTCTGTGACTGTTTTGCAGGAAAAGAGAGTACAAGTCTCCCCACCACTGACAAGAGGACCAAGTGCCTTTATACCAGAGAACGAAGTAAGTTTGCAGTTAGCTGGGCTGGGTGATGGCTTTGAAAAGAATGACACTGAAAGACCATTCTGTGACCCTGCTTGTCCCACGGTACCTGGATGAGCTCCCTTGAAAGCAAAAGCAATGGTTTCTCTGGAGCAGGTTCCGGTGGGTAAGAAGCACCCCAGCCTTTCACACAAGTGGTACTGTTTGACATCTTTTCTGTCACCAGCATTTCCCGAGACAGCCGTGAGTGACAGCTCTGCTCTTCTCCGGTGGGTGTGAGCACATTACTCGTAATGCCAGACCTGAGGGGAGGCCTCTCCAGTATTGCAGCAGTGTGATTGTATGGCTCTCAGAGCTGTATAATCAGTGCCCGACCTTCCGTTTGAGAGAACCTGCAAATGTGACTTCACTCCTTAGACTGTAGCTCTGGCTCTTGAGGGAATTTATGGTTGAAAGGTATGGTTGGATTTCAGACTTGAGATTCCTGCCATGGCAAATGCCGACTGTGGTTTGTGAAACAAACCACTACCTTTCTCCCTCATTCCTTGTCATGAAATAGTGCAGTGAATAGAGAGGGTTTAGTGACAGAACAGTAGCACACTGAATGCCTCACAGATCTTGATAACAACACTACCAGTGTCAAAGGCTGCTTTATTGTTGTAATGGAAAGAATATGGGCAGAGAAATAATGACTTAATTGTAAAGGTTCCTGTTAACAAGCCACGAGGCTTTAAAAGCAGAATTGAAAAGAAGTATGTCTGTGGCTGGTAGTAAATCAGGAGGAAGTACATGCACAGTATGAAGAGGATAGTAACAGAGATGGAGATAAATCTTAGAAACAATCATATGGCACATCGCTATGCCCAACATAGCAACAGTACAGTCCTACAGGATTATATTTTGATTCGGTCAGCAGAATTTCTTGCTATAGCTTTCACTGTTACAAGGAAAATTCCTGACAAGCTGGAGGAGATTAGAAACCTTACCAGAGACACAAAAAATATGATTTCCCCAAGAAACCACTAAATGAGACAAGAATCTCTTAAATACATGGGAGATACACTTGCTGAAGAATAAGGGGGACTCCTAGGAGTGGAGTGAGGTATATGCAGGGAGTTAAAATGGTCTCTGATGTGTCAGAATAAAATTCTGATGGTAAAAACATTATTAAGGAAAACTGAGAAGGCATCGTTTGGGGTATAAAATGCAGAAAAGCTGCCACAGTGAAGATACATGTGTAAAAATTATGGGGCTGCCTGTGTAGCTGCTTCTTCCCTTTCTTTCTGGGCCCACAAATTAAAACAGGAAAGTACAGTGGTGAGAAATGAAAATGTAGTATGTTGGTTGTGTTTCTTTGTATGTGACTTCTACGTAAGATCCAAAACAAAAATATTTGAGACACAGTCCACTCATCAGCCCATCATAAAGAAGAAAATATATTTTAAATAGAATATTTTAGCAAGAGCATTGTGCTTCTTGGTTTTAGGCACTTTCTAGCTTCATGTGCAGTAAAACAGCTAAAATATGTTCTCATTTCATGGTGTTTGCAATAGTAAGCTGGCTGGTTTATTACTGCACAGTGTCAGAATAAATACTGGGTATTCTAGTCTTGTGCTTGTAACTTCAGTGGTGAACATGTTGAGAATGGCTGTTCCTGGTGATAAACACTGAGTAATAGCACTCACACTGTGTCAGGGCTTGCAATGCAAGAGCTACTTACTGTTCTGCTGTTTCATTTCATCTTGTGCCCAAGGTTTGGATTGGTTGGAATAATTAAAGAACAGCTTTTGTTTAAAGAAAGCATTAAATTCCTATTTTAAATAATACCTGAATGTTATGGACAAATTAGCATTTGATCTCCTCTTCAATTATACAAGCACAGAAGGGGTAGATTGCCAGGCTGTTTCTATAATTTGATTACATAATCCAGTTCCTCTCCATTAATTTTGAAATTGATTTTAGGGCTGAGCACTCAGGTGGTGTGTGTCTCTACAGGTTGTGTTCCATAAAGAATTTAGTTTCCATTTAGCTCTTACTTGCTTCCAGCTCTCTGTACAGGTTTGACTTGCAGCATCTGCGACTTCCACTGTTTCAAGAAGGTCTGTAAAAAACTGGGTTTGGGTTTTGTAGAAACATATGAAAAATAGCAGAGGTCCAGTGTAAAGTGCTCTTCAGTTCTCAGTATACAAGCAGGATCTGTGTGTGTGTATTTGCATTCATGCAGGCATGTTTGTTTGCAAATATACATCCAGAACTCCATCATTGTCTGTAAGTCTGTACACAGATAAACCTTTCATACCTCAGCGTGTTTCTCCCCAGGGCTAAAACTAGAGAAAATCTCTCCCTCTGTTCATATTTCTCCATCTTATTTCCAAGGTTATGCAAGCAAACGGTTTGGATGAACGTACTAATCTTCTTGTGGAAGAATATTCTACGTCTGGTCGCCTGGACAACATCACACAGGTCATGAGTATCCATACTCAGTACCTGGAGTCTTTCCTCCGCAGCCAGTTCTATATGCTGCGCATGGATGGGCCCCTTCCTCTGCCCTACAGGCACTACATTGCCATCATGGTACGTACCAACAGGCTGTGCAACCCTGACTGCTGTATTTGAAAAAGGAAGAGAAAAAGAAGACTTTAGAAAGGAGAAATTAGGGTGGTATTTTGACAGAGGCTGAATTTTTGTAGCAGATTTTTATCAGGATAAAGCATGCCTAACCACAAAGTTTTCAGTGAGAAGGGAGAATTGACAACCTACATCATTCCCTGTTTCCCACAGTGATACACCTCTCTCACATGCCCACATCACTGTGCAGCAGTAGGATGAGATGCAGTGGACTCGAGTCACAAGAAATTCCAGGTAGACACTAGGAAAACAATTTTCACTGTGAGGATGTTGAGACGTTGCAGCAGGAACCCAGAAAGGTTCTTTGATCTCCAAGGGTGAAGATCTTGTCTGGACAAGGCTCCAAGCAACAAGTTCTAAGTCAGCCCTGTGAGCGGATGGTTCTCTTCTAGTGATTGCTTCCAACCTAAATTATATTTTGTAATTCAGAGTAATCAAATGTATTTTTATTGGAGAATCCTCCATACTGTACAGAAATTCATTGCAGTGCATTTGCACACGGCCCTTTGGAATGACATTGTACTTTTGTTTTGTGTTGTTAACCTGTCTCCCACCCGCAGCAAAATCAGATTACACACTAACGTGCTGCACTGTTCACTCTGTGTTTAATTATTCCAGGCTGCTGCCAGACATCAGTGTTCCTACCTAATAAATATGCACGTTGATGAGTTTCTGAAGACTGGCGGGATTGCAGAGTGGTTGAATGGTTTAGAATACATTCCCCAAAGACTGAAAAATCTGAACGAAATAAACAAACTTCTTGCACACCGGCCCTGGCTGATCACGAAAGAGCACATCCAGGTACCTCCTCAGTCGTGCCCTGTAAATACCAGTAAATGTCTGGTAAAAAGAACTGCCCAGAACTGTGCAAGTGCCTGGTTAGCCTTCATCACCCTGAGTTAAAAAGTTCAGGGTAGTACTAGTGCACCAAACAGGCTGATTCTCTTGTGTGACAAAGCCAATAAGACTTTTCTTTTTAGCAATAGCATTGGCTAAAATAGCCCAAAAGAAAAGAAGTAATATATGAGGTGTCTCTTTTTTTATCCAGGGAGAGTTTGTGTGCAAGGGGAATACGGTATTATTGGAAGAAAGAATTGATCTCTTTTTAAAATGCGTAGTGTTTTGTAGAAAAGCTGGGGGCCAAAAGGAATTCTATATTTACACTTTTTTTATTCTCATTTCAGAAACTTGTCAAGACTGGGGAAAATAATTGGTCTCTTCCTGAGCTGGTGCATGCTGTTGTCCTGTTGGCACATTATCACGCCTTGGCAAGTTTTGTATTTGGTAGTGGCATTAATCCAGAGAGAGATCCGGATACATCTAATGGACTCAGACTTATAGCAGTCAACAACTTCTGTGTCTGCGATCTTGCCAATGACAACAACATAGAAAATGCATCCCTCACAAGTAGCAACTTCGGGGTTAGTGTTGCAAGAAAATTCTTTTGCTTGCCTCTGTTTTGCATTAGAAAACTTTCTTCCATTCTTTCTTGTTTAAATTTTAGGGTAGTTTGAAATTTTTTGTCTTCAGGAATGCTTGAGTCTGGTAATTCTTACATACACTCTGGCAATTTTCAGTGTAATCTGTTGAAAACCACATTGTAACAGTGAATGGAAGTCAGAGCAATGTGATTTTGATAGTTAATCTCACCACCCATTGGGCAAGACTAAAACTTTGCTTTCAGCAGAAAGCTGAAAGTCCCAGTTTCTTCAGACAGTGTGGCATTGACTGGAGCATTGTGCCATCCATGTTCCTAACATAGGGAATGAAAAAAAAAGAAATGGAAAAAAATGGAAGTAGTAGTAGTAATAATAATAATAATTTTTACTTCAAGGCCTACAGTCACGAAACAGTTTGAAACACTTCCATGTAGATGGGAGGAAATGTCTGAAATAAAATTACTTAATTCTTCATGCTGGTGTTCCAGTCTTGAATCAACAGAGAACTTTGATTACTAGTTAATTAACTTGATTAATTTGATTACTGGTTAATTAACTGGACATTTTTTCCTGAAAGGTGCTCTCGAATGCTTTTGAAGGCATGCCCTTGAATTAATGCCGACAGATGAATTAGCCTCATTGCCTTTGATGGAAGATCAGGATTATGAGCAGAGTTGCTAGATACAATTTTTACAATTAGCAGTAGAATGTAAGCATGTCATCACTCAGCTCAGTTGCTGTATCTTAAATTTCTGGGCTGTAAAACATGCCAGCTCATGCCATGGAGGTGCCTTGCTCCCCATCTGTAGTGGGCAGAGGGCTGCTGCCGACTGCGCTCATTGCTAAGCAGTGAGGAGTCTGCTAGAAACAATTGTAGCTATGGGCGAAAGAACAGACTCAAAAAGATGGAAAAGAAAAACCAAACCATTTATTTTATGAAAAATCTGAGTGATATGTACAGGGCAGCCAAAACTTTGACATATTTCTAGTAAAAAGAAGTCTGTTTTCCTCACAAAAGTAAGAAAAAGGGTCAACATAGTGGCTATTTTGATCACGCAAAATGAAAGAAAAGCACTGATTTGCCGTCTCAGGTTGTGTTTCTGTAAGGCACAGCATCTCTTCAGAAACATATTTTGCATTACCAATGGACTGAATATTGTTACCTTAGTATGAAAAGTTGTTTTATGAGAGACGTAGGGCATGCAGATGGATTTTCCTGAGCTATCTACATGGTGGAATATGAGTGACTGTGGTTTCCACACTCAAACACCACCTCTTCGCTGTTAATCCCACTGCAGTAAATTACTGCAGCAGGCTACATTAACACTTCCCAGCTCCTGCCTTCTTGCTGTCTGAAAGCTGTTTGTCTGCGCTGTGTGTGACAAAATGCATTCTGGCTTGAGTTTTTGTGTTTGCCTCTGCTGTCTGGTTTTGAGAACGTTTGTTGTCAAGCATGAAATCTGAAGATGACACACGTTGTCTGTCTTCTAATTTTGCCGAGTGTCGTGGTGTTTTTGCAGATTGCAGATTCTTTAAGCGAGCTGGAGGCCCTGATGGAAAGGATGAAGAGACTACAAGAAGATAAAGAGGATGAAGAAGCCTCTCAGGAAGAAATGGCAACTCGCTTTGAGAAGGAGAAGAAGGAGAGTCTGCTAGTAATTAGTGGAGGTATTTGTGCTTTTCCAGTTCAATTTTGTTTGTGCTTTTTGAGAAATAAATACTTGAGGCTAGTTCAGTGACTGAAACTTTTTCTGTCCATTTCTTTATTCTGGCTCTTCGTGTAGGAGGAGTGTAGTAAGGGTGGTTTTACCTTTTGCTTCATCACCTGAAGATTTCTTGATTGACAAATAACATCATCCTTTCGACTACTTGAAATTTAGCTTTTGTATATTAAAAAAAAAAGGTCTATAGGCTTCCTTAAGAAGTAGGGTGTACATTTCTCTTTCTTTATATGTTCTGTATCTTCAAAATAATTAATTTATGTAAACATTCAGTAATATTTCACAGGTTCTATGGTGCTTAGAACTTCAATGACACTCATAAGTAGCCTTCAGATATGACATTTAGTTTAGGAATTAGATGATGAGACTCAACTACTTTACCATTAACTGCCCACCTGGAAAGGATATTTCCAACTTGCTGTTCTGAGCGATCATACTGCTGTGCTGTTCACTGCCTATCTTGTGACAGAGATTCATAGCATTTTTTTACTCTTAAATAATTTTCCAAATTTTGAGCTGAAACCTTCTTTTCTCATATTCTTCATATGCTCTGGAGGCCTTCATCTCTAACAAACCACAGAATGAAATCCGCTTCATACAGACAGGGAGGTAGGGAGGTAGGTTTTTTCCCCAAGAAAGTGTCAGAAGAAAGAATATTATTAATACAATCAGAATCTCTAACTATTTCCTCATAGTAGAAGCTACTTGAAGATGATTGCTTGTGTCTTTTTGAGAAGTGACCCCTGAAATGCTTCACATTTTACTGCACTGTTCTTAGTGAATTTAGGTCTCAGTAGCTTCAGACTAAATGTGTTTGAAAGAATCTGTGGTTTTGAGCAAAGAGCCCAAAAGAGAGGAAGAATGTACTGAGAGATTGTTTTGTGGCTCTCTAGGAACATGGAAAAATCCCTGGAAGAAGATACATCCAGCAACATCAAGCTGGATTTTTTGAAATGGACATTGTGTATTCTTGCTGTATTTTCCTTTGGTCAGGCAGTATCAGCGGTGCAGATGAGTGGGCACTCATTGCAGTTTCATTATCAAATCAGGACTTCCATGAGTCTGTGCAACTTCAGGTGTTTAAGGAAAAGGGGTCATTCAAGACAGGAGGGGTTTTTGGATGGGGTTGCTGATAGGTTTGTTGACTTTCTTCCCTCTTTAGCATCTGCTGGTTTCAGTTGAGGAGTCTGTGTGTTGGGCCTTTCCCCTTTCATGAAATCCAGTCCTTGTCAGGGGAGAGGAGTGTGTGTGTGTACAGGTTTTTTATTCTTCGCTGAGGATTTACTGTAGCAGATGTTGTCCAAGCTTCTTCCTACACAGTTATGTTTTGATTGTTTAATGAGGCAAAGAGGAGATAAAGCACTTCTGCAATTCTTAGATTAACTGACTTTTCAAGGTGCTAACAGTGGACATATGGCAACTGTTCTGTCAATGCACGTGGAAGCGAGCCATGATTTTAACATCAGGGTCAAATGCAGTCAGCTATGCAGTAGTCAACTTCTGCAGAGGTGGTTACACAATCCAGCCACCTGTTTATTCGGGAGGGAAAGATTGATTCCTGATAGAGAACCTGCGTGTGCTCAGCGATATGTTTTGGAGCTCTTTGAAGATGCTTAGTTACAAGAGCTTCTGGCAGAATTTCACCCTGATGTACCGTAGAGCTCTTTGCTTTCATATAATCTTCAGGTGATATTTACAAGTGGAGTGTCGCGTTGCTTTCTGGTGCTCATACTCCAGCTTACAGAACAGAGCTGGTGTGATTCCTGACACAAAGGCTGCTCAGTACAACAGTCCTGCTGTCAAGGACCCGTTTTTTGTGTTTCTTATGCTAACACAGTGACGTTGTTAATGATGTTCATCTTCCTGACTGAAGATACCTAGCCTCCCTCAGAGGGCAACAGAGAAAAAAGCAAACCTCCAGACAGAAGTGTAGCCCATCTCTCCCCTTTTTGTAGAAGTACATTAGATGTCTGGTATAGGCTGACATTTAATGGGCTCAATGAAAGCGATGTATCCCATACAAGCAGATGAGAGTTGAAATATTTCTTTCCTTTGTACTGCTCTTCTCCTTTGCATAACTTCTAAAATTCTCCTCTAGTCGTGTAGTAGAGTGGTAGTTGGAAGTCGGCGTTAACTCATGTTCTTGCCTAAAGCAAAGCATTTTGCTGTTTTATGCACAGCATTTGATGATGAAATAGTTTCTACAGACGTCTCCCGTTATATTGAAGATCCTGGGTTTGGGTACAAAGACTTTGCAAGGCGAGGAGAAGACCATCTGCCAACATTCAGAGCTCAGGTACCATCTCTTTAAAGCACATTCACTCAAAGTATGTTTATATATCTCACTACAGGGCATAAAGTAGTTATAGTGGGACATGTTTGGTGCATGCTCCTTTTCTTGTCCTGGTTCATTAAATAACTCACAACCTTCCATGAATCTCCCTGAGATGGAGTCTTTTACTATTTGTCAATCCTTGGCAAGGTAATACTTGGCTTTTCGTCTTACTTCAGTTATTAGCAGTATTAATGTTTGAAGACTGTAAAGCATATCTGAAATAAAAGTGAAAGGTAGAAAAGCAAGAATTTCTTTCCCATCCCTCCAGATGTTGTAGAAAAAAAATCCACTGGAGCAACTCTTTATTCCTTACATTTTACCAAGTACTCTCTGTCCAGTGGCTGTCAATACGTGGATACATATAGGTCTGTGAAAATGATTTGGGGAATGTTGTTCTCACATGTGCACCAGATCTCTGGACTTGGAATGCTGGGAAAGAAAAGGAATTCCTAAATATGATTACTGAAGTTTTTGCTGTGTTTTAATACATTTTTCTCAGTGCTGTTGAAAGAACAGAATATACATTTTACCTGCACATTGTCTTATATATTGACATCCTTTGCCACGGCCAGAATCATGAACTTCATATTATATATAACTGGAGGGATATTCTAGGTGGTTCTGTTCTCTTACAAAGCACATTCATAAGCAGTCTAGAAATAAAGGGAAAACAGTGGAAGAAATCTTCAACCAAATCAGAGAACGTCAATTAAAATGACAGCGGGTGCAGGAAAACTCCATGGGCTGAAGATGTATCTAAGACTGCAAAATAAAGAATCCACGATTGCTCTCAGGAAATGTATTTAGCTGTATAGCAGTCTCTGCTGAAACTGGATAATTCACTCTGTGATCTTTATATGAGCCTGAAGTAGGTTATTACTGCCAAAAAGAATAAGGCATAGTCAGTGCCTATAAATCAAACAATCTGCCTAACTACTTTAGGAGCAGCAGGCTCCCTTGGAAAAAAGCTCCAAAGAAGTTGAAATTGGAACTAAAACATCTCTGCTCTTAAATAAACAGGACAGCTTCTGGCCTACATTCAAAGGAGTCACCTTGATAATTTAACTTTATGATGTCCTACTCTTTAACAGTTGGATGTATATATCCACAGCCTCCCAAATGCTCTGCTATTAATGACACTTAAATTGCAGTAGCATCCCAAACACCTGCAATAGATCTAATCCTTATTGTGATAAAACAAAACTGCCTTTATCTCTATGGTTTTAAATTTAATAATAGAAAAAAGGTATTCTATGCACAGCAGAATGTCTTTAAGCTTGTTTTTTTGTCGGGGGGAGGGGGGGAGTTCACTGATAATACAGATCAATTGCTGTTAGTCAACAGCGCTTTCCCCTCTCTGGGCCTTCTGGCTTTCAGAGGCTTTTGTGATGTCCTGGACACTTTTCCAGGGCTGGATGGGTATGGCATATTTCTCACAAGCCTTACAGTCTTTTGTGCTGGCAGCCAGAGGCCAGACGTGATGTTGTGACATGTTTCAGATGTCATTGATGCCTCCGTGAGACAATGGAGCACTGTCCTGCTCTTCCCTGCTGTCCTGCTCAGAGGGACAGTACAGTAGGCATGCTCCGAAGTGCCCAGGTGAGGACCCTGGCCTGGCACCACCTTTGGGAAACAGCCGGACACAGGAAGGACATGGAGATGATGCCCTCAGTTGTAAAGATGCCATCAGCGACAGGGTGATTGAGCACTTGACAAGGACGTGCTCACACTCCTCCCCTGCAGTGACGGCAGTGCGGAGCACCCGTGCACCCTGCTCCGGAGCAGGATGGTTCTTCCTGCTGTGCCACCACCCTGCAAAGATTCCCCATTCCTCATATGAGAAGGCAGGCTTTTATCTTGCAGTCCAGGTGCTTGTCTAAGACCAAAGCAGCCTGGGTTTTATCCGTTTTTTCAGGGATGGTTCAGCACTTTACCCAATGATTGTGCATCCTGGCTGGAAGGAAAGACTCCATCTCTGCTCGGAGCTAAGCATCAAAGCCTCCAAGAGGATCAAGTTTTTAAACTTACAGGCCAATCTCACGTGGAATGGAACTGGTCAGAGTGGCAAAGCAGAAGAAGATTCCCTCAGCACTTCTGGAGAAGCTTAGGGGTTTTTTCTCCTGTAGGTTAATGATATCCAGGGTTTGGGTGTTGCAACACGATACTCATTGTCAAGAATTCTGGGGGAATGGAGCAGGTGATGTGGAGGAAGGATGCAAAATGCAAATTTTGGAAGAGAATAAAGTCATAATTATCAGACAAAAAAAGCTGTTGAGTTATAGAGAAGATGACATAGGGAATTCCCTTCATTTGTGCTTTTATATATTTCCTTCTCTTCCTGCAGGACTATACTTGGGAAAATCACGGCTTTTCCCTTGTAAACAGGCTTTATTCTGATATTGGGCATCTCCTGGATGAGAAGTTTCGGATGGTGTATAACCTCACATATAACACTATGGCAACGCATGAAGATGTTGATACAACTACGCTAAGAAGAGCTTTATTTAACTATGTCCACTGTATGTATGGAATCAGGTATGGACAAAAATGCCCTGGTTTAGGAGTACATTTTAAAACCATGTAAACAGAAAAAAACCACATATGTAAAGCAAGATTTTAGACTCTGGGTGTTTAAAGTGGAGATGGTGCCTCTGTCTGGAAGTTAGAGTGATTTTGCTGGCATATCAGTATAACTTTTCCTTCCAGTGCAGAAAATGAGTCAGGATGGAAATTTTTACAGAAATGTCTTCTCTGAAGCCAGCCTGTATCCTTCATTCAGGAAAGACAACATCCCTAAGCAAGTTCACAGACAACACCAAGTTGGGCTGCAGTGTTGATTTGCTGGAAGGAGGTAGGAAGGCCCTACAGAGGGCTCTGGGCAGGCTGGATCAATGTGCCGAGGCCAATTATATGAGGTTCAGTGATGCCAAGTGCTGGGTTTTGCACTTGAGTCACAACAACCCCAGGCAGCACTACAGGCTGGGGGCAGTGGCTGGGAAGCTGCTCGGTGAAAAAGGCCCTGGGGGTGCTGAACAACAGCAGCTGAACATGAGCCAGGGTGTGCCCAGCTGGCCAAGAAGGCCAATGGCACCCTGGCCTGGATCAGCAATGGTGTGGCCAGCAGGACCAGGGCAGTGACCGTCCCCCTGTACCTGGCACTGGTGAGGCCACACCTCAAATCCTGTGTCCAGTTTTGGGTCCCTCACTACAGGAAAGACATTGATGGGCTGGATCATGTCCAGAGAAGGGCAGTGATGCTGGGGAAGGGTCTGGAGCACAAGTCCTAAGAGGAGCAGCTGAGGGAGCTGCGGGTGTTTAGTCGGGAGGCTCAGGGGACACCTTATCACTGTCTGCAACAACCTGAGAGGAGATTGTAGCCAGGTAGGGGTCAGTCTCTTCTCCCAGGTAACAAGTGCCAGGATGAGGACAAATGGCTTCAAGTTGCACCAGAGGAGGTCTAGTTTGGATATTAGGAAAAATTTCTTTACGGAAAGGTTTGTAAAGCGTTGGAACAGCCCACAGAAGTGATGGAGTCACCATCCCTGGAACTATTCAAAAAACGTGTGGATAGGGCCCGTTTAATATGAACTAAGGCCATTAGGATACAAAAAAAAAAGGTTTAAAGAGAACTTCTCTATGTTTAATAGTGAACATGGTGGTGCTTCAGGGTTAGCCATTGGATTTGATGATCTTAAAGGTCTTTTCCAACCTTATCAATTCTGTGATCCTACTAAGCCTTTCAGATCCTCTCTTAATGCATGGGTTTGGGTCACGTATGATACATGTTCCAGTTCCTGGGCTGTAGAACAAAATGCTGCAAAAGACAATGCTTTTAGAAACTTATTTCAAGCAGAATGATTGCTTGTGTTATGTAGGTATGATGACTATGACTATGGAGAAGTTAATCAGCTACTTGAACGTAGCCTGAAGGTTTACATAAAGACAGTGACCTGCTACCCAGAGAGAACTACCAAGCGCATGTACGATAGTTACTGGCGTCAGTTCAAGCACTCGGAGAAGGTATGTGTTCCAAAGCCAAAGTGGCTTCACAGAGACCCCTGTGCTGTTTGAAGATTAAAATATGGGGACACCTAGAATGGCAGTATCTATCAAATGAACTGTTTTGAATCAGAGAAAAACAAATTAGATTCATTCCTTGAGTGTTAGGTGCCAATTTGACAAAAATACTCCTTAATGTGCTGGAAATGCTATCTTATTATTACTATTATTGTTGTTGTTGTTATTATTATTATTATTATTATTATTTTGAATGACTTCTCCATAAAATTGAGTAGACAACTGTAAAAGAAAAGTGGATAAACCTAAGAATGCACAAGTGGTCAATTATGCCAATACTTGGGATCTGGAGATCAAGAAATACCTAAACTCATATATATATATATATATATGTATATATGTATGTATAATCTTTATGGTGTTTTTCAGCAATAAAAATGTCAACATGCCTTCAGATATCACATTAAATGCTTCCTGAGAAGGGTTCAGTGCATGTGTGCCTGCTAGACTATCTGGCATGGAAACCGTTCCTTATTCTGTGCTCCTCTATAATGGTCACAGGTAGCAGTAAGGAAAACCAAATATAATTCAGAAAGAACTAATGTCATTAGGATACAAAAAAGGGTTTAAAAGGGACTTCTCAGATGGAAGATTGCTTAAAGCAGCAGTTGAGGCTAGTTCCTCGCAGCCCTGGGATGTTGTCCATATTGGCATTACTACACAGCTGTCTCTAGGGGAGCTGTGGTCCTGCAGCAAGGTGCAGGGAGAAGGGACGGAGTTTTCTTGCAGCAGTACTTTACTCAAGGTTAGAAATTTCAGCCTGGATGAATAGACCATGTTGCATTCAGAGGTGAGCTAAATGGCTGACGTCATTTTTCACAGGTTCATGTCAATCTACTTCTAATGGAAGCTCGGATGCAAGCTGAACTTCTGTATGCCCTTCGTGCCATAACTCGTCACTTAACCTGAAGCACTCACTGGCCAGGAGTACAGGAGCTTTTACTGAGTATGTAAAGACCTTTTCAAATAGATACACACCAGAAGCTGTTTGTGATGTAGCATCAGGTTATTCAATTCTCTAGTGTCAAAGTTTAGCCGTGCTTCTTGGCGGCTGTAATGTGCAATGACGTGTTTTATTTTCTTGATGCTTAACATTACTAATGATAACAAAAGTAACACTGAGGAGCACTACTCTGCATTGTTTCCGGCCGGATTTCTGCACCGTGGTCAGGATCCCGAAACTGGTTTTATTATATCCAATCCTAGCGCTTTGTTCTTTAAGCACTGGAGTGAAGTGCTTAGAGACTTCTTTTTCCAAGCAATCATTTTTCAGATTAGTGGAGTCCAGCAGAAGATCAGTTCTGCCTGTCCTGAGAATGTACCACCACGTCGTGACTCGTGACAGAGACGCGCGGGCTGTGCTGCGTTGAATTGCCCACTGGATTCTCCTGTGTGTCCTGGAGACTGCTGCCAGTCACTGTCTTACTACAGCAATTGGAGGTGATGCAAGATGTGGATGCAGACATCGAGCACACTTTAATGTGAAATTAATCTTGATAAATCCTACAGCATGCTACTGAAACGCGAAATTCATCCGCTTTGTCGCGCCCCTTCGCAAGGAGAAGAGGCCTCACGATTTGCCATTTCAGCCACACTTACTGTGTTTCAATCATGCATAGTCTCGTTTTACTGACAGTCACCCTCAGTTGTCCTGACAATATCCATGCTCATCACGTGTTGCAATTTGTTTAGTTGGCACCTATAAAATTAATACACAGGCTGACCAAAAATAGGGTTGTGGGGTTTTTTGCACTCTCTTCTGTATCAATGTTTTAACTAAGGAAAGTAAAGGAAGGCTAGTATATCTATTCTTTCATATTGGATGTATAGAAATTATTTCCCATAACTTTTTCATAGCATGAAATGGTAATATTCAAAGTTTAAAAAGTTTCTATGCATTAGTGTGAGTGAACAAAAAAAAAAAAAGTGCAATATTTAAAAAGAAAGCAAGCTTTTTTCCCTGACATGCCACTGCTAAAGTGTCCTTCTTATATAGCCATAAAGAAATTTTAAAACCAAATTTCTTTATTGTCTAAGGCCTAGCAGTTTTGTTTTAGCTTTTACGGCTTAAGACAACCTGATACTGAGATGCCAAAGCATCCCCAAAACAAAGCATTTTTGGACAACCAGTAATATTGGGGAAGGGAAGAAATAAGCTGCCAAAAATGTCACACTTTTGTGCTGTTTTCTGTTGCTTTTGACTAATTTTTGAGAGCACAAAATGTTGATATTTATAGCTTTATTTTGTATTGCATTTAATGAACCAGTGAAGTGCCTAAAGAGATGCTTAAACTTACCCAGTAGAACACAAGTTAACTGCTTCAACTTTCGTCTGTCGGTTTGGACTTTTCATATTTCTTTTGAGGAGGGTGACCTTTATTTCTGTGGTATACATTCAGAACTAACTGGACAGGTTTATTTTTAATGTTCTGTTGGACTGTAGAAGTTAATGCAGGACTTTTTTTTCATTGGTGATTGCAAAATAGTTAGAAAAAAATACAACCAGTCATATTTTGACACTTTTCATTACAAAACCATGGACCAGTACTCTACTAAAGTTAGTTTTCTCTTTTCTTCCCTTTTCCTGATCCTTGCTTTGACTTTGCATGTTGGTTTTTCTGCTTTATCTGTCTGTTCCAGATTGGAAAGCCCAATGATTGTACACTTTTCTGCACTTTCAAACTGCAGACTCTGCATGTGAAAACCTTTTGAGGAAGAAATCAGTAATTATTTTTTTAAGTGTCATGTTGGCTATTTAGAAAACTACCCAACAGACAGCACTGGTCTGTCTTCTAGAGAGCGTTGGGTGGAACATCAGATTTATTTATCTTGTATAGCTAACTGCAAAGATTTCTCAGAAATATTGAGATGCTCATGTGTATGAACTTAGATTTACTTTCTAAATTGTTATGATCCTTTTTCCCCGCCTCGTGATTGTAGTGGCCATGCCTAATGGCTTTTGTGCATAAAACAGTTCTGCTGAGAGAAGTTTTCATGCAATACTTTTGTTTTTTTCAAGTGATGGGAACTGTTCAGTACTACTTTAAATTTCTTTGCATTGAAAAGTCAAGTAGTTCTCAAGAAGCACAGTTAAGCTCTGGAAAGGAGGTGAAACTAGATTTGGGTAATTAATATGATGGCTTCGTTTCCCCTCAGAAATGCAAAGACTTCTGGAGTAGGTTGAGTTTCACATTTGGAAACATGAGTGCCTTTACTTCTTTCCTTAAGAAATATCCTTGCCAGCTCAAATGCCTTCGTGAGCGAAGTACGTGAGCAGATTTGAAATACAGAAACCATAAATGGGTTGCTTCATAAAACTTGTAGTAAACCAGTGTTTTGTTTTGGTTTGGTTTTTTTTAAGTGCCATATCAAGTCCCATATGGCCTGCAAGACATTCCATCATAGGAAATGTCATTGTACAACTAGTTTGCTATTTCTCTCTCTTTTTTTTTTTTTTTTAACATTAAATGCAAACTTGAAACATCTGGAAATGTTTTCCACGTGGCATTTTTTTTCAAAGTATTGCATTTACAGTGCAACAATTTATAGCCTAGTTTTTATACACAAATTTGGGATTTTTAATAGATGTTTGTTCAGAATAGGTGTTTGAAGTCGGACAACGCTACCACACACTTTATGCACGCTTTAGGTTCACACTGTGCCAAATTTTAATGTGCAAGCGCTCTTGGATTTTTTTGCATTCTTAAAGCACTCATGAATGTGAATCTTCACACTTTGTTCATTAATATTTTTCTTAAGAGTACCATAATCATTGGAAGTGTAGATCCTCTCCCTCTGTGTTCCTTCATTGGAATTGGTAATTACCAGCATTCATGTTAGTCTACAAAATCCCAGCCATGACCAACATAAAAACAAAGTGTACAGTCTCCTGTCTAGTGAAGAGAAAGCTTGGTAGGTACAAATTAACCAGCTAGCCCAGGGAGCACTGTGAGTAGGGAACAGAGCTTTTGAGCCTGAACAGCTTCTTGTCATTGCAGAGTCACTTAACTTGTGTGTTGCGATAGAGAACGTCCTTGCTGAGGTCGCTCTATTTTTTTTGGTAATGAAGAGAAGTGAAAAAGGTGCCAACTGGAGGAAGCATTTTCATTTCCCAGAACACTCTACCCACAGCTGAACTTCATGAGAGTGTCATCATACAAGAACAGAAATAATTGTTAAAACAGAAATAATAATTTTAAATTTGGGTGCAGTTATAGCTACTGCAGCTGGTGCTGTGGTATCCTATGAGAATTTTGGTGAGCTGTAGATGGATCTATTTTCATCAAGGCTGAATTGAAACATACGTCCTTTGTCCTAAAGCCTTCATTAAAATGAAAATCACAGAATTTGCTGAGTTGGAAGAGGCCCACAAGAATCATCGAGTTCAACTCCTGGCCCTGCACAGGACATCCTCAAGAGTCACACCGTGTGCCTGAGAGCATTGTCCGAACACTTCTTGAGCTCTGTCAGGCTTGGTGCTGTGACCACTTCCCTGGGGAGCCTGTTCCAGTGCCCAGCCACCCTCTGGGTGAAGAACCTTTTCCTGATACCCAATCTAAACCTTCCCTGACACAACTTCAGGCCATTCCCTCGGGTTCTGTCACTGGTCCCACAGAGAAAAGGTCAGTGCCTGCCCCTCCTCTTCCCCTCACCAGGAAGTTGGCACTGCCGTGAGGTCTCCCCGCAGTCGCCTCTCCTCCAGGCTGAACAGACCAAGCGCCCTCAGCCACTCCTCATACGGCTTCCACTCAAGGCCCTTCACCACCATTGTTGCCCTCCTTTGGACACTCTCCAATAGTTTAATATCTTTCTTGAATTGTGGTGTCCAAAGCAGCACTCAGCACTCGAGGTGAGGCCGCCCCAGTGCAGAGCAGAGCGGGACAATCCCCTCCCTTGCCCAACACCTTGATCCTTGAGAAGGATATACTTCAGCTGAAAGAGTTAAAGAATTGCCACTCATCAGCTCTTTCTGTGTGTTAAAAAAAAAAGCTTTAAGGATAGGAAAATCAGTGCTTGTAAACAATTATAAATGTTAAGTATAAATTTAGAACAGATCAGAAGAGAACAAAAAGGAAAACATTTTGCTGCTCTCTTACTTGAGTGCAGAAAGTCAAAGCACCAGATTTTTCAAGTGTATTTTTGTTTGTAGTGATACTGATAGATGTTTTCATGGGATTTGGAAAAAGCAGCTAGCTGCCTAAACTTCATTGGGAATTTAAGCACCCAGGCACTCAGCAAAATCCTAAAAGGTGCCCACTTGAATTTTCGAGTCAGATTTTTAAAGAAACTGAGTCACCTAAATAAAATAGAATAAAATTAATTTCCATAGAGACTAAAGGAGTAATATGTACCAGATCCATGTGATTTGCAGTGATTGTTAATGAAATGGGTTGTTTTGGGGACTTGATGTAGACTTAGAGAAATCTCTCCTAAAGCAGTTAAACTGTAAGCCACTGCTCTTGCAGAACAGGTTCTCGATGTCTCTCATGCATGTGTGTTTTCCATGAACATAGGCATGCATTTCAGGCTCATGATCCAGAATTTGGACTCCCTTTCAGAAGGGCCGGGTTATTTAACCTCTGCTTGCAGAAAACATTCATCGGTGGTAGTAAGTGGATAGCATGTGCCTGAACTAAAAATTTTTGGATCGGAAGAAATACTCCAAATCTTCTTGATCTCAAGTGATGTTCTTTCAGTTACTTTCTGTGGATGTTTGGATCCTTCTCCCATAAATAAGGGGTGATGTTGCACAAAATAAAGGAAGAGGGGAGAGGATTCATTGTAAATGAACTTTCCCAGAGCGGATCAGATTATAAAGCTGTAAGAATTAGTTTGCTGTTAGCAATCATTCCAAGAGCTGGACAAAATGTCAGTTTTCATTACCAGAACTTCAGATTTGCTGTTCCTCATGTCCCCCAGCACTGTGTTTGTCTGAAGAGATGCATCCACCAGCTTTTCTGTATTTGGGAATTGTAAGTGAAACATTTTCTCTCCAAATGAAAATTAATTTAGTATTTCATTCCTACTGCACAGATTACAGGTGTAGGAGATGGAGAGAGCACAGTAGTATGAGGAAACTTCAGGAGCATCTTGATCAGTGTTAATTTATTCCTTAGAGCACATTTCCTGGCAGGTGGTCGTGCTGCTGCTCCCCCAATACGCATCAGGTCTCTCTCGCAGATATTTAATCCTTTGCTGCTCATCAGGGGAAAAATTGTCATTTTCCAACCTGCCACCACCCCTGTCCTGCATCAAGTGCTTCCTGTCTTCCCAATCCCCGACCCCAGGCAGCCATGCAGGGACAACCTCCCAGCCTTAACCTTGAAAACAAGGTTCCTCTATCACTGCTTGTTGTTAAGTGCAGAGGCTCTTTCTCGTGTTTAGAAACACTTAATTGCCGTAGTAGGTTATTTCTGGACAGGAGAATTCTAAATGTGGTTCAAAAGGATGAAATTCAGTATTTAGTTACATTTAGGTAGCATTTGCCAGTAGCGTGTCAAAGCGTATCTCTGGAGTTACAGTAAAAATCCAGTGGATCCACTAAGGAAATGCTTTCTTTGGTGAGACACCCCATGCTTGGGCTATTCAGCTGTGCAGGTTTCTCAGAGGGACATCTAACAGGGAATTTGAGGTCCCCTTCTGCCAGGCAGGCTTACAGGGCCATCAGGTTGGCAGCCCCTTGGGTGCTTTGCAGCCAGGCAGACTGCACCCAGCCTCTGGAATAAGTGGATTTGGGGTTTTCATTTATCTATGGGAAAAAATCCAAATCCACGTCGTGGAGTGGCTGCTGGAGACAGAGGCAGAGTTGGATGTTCCTGTGGGTACCGATCATCAGGGCTTGTGGAAAATAGAAACCTTGTTCCTGACAGTGGTTAGAGGTACTGGAGATGCCAGTTGTTACAGCGATTGTGGGGAGCGAGCCACACTGTCGGCAGCGGGAGGTACAGACCACAGGCGCTCCCAAGGGGCCAGCCCAGGAGGAGTTGAGGTATTGGTCGGTTGAAGGAACTTCACTGATGTGTCTGAGAGGTTCTTTTGTATGCCTGTGCATAGGGGAGGTGGTGGAGGATGCCTCCTTTCAAGGTGTCCAGAGGGCTTCTTTGGGAAAAGAGCTAGGACCCTTTCCTTACTCCAGAGGTGGAGCAGGGGAAAGGAACCGCTCTGCCCAAGGAAAACTTGCTGCTGTTGAATTGAGTTTTCTCATCTCCATCAGCCCTTTGAAGGGAGGCAAGATGGGTCAATCACTAAGCATTGTATCTCCAGCTGAGGAGTCTGAGGGGCAGCAACAGCAGCAGGTCCAAACACCAACAGTCCAAAACTGTGTCTCATTCCTCACTTCATGCTCATGTCGTGCCACCAGACCCAAACCTCTTCCCTCCAGCCCGGCTGCCACATGCCCAGGTGGCTGCAGGAGCAGCCTGCTCATGGTGGTGGGTGATGTGGCCATTTTTAGGGGGAAAATAATAATATTTAGGCTACAGCCCTTGGACTCTGCGAGGCAACGCAGTCAGAGGTCTTTTCACGACTGTGACCAGAACTGGATATGAACTGTAGCTTAAAAAAATAGTAATTTTGTAAACTTGAAATCTCTCGGTTTTACCCTTTTCTCCTTTTGCTGGAAAGCCACACGATGAATGTATATGCTTTATCTTTCTATCCGACATAACTGAAAATCAGACTGCCAACTCCTTGGTTTGTATTAGCCTTTTTTTTTCTTTAAAAAAAAAAGACAAGTTCGTGAGCAATATATGTAGCATGCTGTGAACGTCTGTTTTGATCTTTATAGTTACTCTTTAATCCATCAGTATTAACACCAGTTCTTTTTTGTGTTCCCCTTGGTACTTCGTATGCAGTGTAAGCAGAAGCTGTGATCGGCTTTGCAGTCCTGTGCCATGTTACTGTAACTCCTTGATTTTTTAGGAAGCACCTGACTGTGGGCCACCCTGGGGCAGGTAGCGTGCCCGTACACGACTGCCACTCTTCGGTCTCTTGTACTATGTATAGTTCTAAGTAGAATAAGCTTTTTAACAGAATATTGATGCGGTTTATGAGTCACGCAGGCTGCAAGTGTCTGGTGTGTGAGAGTCTTTGTATTTATAGTTGTTGGGGTTTGGTTTTTTGTTTTGTTGTTTTGTTTTGTTTTGTTTTTTAAATTCATAAAGTAGCAAACTTGATAAACATAGCCACTTTAAACTGCTCTTGCTAAACAGACCCTGCTGTAGATAAAATACCACTGTAGATACAGGGAGAAGCACCAGCTGACCTCTCTCGACTGTGGGTGAGCTGAGCCCCTCTCTGCATAAAGCACGGTCCGAGCCACACGGCCGCCCTGCGTTTGACCACATGTGGACCCAAACGTGGCGAAGGCTGGGGCCTGGTTTCTATTTCAGCCCCCTGGACCCTTCAGCCTGCCGCTGGCTGCCTCCCACACTCTGCTCACCAATGCACAGGGCGAGCGTGAGCCTTGCTGGCTTGAGAGGGACGGACAGACCAGCTGCTGGACCACAGACATGGTCACGGCACTTCTGCAGCCAAAAAGCTTCCAAGCCTCTCTCAAGTGCAAAAAGTAGCCCTCGATTTGCTGACTGCAGAGCCTGACACATCGGGGTAAGGAGCAGCATTGGGTCCCTGTTGGCAGCCGTGGGTCTGAGCCCCCTTGGCTGGGGCAGCAGGCGGGGCAGCGCTGTGCCCGGGGAGGGGCGTTTCATTGCATCTCCCACCTCTGACCCTCTGCACAGGGGGTAAATTGTACCCAGCCCAGCCCAGCAGCTGTCAGCTTCTCGCCTCCTCCTGCCACGGCCACGTGGGTGTTTTGGGATGGAGGGTTAAGGACAAAGCTCTGGTCCTGCAGCTCCCTCCCACCACCAGGAAGTGAGGAGGTGTGGTAGCTCAGTGGGTCCCGCAGTCCCTACAGCATCCCGTGGGCAGGTGCACATCTCCTGTCCTGCCTCCCGGGCCACCACCTGCCCTGAGCTCCGGAGATAGGCCACGGGCTCCATGCTTTCGCAGGAGGCTTGCCTGCAAGGTGAGGCAGCTGCTAGGAGCTCACTGTGGGTTCCCACAGCAGCTTTTATAATTTCTTTCCTATTGTTGCTGGTTGGGTTTGTTGTTTTGGTTGTTTGTTTTTTTTTTTTTTTTGCAAAGGACAGACTGACCTAGTGGGATGGATTTTTTTTGTGTGTGACTTTTGTTAGTTTTTAAGTTACCCGACTTGAATTTATCTGAACAGATGCAGAAGGAACTTTCTTTTTTTGTGAGTTAAGAGACAAAAACGCATTTTTAAACAAAGGAATCATGTATTAACATTTTAACAGCAATTCATAAATCTGCACTTTTTATGAGGTTTTGAAAAATCTATTTATAGGTACGGAACAATGGGGTTTGTTTAAAACTGTATCGCATTTATACTTGCTGAAATTACTTTCATTGTTATCAGTAGGAATTTCATTGGTTAAATAAAATGGATAAAACCTGTCTCCTGTTTGAGCCATCATTTGCCACGTGCTGGGGAACACACCTCTGGAGCAGAACATCCTGTGTTTTGGGACAAAATCCAGCCCTTGAAGTGTCCTTCCTCTCCATGCCTTTTTAGTGGGTTTTAATCTATGTGTTATTTAATACAGAGATTATTTAATCCCTCTTCCAGGGAGACCTGGGCAAACCCCAGAGCAGAAGTGGGTGAGAGCCATGAAAACAGGAAGGGCATGTGAAGGTGAGAGGAAATGTGTGGTGAGGGTGCTGGCTCAGGGCAGTGCCGAGCTTTTCTAGCAGTTAAATTGCCCCCAAGTCCCCCAGCCCTGCCCTCTGCCCCATCCGTCCCCAGAGAAGGGTGACCAAGTGCTGAGGGATCGCCAGGGAAGTTTGTCCTGGGGAAGATGATCATTTCCCTCAGAAAGACAAAACTAGTTAACACAAGCTGCAGACCTGGGATGTTTCGGGTGTAACTTCACCTCCAGCTGCAGGATGCACTGATCACAATAAAATAAATACATGTGTATATATAAATATCTCTACATAAAGTGCTTATTTATTTGCTTGCAGTGGGAGTTCCAAAACACTGGGATTATCTGTCATCTTAGGTTCAGGCAGAACTTCCTGCCCCCCTTACAGGTGGTGTGGCTGTCACCTCCAGAGCAGCTCAGGACTGGGAGGGTGACCGTGTTGCCAGCACCATCATGAAAAAGATAAAAATCTTGCAGTATTCCTTAAAACCAAGGGCTGCTGTGGAATTCCTGCTTTAGTTCCCAGAAGTCCCCGAGTATGGGTGAGCAGCAGGGCAGGACAGTGCCACCCTCAAGTGAGCCCTGCCCTGATTTTGGTCCCTGTTCCTTCACCCAGCGCGTGTTGTGTGTGCTCAGATGGGGGTACCCAGCACAGGCAGAGGACAGCCCTGCTCTCCCGCACCCCATCCTCACCTGTCTGGCTGGTTTCCCACAGGAAATCCGAAGGCAAAAACATCTGTGTGTTGGTGATTCCCCAAGACGTTTTTGACCATCCTCCTGGGCCACCACTCTGCTCCACCTACCCCCTGCCTCCTGCTCCCACACCACAGACCGCAGGGCGGTGGCAGAGCAGGGGCCATGTCTCAGGGATGCTCATTGCCCACAGTGAATGGCTGCGGTACAAACTTCCCTGCAGCCCACAGGTGACCGCTGTGAGATGCCCCTGGGACCTGGGAAAGGGCCATGGCTGGGGTATGGGTAGGTAGCCCTGCATGGGCAGCACATCCCTGGGGAGACACCTGGCTGGGCTGAGCCCAAGCCTCACCAGGTTCCTGCCCTCCTCATGGAGCACCGGGGGACACCCTGGTGTGCCCTATGACCACCAGCTGGGAGTGTGGGCAGCCCCAGCCTCCCGGCTGGAGCCAAGAAGCCATGAGCAGGGCCCCGTGACCGGCAGGGTGGTGTGTCCCTGCCGGCAGAGACTGGAGTGGGCTGCCCACTCACGGCCCGAGCAAGCCCACAGCCGTAGGGTTGGATTTCTGCTTTTGCCGCGGTCTCCTTTGCTTCTTCCCAGCATCACCTCAGGCTCCTCGTGCCATAGCGTGGGGAAGAAATGGTGACCAGCTCTGGATCCCTGTACAGAGCCATCAGTGGATCCGCTCCACAAAGTGTACATTAACTGAAGTGTACCCACCTGCACAACTCGATTTCAGCACTACACGCTAAATTAGACCAAATTATAGGCAATGTGGGAGCATGGAAACTCTCCCCAAAAACTTTTAATTGGATCATGATGGAGTTATCTGGTGAGGCACCCGGGCAGAGGAGCAGAGGCTCTACAAACCCAGGCTAGAATTACATAGGTTTTAAATAACATCATTCATCATGCTAATGAGCTCATGTAAATATCATTGATTTTTTGTTAGCTTTTCAATATATATAAAGGAAGATGATCACTGCATTTGTACTTCCTGCTAAATTAAAACCCTCCACATCTTCCATATGTGTTTTTTTTCCTCAGGCTTTTTTTTCAGGCCCTTGCAGCAAAACTGGAACATTTCTGACCTGCAGGGAAGTCCTTTTGCAGACAGGAAGCCCTCTTTTTCCTCCTCCTCCTGCCCGGGGCTGGTGTTCTGAGTATCGATATATCCAGGCAATAAAACGTTGCCAAAAACTAGATACAGCAAACGCAACAAAACGTGATTTCGGTCAAAACGGAAGTGTTTTAGCAGTGCTGACCTGCAACATGCAGTGTTAACGTGCTCAGGAAGGAGTTCCCCAGCAGTTTGCTGCCACAATGTGCAGCCCCACGGAGCAGGACTTAGCTTCAGCCCAGACCACCACTCCCATGCCGACCTATGTCCCAGCATCTCTGGAAGCACCAGAAGGGCTGGGCAGGGGAGATGATGCTGCCCGAATACAGGCGTTTAATCTGCCTTGCAAAATTACCTAGCTGACCTCTCTTGGCTTCCTCTGCAACCCGTTGAGAGAGGCAGAGACTCCACCAGAGGGTGACATCCGCCCTGAATCGTCTCCTGAGGGACTCTGATCCGCCTCCACCCTCCACGTCAGAGGAATCACGGTTGGGATGCAGCGTTTGGCTCCCAGAAGATGAAACTCCAGCTCACATCTGCAATACAGCACAATGATGCTGAAAAGATCAGCTGAAAACACGGTATTAGATTTAAGGTAACCCCTAGGATTTTTCTTTCCTTTTTTTTCCTGATGAAAAAACAAAACAACAAAAATACATTTTTTGTGAAAAACAGGAACAGGAGCAGTTCAGTTGGAGGCATCATTACCAGCTCTAATTAGTAGACCTGAGTGCAAATCCTCACAACCCACAGAGGTCCAAAGTCTCAGTGCTGTGTCCACAAGAGTCCCAGCAGTGCCAGCAGGACATTTTGCGGGAATGTGCTCAGCGTTGAACACCTGCATCTGTTCACAGCTGGAAATGGTGGGTGGAGAAAGAGTGAGATTTTCAATTAGCTCCTGAGAGAAATAAAGAACAGGTACCAGGTTCCCAGATAGATCCTACACCACCAAACCTCCCTTGGACTGGGAATGGGGGCATGATCTGAAGCATTACAGGATCTGGGGATGGACAAAATTATCCTTCATCACTGGAGTCTGAGAACCTGTTCGCTTGTCCTTGATCACACGTGAAAGTTGATTGTAGCCAGGTGCGGTTCAGTCTCTTCTCCCAGGTAGCAAGTGACAGGACAAGAGGAAGTGGCCCCAAGTTGCACCAGGGGAGGTTTAGACTTGAGATTAAGAAAAATTTGATCGCTGAAAAGATGGTCAGGCACTGGAGCAGACTGCTCAGGGAACTGGTGAATCACCATCCTTGGAAGAGTTCAAGGAACATATGGATGTGGCACTTGGGGACATGGTTTAGTGGTGCATTTGGTAGTGCTGTGTCAATGGTTGGACACAATGATCTTAGAGGTCTCCTCAAACCTTAGTGATTCTATCTGAGTAGTGATCCTCAACTGCTGTGGTGATGAGCCTCAGATTTTCACCCCTCTGACACCAGGACAGCCACTGTTACCATTCAAGCCTCTTCTGCAGCCATGGCCTCTGTGCCCTTGAGAGGGATCTGTGATCCTTGAGACAGCAGCCCCTTGCCCCACATCAGACACTCCTCTCATTTTTGCAGAGTGCAGTGGTGGTTTCAAGTGCAGGCTGTCATCTCCAGTGCAAAGGTGTACAGTTACCTCCTACAGATGCCCGAGGGTGAGGGATGAACTCATCCACCTCACAAATGTGTGTGTTTTCCGTGAACTCAAAAAACTGTGGGCCAAGTTCTTTGGGGGCTGGATTCATCCCACGCAGGTCAGGCCAAGCCGTGTGATTGAGGTGCACTCAGTGGTTAATCCCATCTGTTCCAACAGGGCCGCACACAACCCCCACCACCACCCAAATGTGGCTGTGAGCTCTGCGGGTGATTTCCAGCAGCCCCCAGGAGGCATCAGACCCCGATATTAGCCCTACCTGCATGGAAGGATTTAGTGACCCAAGAGCCTTCCAAGGGGCTGTGGGAAAGACCATTCCACCTGTACCATCATCTGGGTGAACCACGTCAATGGACACCTCAAGGGTCTTCAAGGGTGGGACAAGCCCCATCAGCCGCCAACCCCCGCTGAGCTTCATTGGTCCCAGCTTCAGGCATCCAGCTGAGGTGCCCAGGTGAAAGCCACGTGAGATATTTATATATTGAACAAAGAGACTCCTGTGCCTGCAGAGAAGAAATTTTAAATGCCTGCATTTAGATGGCATAAATCCAGAAAGCGATGTCTCCATAAGTCTATTGTACCATCCCTCTGGAGCTGCTTCACTCATCTCAGCAGCTTGTTGGTGTCAGGATCAAGCAAAGACCATTTCTCCGCCCTTACTGTTCACTGTTTAGCTACTGGCCACTGGGTTTCACAGAATCATAGAAGGTTTGGGTTGGAAGGGACCTTTAAAGGCCACATAGTTCAACCTGGGACATCTTCAACCAGATCAGGTTGCTCAGAGTCCCATCCAGCTTAACCTTGAATGTTTCCAGGGCTGGGGCACCTACTACCTCTCTGGACAACCTGTACCAGGGTTTTACTCATTGTAATTTACCCTCAATTTAAAAGAAATTTCTTCCTTTTATCTAGTCTGATGTTCTTCTCCCACATTTCCTCCCCTGCCCACCAGCACAGTCCTGGCCACCTGCTGCAGCTCCTGGCACTGGTCCATAACCATCTTTTACCAGCAGGTACTGGGGATTTGAAAAAAGTCACACAGTGACATCTGCTCCAGATGTCCATTCTTCACCACATTAAATTAGCTTAAAACATCAACTTATTGATAAAGATGATACTGCAGAAGAATTTGAAGCCTCTGCTTCAGTTTTGCAGGCAACTTTGCTGCTGGCTCAGTAGAAAATGGCTTCTACCTCCCAGGAATATTGTCACAATTTCAGTATTTTTGGAAAGGAGACAGGGGTTTTTTTACCCTTACAAATGGAAAAAAATGACACATATGCTAAGATGGGCCATGGCTGAAGGATAAGCCTCTGAGACAGAGAGAGCCACGTTTACATGCCAAACCTGCTGTTAGGCAGGAGTGGGTGCTGAATGTCCACATCCGAACTGCTAATCCAGACCCTGGGCTGCTCTTGGATGTTTCCTGTCCTCGTTCCAACCTGGACCTGAAAAATATTTTCCACTAAAAATGGTAAATTGCCATGAAAAGAACCCTGTATGATAAATCACCCTGTTCTGACAGAATAGAATTCCTTGGAGATTTTCCAACCAGCTGTAACACTATAACCACTGGAAAGTCTTTAGGCGTTTCTGCTCGGCTGGAAACACCAGTTCTGTGGAAATCAATAGCAGATGTTACCCAGTGTGAGATCCACCGAAGTCCGACAGCCCAGGAGTCTGTGCAGCAGAGAAATCATCCCATGCCAAACCCACAGTATCGCAACCTCACTAATACACACACACCCCAGACACACCTCACACTTTCAGACAATCCCTCCTGGCCAAACGAGTTACACTGGTATTTATTTTCCAATACCTTTTCCATTTTCTGGCACTGTGTTGGAGAGATAACCTGTGAGCAAGCATGGCTCGATTCCCTGCTGAACAGGAGCAGCTCCCTGACCGGAGGGAGGGGCAGAGCTGCTGATGGAGTTCCACACAAGGTGAGCAGCTCCAAAATATGCAATGGAAGCAGAAGTGTGACCTAGAGGGCCTGAGATTGAGGGGCTGTCCTGCCAGGGCTACTGAGTCCCTCTGCCCTTATGCGTGCCCAGCCCCAGCATGGATGCAGCAGAGACAAGGGTCACTTGGAGGTGCAGAGACCCCTCTGTCAAAGCTTTGGGTGATCGGGTTAAGGCAGGGACACATTCCGCTAGACCACGTTGATCAAAGCCCCAGCCAACCTGCCAACTTGACCTTGACCTTTTCCAGTGATGGGGCATCCACAGCTGCTCCAGGCAACCTGTACCAGTGCCTCACCAGTTCCTGCAGACTTGAGACAGATGCAGATGCAGGTGCAGGGGTTTGTCTGCCCAAAGAGAGGTACCTGCAAAACCGACATCTGGTTTCCTCATCGCAGGATCTCTGTACTTTCAGTGGAGTATAATCACCCCTTTTAGGGAAGGTAAGGAAGTCATGACGAAGCCAGTCCAGGGACTGGCACTGCACAAGAGGGAGTTTGTCCCTGTGAGTTGTGAAGAACTGTGCTGCTGTGCTGTGATTTCTGTATAAAACCTGGCTGTCATGCTGCACTGCAGTGCATCTCACTGCAGCTCACAAGAATAAAACAATCCCCTCTCCTGACACACAGAGTCATATTCACTGCCTGCAACACCTCAGCTTTTGCCTACTTATTCTGCAGCTTAATTAATTGAGTCTTAGAGTGCTTCCAGAGAGGAAAGGTGTTTAAAAAGCACAAAAGAGCCATTAATATCAGATGTCAAGCTGTTACAAGGAACAAGTGTGCTGCTGGTGTTTTCTTGATTAGTCAGGGCACCCTAGCTTGTATTATCTCATTTGCAACTGCGACAGAAAGTGATACCAGCCCCTCTTTGGAAAAGTCATTTTATTTTGTTGAAGCCGTATGTTTCCAAGGATAGAATAAAGCTCGGGAGCCATAAATCATGCCTAGATAAGAAGAATCCCAAACAGTGGTTTTTTGCAGGATGTTGCTTGTTCTGTGATAATTGCTCGATGTTCAAGGCAGATTTCCCACTGCCTGCTCAGACACGCAGCACAGAAGAGAAATGCCCCGTGCCAGTTACTGTTCTTAGCATTGTAAACCTGAGCATGTTAAGACAATTTTAATAATATTGTTGCACATCTGCCCAAATCCTACAGAGCTGCAGAGCCTTAGATTTCAAGGACTGTCCCCTTGCTGTCAGAAGTCACGGCTGCAGCAGAGACGTGCTGGCCTGAGCCAGGTGGGGTAGTGACAGTGGTAGCAAAGTGACAATGCAGACCCCCTGAGGTGCCTCAGCTTTGCTGCTTATTAGCACATGAGCTCCCACGTCACTGCCACTGCAGAGCTGCACTGGAGATGCTGTGGACCTGGGATGCAGGGGCTGCTGGGTTCAGGTGTAGGGAAGCTGCTCTGGATGCAGAGCCTCCAGGAAGGGCAAGGCTGGCTGCTGTGCAGCATCACAGCTAAGATGGGTCAGAGATAAGGCCACACAGAAGGTGCAAGACAG
>VZTA01023405.1:1951-42913 GCA_013398855.1 Mohoua ochrocephala | reverse complement strand
GCGGGTGGGGGGAAGGAGAGCTAATGTTGTCTTAGGGCACCACCAATTTTTAAAGGATTTCCTTTAAATTGAACAGCCTGAAGGCCTTGCTTAAACATGCCGAGTGTCAGGGGAGACAAAAACCACTGAGGCTCAGGCAAAATTAATTTTATACTGCATGCTTCTGACCTGACTGAAGCCTGCATGCCCCAGGACACAGCAACTCATTTCCCTACCTCAGTCTGCAACACTGGGACACACTGAAAAGCTGCAGCATCAACTTGGTGAACCACAAATGGATGTTTTATCTCTGCTCAGTGAAGCTAAAGAGCTCCTATCAACACCGTGATCACACTGGCAACAGAACAAACTTGAACTTGACACTGCGATGTTTAACCCACCAGCAAGAACTGGCTGGGCAGGACAGACACATCACCGGTGTCAGAGAGGGCTTTCCTCTCCCCTGGCACTGCACATTCATGCAGCAGCCTCCCAGTTTTCATTATAAGCTCCCTGGGATAAGAAACTATTTGTTTGCTCCGTTCCAAGCACAAAAATAAGTTCTGCTCATGCTAAATTCATACCAACAGAAGTTCAACAAGCAGAGTTCCTGCCTCCTTTGCAAAATCCTAGCCCCAGCTTCACTCCAGAGGAAATGTTCTCCAGGAACAGTTGCTTTACAGCGAAGGAAAAGCTGCCTTACCTGCGGTTCAACCAGCCAGTTCTCCTCCTCACTCTGAGCTGGCTTTGTAAACTTAAAAGCTGAATAAAGAGGGATTTTGTCCTTAGTACTGTAGAGGGTTGCAAAGCGTGGCTCTTTGTTGTATTGCTGACAGATTTTCACATGGAACGGCTCCGTAAATCCTTCGGGTGGGACTTGTCCAGGGAAGAACACGTTACACTCGGCAAAACCAGTTTCATCCTCTCTAACAACTCTGCCCTGAGAAAAGCCTGGGAAAGCTGAGATGCAAAGCAAGAATACAATTGACGTCTTCATGGTCCACTCCCTGGCGCCGAGGGAAGCCCCGTCTGCCTCCGCTGTGTACGGCAAAGGACCTACGCTCAGAGTCCATGCAGCAGCGAAGCCAGAAAGCGTCTGGAATTCGGGTGTAGCGTGCGAGGGAAATGAAATATGAAACCACAGCCGATCCCTTCGGGGAGCCAGCGCGTTCTGCAGGCAGCACGTTGTGAAACCGAACGTGCGCCAGGCTGCTCTGACACACGCTGCGGACGCCAACTGCCCGCGGGAGATGATGCCAAGCAACCTGAAATCATCGGGGCTCCTCGGGAAGAGGAGGAGGGACGCCCATGGCAGCGGCAGGGCTGGAGCTGAGCAGCACCGGCTGTCCAGGCTGGGGCTCAGCACCGGCGGGGGTGTGGTGTGCTGCATTGCAGCAGTCCCCGGCAGGAATTTTGGCTGACACAGCCAGAAATGTTCCTGAGGCTGTCAGAGGGGATGCTGCAAAGTCAGATTCACCACCCCAAAGAAGGTATTAACTGTCCTCTGCAGCTGGGAGCCTGGCCAAAGGACAGGGAGAGGAAGAAGAGAGGTGGCAACACTGGAGCTGCTGGGAGCCCCCTTTGTCCCTTTTTGGGGTGTCTGTCATCATTATTGCTGTCAGCCACATGCTACTTAGATGGCTGGGAAAGGCATTCACTTCCCATCTCTCCTGGCAATGTATGGGGCATTCAAAACCCTCCAGTATCACCTCACCTTGGGAGACCCTCCCTCAGAAGAGATTAAGAACAGGCAGAAGGATGAAGACCCTTGGATCACATACCCCTAATCAGCTTCCACCTCAGAACATTTTGGCCAAACCTACGGGACTGGCAAAAAAAGGGAATGAAGCTGCTCCTCTGAGTTTATGTTCAGCAGCGTAACCATCTGCCCAATAAACAGCTGCCTACAATACCTTGGCTACTGCTGAGTACAAGCAGTATTCTTTCAGTGACTGGGAAAATGAATGTTTTCAAAACAGTGGAGATGGAAAGGAGATTACAGAGCAGTACCTCGGAGTCAAGAAAAGGTAGCATTTCCCCACCCAAGAAGTGAGATGTGATCAGCTGTGTTGCCAACAACTTAAAAATCCTGGATGCCAATATGGCACGAGTCCCCTTTATAATACAATTTCCAAGCAAAAAACCTCCCATCCCACAAGTGCTACCATGCCACAAGTACTTTGGAGACAAGGTGGGATTAGTCCATACTGAAAACTATGAAGTGGGACAGTGAGTGGTTAAAGTGCCTGGCCAAGGTCAGAGAAGGAGTCTGTAAAAGGCTAAAAATAGACTGCACTGTATGACTATCATTCCTCTCCTCAGGATGACTTCTGGAAGTATCAAGACACGGAAATACGTCAACAGCTCTTGGTGTTGTGATATCAGCTAGGGGAGTCAGAAGCAGGCTGGACAGGCTGGGGAACAACAGGAAATGTAGTAAGTGGGCTTGGGTTTGGTCCAGGCAGATGACTGGTCACCCAGCCCTGACAGAAAGAGTTAGTCATGCTCAGGAAAGGTGACGGAAAGGAAAGCACAGACATAAAATTTCATTTTCCTGGATGTAAAAAGGCTCCTGGAAAATCAAGAACTGAAGCTGAACCTTAACTGTTAGGTGCTTTTCTGATCCCAGACTTGCAATTACCCAGGAAGAAGAAGAAAATATTTTCACAAGCATGGTCAGCCCTGCTACTCAGGCAAACCTAGGACAGACAATGACTTTAAACACCCCACTCCAAGGCTGACATGCATTACCCCAGGATGAGCATGAGCCCAATCCAACAAAAAGGCAGCATGAGGTGTCTCGAGATGTGCATGACAGCAGCCACCAGCATGCTGAACAGATCAACGATTTCCACCAGGAAACATCCTGCCTCTGTCCCGGACCTGCGAATCAAGCTCTTGCCTCGGTGGCACCTCTGTCTCATCAGATGTACAGCCCTCCTTGTCTTCTGAGCCTCAAGGGCTTTTTATGGGCTTTTGGAAAGCTCTGAGATGCTCTTTCCTTTCAGGGTGTGAGGCTGGGGTCTGCCTGCCAACTTAGCTCTGCATTTACCAGCAAACAGATAAACCTACCTCATCCTGAAGAGCAGGAGCTTCAGGTTCTCACCTCCCATGAGGAGCATCAGTTGAAAGCCAGCATGGAGTTCCACTCCTCTGCTCCCAGTTCGATTTTCTGTCCAAGGGAGGTACCTTTCCAGTTTCTATCCAATCTAAGAGAGCTCTTGTGACCCTTGAACACAGAGCTGTGTATTTTTTTGTCTTTCTAACATCACTATTACTAAAGAGACTAGTGCCATCATCGTGCTGTGGCACTCACTATGCTTAAAAGATAAAGACAAAAGGACTGCTCTGCCCTGGGAAGATTACCTTCTCAGCTGAGGGACCACAGACAGAGGACTCAAACACAGTGAGATGGAGTTGGCCAGGGTTTTGATGACTCGGTGCTGCAGTAGCTTATCTGCTATCGCACGCTTTTATAGGCATCACAGGGAGCGATGCCTATAAGCAGTGATAGGGAGTGATGCCTATAGGGACTGATGCCAAAAGGAGTATTAATATCAGACCCAAAACAGCCCTAAGGCTGTTGATGTGAGCAGAAGGGCTCTGGCAAAATACACATTGGGTTGGCAATGGGCAGTGTGAGTTGGTGGTGTCAGCATGAACCACGGCAGCACTGTGGCCTCGCGGGAGCTGGGGCTGCCTTCTCCAAACCCATTGAGGGGTGACAGTGCATTAAGTTGAGCAGTGTCAACAGTGCAGGCAAGAACCTGATGCTTCATGTGATGGAGCAGAGGGAACCCAGAGAGGATGCAGTGATGTGGCCAAAGGGACACATGAGAAAAGTGATCACAGAATCACGGAATATCCTCAGATGGAAGGGACACACAAGGACCATCGAGTCCAACTCCTGGGCCTGCACAGGACACCCCAAGAGTCACACCATGGCCTGAGAGCATTGTCCGAACACTTCTTGTGCTCTGTCAGGCTTGGTGCTGTGACCATTTCCCTGGGGAGCCTGTTCAGTGCCCAAACACCCTCTGGGTGAAGAACCTTTTCCTGATACCCAAGCCAAACCTCCCCTGACTCAGCTTCAGGCCATTCCCTCGGGTTCTGTCACTGGTCCCACAGAGAAGAGATCAGTGGTTGCCTCTCCACTTCCCCTCATGAGAAAGCCGATCACTCAGTGGCAGGCAGAGGTGTGTGGGAGACAAGAGAGGCTGCAGACAACAAACTGTATAGACAAAGGGTTAGCAAGGCATGACAGAGGTAAAGTGTGTTGGGGAAAATGAAGAGAGGTTGGAGAGACGGAAAGACAAGAAAAGAGGTAAGGATCCAGAAAATAGTATTGACCAGCAGGAAAAGGAAGACACTGGGAAAAAATTAGAGTGGAGGAGGATCTGCATTCCTGAAAATCTGGGTTGCTAAGACAAGGTTAAGAAGGAGAACAAATGGAAATAGGTGTGAGGAAACCCAGGAGGCGGGTTGTGACAGGTCAAGTGAGAAGATGAGAGAAATTTGAGGAAAATCTCTTGTGATAAAAAAATGAGGAGAAAATATTAGGAGGAAGAGGGGGAAAGAAGAATGAAAGGTTTACATCCATCTGAATTGACCTGACATAGATGAGCAGTCTTCCTGTTCTCCAAGAGTCTCAAGCACCAAGAACAATGTCTCAAAAGGAAGAATAGCTCCCTGCAAAACAAACCTGAAAAGCATGTCAGCATTCAAACTCTCTAGCCATTAAGGAGCGGCCAGGCTTGTCTGTCTACTTTCCCACACTGTTTCTCCAGCCCTGTCTCTGTTCACAAGGCTGACACTGGATTTGCTACAAATAGAAAATCTATCTCCTCACATGCTTGACCCTAGCTCTACCCTGGTCATTCAAAACATTCTTGACTCCAAATATTTTTCCAGGCTGGATCTCCAGTCTCCTATCATGGCCTCTGTGAGACTCTAGTGTTGTATGTGACTGTCCCTTTCTTCTGAGAAGAAAAGGAAGACGTCAGTATCTCCAAGGGCGAGCAGCCTCACGAGAGAGACACCATTTGTTTCAGTAGGCATACCAAGCTTGGACTTGGAGCACAACAGTGCCAGCAGACATGCCATGGCATGTCAGAGAGCACATCTGCCTCCTCACTCTCATGGGGAAACAGTCTCTTTTTGAAATTAGTTAAAAAACTTGCTCTGGGAAGGGAGCCCAGTGCTGAGCTACAGAGAAAAGCAAGAGTGAAACAATTTTCCTATTATAACTAAGAGATTCAAGGGCGAGGGGAGGGGGTGGGCAGAAGGACAACAAACTCTTTAGGGAAGAGATTAAAAACACATTTTTGGGATTTTGATTCCCACCTAAAATGAGGTTTTGATGCCAATCTCTGCTGCCTTTTGTCTTCACACCTTCCCTACAGTGTCCCCGGTGCTGGTGAGGAATGGCCCTCCACTGGCAGTGCTGCTTTGTTGCTCACCTCTGCCATGATGCTCACAAGCAAGGGTGGCCTAGGGAGAGGCCATGAAATGCCTCAGACTGCCAGGGATGCTGATCTGGCTCCTCTGCTTCTTCACTTGCATTTTCTCCTGTCCAGGAGAAAATGATACCCTGAAGTGGTGTCATAGCTGAAATCAGAAGAGAAAAAGACCATGAAGTTTTAAACAAAAAATTATAGAGGAAGTTGTCCATGGTGCACAATCAGAGGAAAAGGGTGACAGCTGGGACCAGTGAAGCACCCAAACTGCTCTGTGGGTGGAAACACCAGTAGGACAGAGACATATTCTCATTTTGTGCAAAATCTTGCACAGTGGGAGTCTGGCAGGCACCTTGTAAACCCTGAAGTATAAATGCATTGCATAAATACTGAATAAAATGAATAAAATCCAAAGGCTGCTTCCTTTGGCACTTTATCACAGTCTTCATACCCAAGAGATCTCTGTTAATCTTCAGACTGTTCGAAAGAAGCACAATGACGATCCCATGCTAGGCAGCAAAAGTAGGATAGATTTAGATTAGCAGTATAAGGCAATGTTTTTAATAGTGCAAATGATTATCTGTCAAAATGAGCTATTTAGAGATGTGCTGAAAGCTCCAGTACTTCCAGTCTTCAAATTAGGAGGTGCTTTTTAACATGATAGTAACTACAAAAAAAGAGTTGCTATTTCAACTGCAATGGCCTTTGTTTTACGGATTGTCGATTAGTCAGAGCCACAGCAGTTCTTACACACCTTAAATCTGTTTTGGACAGGGAAGTTATCCACTTACACGCTTTTCTTCTAGGTATTAATATTGATTTTTTTACTATTTGTTTTATTTCATATTTTCAAAAGTGTGGTGTGATTCAGTCAATGCTGAGAGCTTGCCGTGCTACGCGCTGTCCAAAACAAGGCGTGAGACAGCTCCTGACAGTTTGAATTGACAAAAGACTGGTGAGTGGGAACAAAATTAGAGGTACAGGCTTGTTAGGCTTGCATCATCTCAGAAGAGGGAAGGAGAAAGCCATAACCCTTGAGAAAGCTAAACCTGCTGGCAGGATCCAGAACCTCTAATCAAGAGGCAAGATAGTAGCCACACCCAGGACTGCCTGTCTCCAGAAACACCACCGTGTTTTGGAACCAAGGAGCAGTAGGAGGAGTGAGATGTTCTGCATTAAAGGTTTGGCCAGACCTGACAGATGGATGTGAGGTTCCAGCTGCACCCCAGCTCCAGCACCCTCCGTGCCATTCAGATCGGCAGTTGGAGATGCCCCAGTGGAGCCCAGTCATCCCAGCAGCCAAAGCAGAGAGGCAGGCACCGCAAGGCTGTGACTTGCACCATTCTGCATGGCCAGGTGAGGGTGAGATGGCATCCTCCAGATGTGCCTCTGTCTCTGCACCAGCTTTGAAGTGAACCCAGGATGTCCATAGCTGGTCAGCCAAACCTCAGGCAGGATCTAATGTACTCCTGCCACCACAGAGACTTAGCCCATGAAAAATAAAGTACATTGGTTGTGTGAGGGAAGAGTGAGCAGCTCTTTCTCCATTCCCATTTCAGGCCTTGGCTTGCTACTGAAATACATATTGCAACCGCTGCTAGGCATAAACGTAATATCATATTTTCCACATATGTTGCTTCTTGGCCAGTACTGCCTCAGGAAAAATTCAGATGTGAAAAACACAATCACCAGTCCCAGGATCCCGTCACTACCATAAGTATAGGGCTCAGATTCTGCCCTTAGAGTTCACAGAATAACATCAGTGCATGACAACCAGGACAAGGTATTTCCTCTAAAATAAAAAAGCAGCAGTGCCTTTAGTCACACTGACAGCAGGGTGGAAGGAAGTACTGGCCTGAAATTAGACCTCTAAACAAACAGGTAGCTGTTGGGATTGAGGTTAAATTACAAGTGCAAAACCTAAAACCCCTGAATAAAGGTAAGTTTGTCTCTCTCCCTTAAGCTCAGTCCAGCATCTAGGAGATGGAGGTTTAGATCTTATCTCCAGATTGAGGTTTAGATCTTATCTCCATCAGGAGGCAGAAGAGGTTTGGCCTCAACTGTCTCATGGCTGTAAGAGCCAGTGACAGGAGTCACTGTCCTGCTGCCCTGGGCTGCTTGCCATTTCTGCACAAATAGTGAGGAGAAGAAGAATCACCTTCTGCCCTTTAGTTCTGTAGTGAAAGCACAAGAGCAAGAGTTTCGCAGTTCAGCCTGGACCACTCTGCTTACAGTCCCTCTGAGCAGCAGCCCCTGTGCCTGTGCCATGACATGGTGCTCTCAATCTTCTCCGGGCAGCAGCCAAAAGAACCAGAACTCCCTTGAGATCACCCCTCCCTTCTAACCTCCCCTCAGTGCAAGGCCTGTGTAACCACTCCACGTGTTCCTAACTGAGCGTCCTTACACCTGATGGGAAGTGCTTTGAAGTCTACCAAGCACAGACTACAGAGCTCATAGCTGCTGGAGTAGGCAGGCTCCAGCACAATGAAAACTTGAAGGGGGGGGAGAGATGTAAACAGTGCAGCACATTCATCACACGCCAAACATTCCTGTGCAAACCCTACCCCCACAGGCACCAGCTCTATCGGTCTGGTCTTCCCTCCACGGCTGCTCATGAACTGCTGTGCTCTGGCGGGTGGGACTCCCCACCGGTGGGATGCAGCCCTTTGCACAGGACCAGGACTCCTCCCTCTATTCCTGCTTAAACTTTTGCCTTCAAGGAAAGCAAAGCCAAGTTATTAGGGGCACAGTAAGATAGTACTGGATAGGAGCAATGAGGTCAAGCTGCTCAAGGCGCAAGTTTTTGCAGGGACAGACGTGAGATGTGGCTGCTTTCACCACGCTCATGGCAGGCAACTGGACAAGGAGAACAGGAAAAGGGAGGGAAATGCAAAGCTTAGATGCAATTACTAATCCTCAATAGCAATGATACAGAAACAGGCAGGGTCTTGCCAAGATGAGGCACGTCTGCAGAGGCGTTTGCAGTGCACAGACCTTCTTGGTGTGCCCCAAGTCTTCAGGGGAGCAGGCAATGCCCTGTTCAAAAGGCCTCCTGCTTACACCCACGGTGGAGCTCCATGAGCGGCTGAAGGAACTGGCCACCAGAAATCCTGAATCAACGAATTCTGCTAATCAGGTTTTGATACTCCTAACCAGCACTAACCCCTTAAACTTCGACTGAACCCCTCCTGTCTTTCTGCACAAATCACAAAACAGACATCAAAACCCAGGAAGGGAACAAATTTTGCCAGGCTGGTGTCATCCATAAGTGGCTTCAGCCAGGGTTACTGATCTTGTAGGAGAAGCCTCCTTAGTCTGAGTCCCACAACAGGACCCAGTTTACAAGTCTTGCTCAAAAAGAGGTGACAGTTCTCATGGTAAAATTTAATGTCAAAGCCCTGTGGGCTTTGCAATATAGGAAATCAAATTTTAGAGCCTGCACTTAAATGGGACATTACATCTACGAGTTGCAGAGCAAAAGCCTTTGGTCCATTATTCGTAGTTTTATAAAAAGGGAAATGCATAAGACTCGGGGAGAGGGGGTGACTTTGTCAAGATCCCCTGGCTAGTGGCAGTGCTAGTGACACTGCTCAGTTTCCTGAGTGCCAGCCCTCTGCACTGACAGTTCTGCAAAAGCCTCCCTTGAGAATTCAGCAGCTAAAATACTGTGAATTTGCAAACAAGAACTAAAAGAAAAACAACCTGGCTGATCCCACTTGTGGGGATTTCATTGTTTTTCAAGCTCTTGTTCTTTGTTTCCATGTGAATCAGAATAAACTGACTTTTGCCCACGTCTGAAAGAAACAATGCAGCTGGTTAAAACTCTTCCAAAGCCAGAGTGGCCTCATTACTGGGCGAACCCTTTGCACAGTGTGCTAGTTCAGTAAATAAAGGATAACTAAGGATAACTAAAGGTTATCACAGTGGTTAAGAGAACTCACTGCTGGCTGATACCAGCTAGAATCCTCTTAGGTAGGAACACGTGTTACATTCATGTGGCATCCTTGGAGGTAGTGGAAATTGATCCTATGGCTGACCTTCTTTTCAATTGGTTTGAGGACTGCACTACTGAGATGTTGCTGGAAAGGAACCTAAATTGTGTTTTAAATTGGTCAGGAAGCCATATAGCTATTTCACTTTTCTTATAAACTCTTCATTGCATTCCTGGTTTAGAGACTGGAGATAAATTAGGAGATTCTGTGCTTCCACACTGGCTTTTCTATACCTTAGAGCTCTGTTTACAAAAAGTACTTATCTGAATCTTGAAGCTTTCAGTAACTGAAATTTTAAATCCAGAAGGATCTCATCTAACTTAACCTCATCTTTGGAACATCACTACTTATGTAGTTTTATACTGTAAATTCCACATCTTCCGCTTGCCTTTGTGAATTACTAATGAAATATAGAGCAGGATTTTCTGGGATTGCCCAAGCAACTGAGTGAATCACCTCCCAGAGGAACCTGTCACTGTCCACTGAACAGAAAAAGGGCCCTAAAGATTTGCCTAGACTAGATACCTCACTTACCTGGAACTGTATGAGAGTAATCCTACAGTTAAGGGAGAGATGCACATAAACTGAGGACTGATTCAGACAGAAAATATCGATAAAGCATTAAAACATTAAAAAACTTACAGAGAAATATGTGTACCAGCTCCTGATATTATTGCTAAAAGTTATAGCTGCAGCTGACTCTCACAGAGACAAGGTCATCTGCACTCCACCCTGCCTAACGAGCTCACTTGTGGAATACTTCACTGGTTTCTTTATTCCACATCTACACAAAGAGAGAGGTAAAGGGAGCAGGTCCAGAGCCAGAGCCGCTGTGGTACGTGGACAGCCAGCCCTTCCTTCCGTATAACACCGGTTTTCAAAATCTGGGCACCGTGCTCCTGAGACTCCTCCCAGCCAGACTGAGTCATCGTCAGCCAGCATTAAGGAAAGGATAAAATTAGCTTGGCTATTAGGAATGTTTGGTTAATAAATAAAACAGTGGGACAGTTTTGCTTAACAGTGGATGCACCCATAGACAGAGGTATGTCCTGGATGCTTGCCTGGATGTAAATAGTGCATGGCTAAAATTATTTGCTTTGTCCAAGCTCAAAAAAACCACTTCAGTAGAAACAAGAGAGCTTCCATGGAGCTGAGTATGCATCCAAGACTGCGAGTCCAGGAAGCGTTAGCTGTGTGTGTCTTGGGGCGCCACTCCTTCCTGCAGCACCCTCCCTTCCCCAAGTCCCCGAGTGCCTTTTGGCTGACATCACGTCTCACGTTGGAAAAGCACTGGGATCTCAGCGGAGAGCCGTGCGTGTGGGGAAGCATACGGGGAAAGGCACAATAAGCAGAAGATGTATTCGAGACCAGTATGTTGGACCTGCAGCACTGGTCTGGCTCCTTTAATGGCTGGCTGAGGAACCACAGTCTGCGGTGTCTGATGAAGGTCACCACTGCCTCGGGGAGGATCCAGATCACGTCCTCATCCTGCGTCTTTTCTTCCAGGGAATTCCTACTCATTCCTGGGATTTTCCCTCTGTGGTGAATAGGTCACAACGTGTCTCTGTTGCTGCAAAGCAAGAGTTTGCAGCTGCTAAACACACCCAGGACTGGAGTACTGAAGGCACAAAAATCCCAGCAGCCCAGGGAATGGAATGGAGCAGAGAAGCAGAAAGTTGGAGAGACGGTGCAGTGGGAGGCGTCAGGGCAGAGGTTACAGGCTGGAATGACTTTGTGAGCAAAGAGAAGCAGCAGTAAATGGTATTTAGTGTCCCATGGCAGGCAGCAGGGAAGGTGTGACGGAGAGCAAAAGAACACGAGATGGCCTCATCGGAAAGCAGCCCCTGCTGACTCACGGCTGAGTCACGGCCTTGCCCAGCTTCTATTCTTTTTCCAATCAAGGAAACAGCAACTTCCCACGAACTTCTTTGAAGGCTGGCTTGGATGCTGAGCATTCCCGCACCAAGTTTCCACTCCTGACAATCCCCTGTGCCCTCCCATATCTGTTTCCCAGCAGGAGGCACAATCCTTCAAAGCACACGGTGTCCTGAGGGAGGAAACGGTGCTGTGGGCTCTCCAAAGCAGAAACAGGACTTACAATTTACTGCTCATCAGCCGTGCAAGCTGTGCCTCAGACGGCCAAAGACAGGCGCTCACAAGAAGGGAGAGGCAAGGGGAAAATTCGAGCTGGGAGATTTCCATTCTGGCACTGCACCTCTGCCCTGCTGGGGAAAATGCTCACCTTCAGAGCGCTGCTTTGAAAGAGGAGATTGCACATCGTCCTGCTGTACTTTAAGGGTGGGAAGAAGATAGCCTACAGTGGGAGACACAAAAACTCAGGAATTACAATTTCTTCAACTAAATTCCTTTCTGGATTCAGAAAAAATCAGTGAAAATCAACAAGTAAGAGTAATGCTACAGATGGAAGAAAGGGGAACCAAAAACCAAAGAATATACATGAGAAGATTTCAAGAACAGAAAAATTACACAGGAAACAGGAAAAAATCCCTACACTGGCAAGGCTAAAAGGGAGGCTAAAATCTTCATAACACTACAGGCCAAGAAGTAGATGAGAAAAACATTAACAAGGCTCCAAACAGGCACAAGATTTTCATACGTGTTTTTTTGTTCTCTTTCAGGACACGATGTCTTTTGCAGTCTCGCCACGATCTCAGAGAAGGACCAGAACTTTGGTGAGACCTACATCCTAAAGCACTGGGATAAGCAAAGGATGTTGGTCTCCTGGTGTGATCCACAAGCAAATACAAAATTGCACTGAGAATGTCTCCAGGTACCATAAAGGGTTTGGGACAGTAGCTAAGAGGCTACGCCAGTGACACCAGCAAAGGATTTATTTTTAAGACCGATGCCTGTAACACAACCAAATACGTTTATTTCTTGCAGCTCGAAGACTACACGGAATTTTCTAATCCAGAAAATGACGACCCTGAGAAGGATTCAAGAGTCACCATGGGCATGTACCTGGGTTCAAGCCCTCAGTGCAGCGGTGTGGGTAAAAAGGCCAGTGTGATCCTCAGCTAAATAACCACGTAGAAAGCTGTGGGAGGAAAGTGGTTACATTTCTCTAGTTCACATTGATGGAGCCGATGCTGAAACAATTCCTATATTTTTGTTGTTGATAGATTGGATAGAGAGCAAGAAAAAGTCATCAAATAATTGATGCGAGGAAGAAAACAATCCTAAGATTAGAAGAGCACAGGCTGCTTACTTTATCCAAAGGCAGCAGCAAGACCAGATTACAAAGCATAAATACCTAGTGAGAACACAGGCTTTTAAAATTACCACAGAAAGGCACAAAAGGCACCCGAGGTTAGAAACAAAGACAACTAAAATGAAAAATAAGGTGCAGTTTTAAACTGTGAGGATAATTAATCACTGGAGGAAATGATCAAGGGAAGTGGTGACTTCTTCTGCTTTTCATGTTTTCCATGCAGTGCACAATACCTTCCTAAGGGCTGCCACAGCCAAATTGCTCAGCAAAGATTGAAACAGCCACGGGAAGGGGGAAGATCTGGGGTTTTGTTATTGCCTGCTTGTTTACATTATCTGATGACATTATTCAATTCATAATCCAGGAACACAGGAATTCACAGTTGCCACCTTTACCACAGAACTTGAGTGGTGTCCCCTTCTACATCCCTGCTCTTCGGTGGATCTTTAATCCCTTCCCTTACGCTTGGCTAGTCAAACACACAGGGAGATTGTCCCTAAATCTCAAAGCCTGCCTGGTGGGGCAATAATTCTCCGCATGTGGGATGAGCCCTGCTTGGGAAAGAGCTCTGTGACGTGACCCAGAGGGACTGAGAAGCTGATGGTGACATTGATAAGTGAGGACATGCTCTGAGAATAATTACTGCATGAAGGCCCTCTGAGCACCTGAGCTGGGGAATAGATCAGCTGTTATTGTTAGGCCCTGGAGACAATATGGCACTAAACTTCTTACTCCTAAACTAAATCCAAACAAGTTCAAGATTGGGAAAAACTCTGCATGTTTAGAGATCTTTAAACCCAGAAGTTGTGGACCTGTGAAGGTTAGGTGCCTCTGCAACAAAACTGAGCAGGTATTTTTAGGAGTCTGGATTCAGGTACCTCCACCAATATCCTCCTTTATTGCTCAAGTCCTCTAAGGAAACCGAGCCCTTGACCATAAAACACATCTTCACATTGACACACACAATCTGGGGGAAGGGAAGCTCCCTGGGGAACAATTTTGGCCAAAGACACAAAGCCATTCCTTTATTATTTGAATAATCTTCCAATCCATTCAGAGCAGGGACTGTGCTAGTTTTTAACACACAATGGAATGCTCGCCTTTTCCTCTAACCCAAGAGCAGGAGAGGTCCCTGCAGTTCTTGAGGTCTTTAATCACGACTTGATACCTTCTGCCAGATGGATATTACAACTGAACAGGAGGCACTGCCTTCAGGACGTGTTACTGAGCAAAACACAACGTTCTGCTGCACCACAACAGTCAAATCAGCATAACAGTCAGTGCCTCTTGATTTAAAGTCCACGGATTTATAATCTAGGAATAACACCCACCATCACAGGACGATGCACTCAATTCGGGCTGCTGTCATATGTAGCCCAACAAAACCAAATTCCTGAAGCCAGACTTCTCTGCAAGGTTCGATGATGAGTTTAAACTCCCTGTAGTGGAAGAAATCATAAACCCATTTCACAGGGAGCCAATAGAGGCTCGCAGATGAGAAAAAGCAGTGCTGGATATTTGGTTACTGACAGGTGCAGCTCTTAGGACCCGACACAGTAATTACTGTTACTATTTACCCAACTTCAGAGTGAAGCTTAAGTTGGTTAAAAGAATTGGTTTCTTTCTCTACTAAAGGCCCACTTCTTCCAAGTGCTTTTTCTGATGGCTCGTTGACGCAACGGGTGCAATTTCCATTGTTGCTGTAGCTCCGTGGATAGCAATATCTGTGGGACCTCTTGTGGGCTCTCTTATAAACTGCATGTTGGGTGTCGAGTACTCAGGAAAATGTTTCCGTGTTAATTTGTAGCTACATCAGAGACCCTTTAACTTCACAAGCCTTGGTGTGGGTTCGCAGAAGCTTGGTAATACAGTGCATCTAAAAGGAACAATAAACACAAGGAAGGACCTGCATTTTAAGATGGGGAATTTAATTCCTTAGTGATGGTCGTTCGTGCTTTGCCTTCTTTACATAGACAGCAATGATTATAGAATCATAGAACAGTTTGGGCTGGAAGGGACCCTAAAGATCATCTAATTCTAACCCCCCCGTCATGAGCAGGGACACCTTCCACTAGATCAGGTCGCTCAAAGCCCCGTCCAGCCTGGCTTTGGACACTTCCAGGGATGGGGCATCCTCAGCTTCTCTGTGCAACCTGTGCCAGCGCCCCGACACAGTCACAGCGAAAAATGTCTTCCTTATATCCGATCTAAATCTACTGTGTAAACATCTACACCATGTAAAGGAGTTCTTTGCAAGGAGGGCAGGGACAAGTCAGACACGACTTGCTACCTTACAGTCAGACTTAGGCTGATGTTCCTAATACATACACCCGATTAAAGAGAACGCCTAAGGTACTGCCTTTTCCTCCGCCTGCCATTGTTTCCATCCTCCCCTGTTATCTCCGCAAGGCTCCCAGCCCTCCCTCCTTAGCCCCATCCCTCCTCGCCCTGGCACCCGCAGCGAAGCCGCCATCGCTCCCGAGGCAGCCGCCACCCCCAGCGCCCTTCCGCCCCGCCACCATCATGGCGGACACGCTCGCGCCCCTCTCTATGGTCAGCGCGCCGGTGTCTATGGCCTGCCGCGGGGAATTGTGGGTGCTTGGCGGAACTATGGTGGCGCTGTAGGGGCCCGCTGCGCAGGGCGGAGGAGGTCGTGGTGTGAGTGCCCGGGAGAGCGGCGGGGAGGCTGCGGGAGGGCCCTGAAGGAGGAGAGGCGGCCCTGGGGCAGGGGGTGTCGGAGAGGAGGCGGGCCCAGCGCGGGGACGGGCTGCGGCCGGGCCCGGTGCTGCGATTCGGGCCCCCCGTGAGGGCGCACCCCGGCAAGGCCTAGGGAATTCAGCTGCAGGCCGAGCTCGGTCAATCTCTCTTGTCCGATAACTCCTGGCAGCGCTAAAGAGGCTTCTTCAGGTATTTCTGAAACCTGAGAGGTTTCAGGGTGAGTCTGGGTCCTCTAAGGCCAAGCTGAGCACAGACTGGTTTAGTCCTGTGAGGAGCGGCTGAGGCAGCTGGGGTTGTTTAGCCTGGAGAAGAGGAGGCTCAGGGGGACCTTATCGCTTTCTACAAGTGCCTGAGAGAAGGTGGAAGCCGCGTGGGAATTGGCCTCTTCTCCCAGGACAAGAGGAAGTAACCTGAAGTTGTGCCAGTGGAGGTTTAGTTTGGACATTGGGAAGAATTTCTTCACCGAAAGGGCGATTAGACATTGGAATGAGCTGCCCAAGGAGATAGTGGAGTCACTGTCCCTGGAGGTGTTTAAGGCAAGACTGGATTTTGGCACTTAGTGCTCTCTTTTTTTTCAGGAGGGGAAGGAGTTACGGGACTGTGTTGCTTGCTTTAAGGATGGGAGATCAGTTCCTGGCTGGTGTTGTTTACTTTACAAATATAGCTTCATATTTAAGTTATAGTCCATGTATCATCTTTCCAGCGTATTGGAAAAGACTTTATTTTGAAACCTGAATAGATTCTGTCAATAAAAAGCTACTTAAATTTTGAGGCTCAGGAGCTGAGTGACAGCTGGGATACCACAGTGGGACTTGTCACTGCTTCTGCGGTCCCAGGAGCAAAGTAGCTCCTAATGAGTGTCTTTCAGTGTAAGTTTCAGTAACAACTTGTTTTATCCCTTGATTCTGTAGGAGTGAAGATGACGACAGCAGCAAGGCCAACGTTTGAACCTGCAAGAGGAGGAAGAGGAAAAGGTGAAGGAGACTTAAGCCAGCTATCCAAACAGTATTCCAGCAGAGATCTTCCTTCTCATACTAAAATCAAATACAGGTTAGTATCATTTTTTGGGGTGTCAGGGCAAAACAGGCTGGGAAGGGCTGTTTTGTTGTGAGTGGTACTCCCAGATTTTCTCAGTGCGTGTTGATGTGCTCAACACTGAGCAAGGTCCAGAGATTGTGCAGCAGTGGTGAACTAGTGGGCTGAAAGTGAAAGTCTCAAAAGCAGAGTTAGGAGCTCAAATGCATTGCAGGTGATTTGGGGAGGTTTAATTTTAGTGATAATTTGTTGTTGCTTATGCACACGAATTATCAGGAGAAGCTGAACGTTGGAGACTGAACATTTCGGGCAGTGAAGTGGAAAGTAAGTTGTCATTGGGACTGAGCCACAGAGAGAACTGTCACCTGCAGAGCAAGATGGGATGAGAGAAGTGAAGCTGAACACATCTTAAAAGCAGGAAAATTGCATCATATCGTGGCAAGGGCATTGAGAGGAGGCAAAGGAGCCATGGAATAGCACTCAGGTCGTGGGATGTGTTGGAAGAGCTTATGTTGAGCTGCAGGTGGTTTACGCAGGTCCTGGGAGAAGTTTCTTTAATCAGTGAGAAAGATAATGTGATCTTAGGAATATTTTCCTGTGTTTAAAATGCGTAATAAAGCTTTATCTTTTTGAAAGAGTAAATAAAATCTGGAGTCGGTGTGATAGAATTTAAATTTAATGCGTCACTCTAAAAATGCTCATTTTATCTGACTGATGTAACTCTCGTCAGTGAAATTAGGTTTTACTTTTGCACTTTTTTGTGTAGATGTTCACCCTGTCGCCTCTTCCCTCCTGCCCCTTTGGTTTTTAAGAATATGTGTTCATAAGGGAGTTGAGTGTTTTGGAGAATACCAAAATGAACAACACGAAAAGTGTTGTCAAATGCATTTTGCTGTTATGGGGAAAATTGCTGGTGGTTTGTTTTCTGAACAAAAGTGGGGTTTGAAACACCAGTCTGTTGCTTTGGAAGAAGTCTGTGGGGACAGATATGTATGGGAACATATAAATATATATGTTTTAACAAATCCCTCCTTTTGTGTGAGAGGGAGAGAGAGAGGGAGCATCAAGTGTCTTCTGTTCTTTCTCCCAAGTACCTAAAACAAAGGTGTCTTTGTTAAATTGCCAGGACTGCATCACTGCAGGAAAAGTCCAGTGTTTCAATCCCACCCATGTTTGTTTGCATGGCACAGTGTTCGGGAAGAGTTTGCAGCTCTAATGGGGATTCCAAATTCAGGTTTTTAATTACAAAAGCAAATGAAATACTTCATCATAAAGACAGGCTGTGCACACAATGTGTTTATAATGGCTCGAGTCTGGGTTTCTTCCAGGCACTCTAACTTCCAGCCCTGGGCTCACAGAGAGGTGAAAGCAATTGCTGCTTGGTTTTTTTTCGCTAGTTCTTTTCAAGATATCCACAAAAATTTCAGCAGTCTCTAGGTGGAACTTAATATGACTCAGGTATATATAGTTCACTGCTTTTTGCCAGTGTGTTGTTATATAAAAGAGAGGTGACCACGTATTTACAAGGTGTTTCACTAAAGCCAGTATTTTGCTTGTTCTCCCCACTTTTTTATTATTGGTCATGGTCTGATCTCATGGAGAAGAAAAGGTTTATGAGGAGGATGTTCTGTCTTGGTCTTGTCTGTAAGCCTTAAGAGATTGGGTTTGCTGCAGCACCTTTGGGTAGTAAAACAGTGAAGAAAGGTGACTGTAATGCGTGTGGATATCTGCTAGGACACTGGGATTGGACTGCTGGAGAACAGAATATTTCAACATAGTGGCTGCAGACAGATGTAGTCATCCTGTTTTGTAGGAATTTGAACAGAGTCTTTTGATTCATTCGAGAGCCACCAGAAGGAGCGTGAGCGTGTGGCACCGCAGGTCTGTGTGTGCCGTGTGTACGTGCGCAGGAGGGCCCTGCTGGGAGAGAATAAACATATGTATACGTGGAACCCAGTTCTTGTTCCCTATCCTTACCCCTTCACCCCAGGATTTACTGGCCTCCCTGAAAAAACTTCAGGCTTTTTCCCCTTTTGTTGCTGTAGACAGACCACTCAGGATGCTCCTGAAGAGGTGCGCAACCGTGATTTCAGAAGGGAGCTGGAGGAGAGAGAACGAGTTGCTGCAAGAGAAAAGAACAGAGACAGACCAACCAGAGGTGAAAACCAAGAAACAAAAATCTTAATGCCTTTGTGAAGCATTGCTCTTGCATGAAATTTGGTGGTGTAAGAAGTTTGCGGCTGCAGACAGCATGTCATGAGAGTAGAATTTAGGGTATTGGTCTGATAGTTCAGAACTGTTGACCTGCAAGGGAATGTCCACTGGCTTTCATGCTGGCTTCATGCTCGCAGAAATCTAGGCCAGCCAGTGGAAAAGCATGCCCAGCTGATACAGTATCATTGTAATGAATTGGCAACAAGTGTGTGCAGCTAATAAAGGGGTTTTTTTGGTACTTGGACGAGCAAGACAGGAAGGAGAAGGGGTACTGACTCATCTTCTACTATTACAGCACCAGTGTAACAACAAAATCTGTTTGAAAGTATGTGATTCTGTTCAGGTACGGTGAAGTAGTAACAAAATCAAAGATCTTTTTGAGAAATACTCATTTTTGGTATTAAAGTACAACCTATTGTACTTTAGGTTTAGGTTTGAAGCTATTGCATGGCTTTCACATTCACAGAAGAAAGTAGATGTGGTTTGGACCAAACTAGCCAACAGTAGTGCTTTGGGATCATCCTAAATGGGAACCCTCCAGTTGGATATATAGAATAAGAACAGCTGTTTCTCCACAGCTGTTTTTTCTGTTATTTTTCTGCTTGAAATAATAATGATTTTAAAAAACTTCTGGGGGCCAAATTGTAAGTTTGGGATGTTATTGCTGCTCTTGAGGCTACCTAGGAGGAGGAATTAACATGAGCATTAAAATTGAGAAGTGAGGGAAAAGTAAGCATGACCTTGTTTCTCTTTCTCTAATTCAAGACAAATTGAGAAGATTTTTGCTTTCTGACGTTAGATGCTGTTAAATGAAGTGACTTAGTCACTTTTTCTTTTAACTCTTACACCATAGAACACACATCATCTTCTGTGTCTAAGAAGCCTCGGCTAGACCAGATTCCTGCAGCAAATCTTGATGCAGATGATCCTCTTACTGATGTATGTATCTCCTTTTCTGTCTGCTTTCCTTTCATTACCCTGACTTAAGGATTTGCTGTTAATGCAATATATACTTTTAGGTCACCTAAAGATGTCAGACAGCTTCCAACGTATTTTCCTTTTGCAGCTTCTGTGCTGTGGTGAAAGTCCAGAGTGATTCAGAGGACTCTGGTCCATGCTGTAATGGTATTCTTGGAAAGCACAAAAAATCTAGGAAACTGAAAATACCACTCACAGTATGGGGAATTACCACTGGGTTAGGAAGAATTCCCCAAAGGTGGAGCCGTTGCGATACCTCCAAATGACTGCATGAGCAACAAATGCTTGCCCTTGACTCCGCTTCTTATGCTGACATCTAGGAGTTAAGTCAAAGGCTTGACAGTAAACTCGGGGGTTTTTAATCCTGTGGTGTTTGGTCCCAGCAGTATGGGACAGAGCAAGCAGGCATCCAGAATTATTTGTATCGCAGTGATTGGTGACTGGGGACAGCCATTCTCTAGAGTCTGTCAGTTACACAGCATTTTTCATTGCAGTCATCTCAAAAGCACAAACATACTTCTCTCTTGATTTTACTATAAAAGAGCAAAAACCCCATTTGTATTGTATTTGTTGCTACCCAAGTACTTCAGAAATCAGCCAGCAGCAAATTGTAGCCTTAGCTGGGCTGCCCAGGGCCGTTTCTATTAAATTAAATGACCGAGCTGATTCTTACCTTCCATTTGTTACTGTTAGGAAGATGATGAGGATGAGGACTTGGAAGACAGTGATGATGATGACACTGCAGCTCTTCTGGCTGAACTGGAAAAAATCAAGAAAGAACGAGCTGAAGAACAGGCTCGAAAGGTAAAATCTCACACGTTAAAAGCACCTGGTTTTTGTGAACTGGTGTCTATTAAAACCTAAAGTGTGCCTTAAGTACTTGGGATGAGTGAGAACTGGTAAATAAAGTGCTGCTCAAACCTCTTATCAGCTACGATGGATTTGTTCTTCTATCTAATAATTATTAAGTTTTTTTTTCTTTATAAGGCATAGTGAATGTTTTACTCACTGAAACATTTTATTCACTTTTCCTGCGCTTTGTAGGGGCAGTGAGTCGAGATAATCTTGATTTCTTGTGCGAGTCCTCTGAACTCAGCTATCATCCCAAAGTTTATAGTGGCATTCGTGAGCTGCATGCAGTCCAGTGTAATTTAGCTTGTTAACTGGCTTTTATGAAACAAGAAGTATTAATTTTATTTATGAAATAAAGATGTGTGCTTTTTGATGCTGCTTCTTATGGCTGCAGGTTTTATACAGTAGTTGTCCTTTCACAGCTTTGGTGCTGTGTTGCAAGGAGCACCAGTTTGAACTGTAAGACCAGAACTGTTTCCATGTGATTATACACAGGCAAATTCATTTGAAAAATGTCTTTGCAAAACCAAATAATGATACAGCAGTCTTTTCAGAAGTGGGAAACTCGATTCACATGTAGCTTTCATACCGCTCTATAATCTCTCTCTCTACAGACAGAAACACCATGTTCTGCCCTTGAAAGGGGAGGGAAGTCCCTGTAGTTACAGATGTTTTCCTGTGAATGGGATTAAATCCTGTGCTGTTGGTGCTCTTACCTCCTTGGTGTAAGAGAGATTGTTGGGATGGAGTGCAATAGCAAAATCCCTGACTATTGGTGGGGCTTCTAGGGACTGTTTCTGGGAGTGGTCTGTGTTGTCAAACTTTCCAGGTTTTAGGATTGTATTGGGTACTGGCTCTAACGTTGTATTGCAACAGAATTTAGAGTCCAGGTGTTTCATCTGCCCTGCTGAAACACTCTCCTCTGAGGGTGCAACAGAAGTAGTGGATGTGTGCAGAATTCCCTCATCTGCTTTTACTAAGTGCTTTCTTTTTTTGAGTAGGGCTTAAATAATTTTAAGTGCTTTTGTAAAACGTTGGTTCCTTCATCTGGGGTAGTTTGGTAATGTTTTTGTACGTATATTCTCCATCAGAGTAAAACAAACCAAAAAACCCAAAACAAATAAACAAAAAGTCTGTCAGAAAACCAAGCCACCTGTCACCTTTGTATAAACTAATCTGAGGTGGTTTTTTAGAACATGCTAAATAAACACATTAGATGCTGATCAGGAGGCTAATCAAAGGCTGCTCTGACAACATCATGTTTTAGTGCCTCTGAACCACTTGTGACCTTTCCTGTAGCTTAACATACACATTCATAGTTTAATGTTTTTCATGAATGCTTAGCTGGCAGTGGACAGGGCAGAGCTTCCAGCAGACCCTAGGAATGGCTAGGAGAGGATAATGTTTGAACTGCTGCTGGCAGCATTGTAGTTGCGAGCCTGTTCTTGCCTAACAATATAAAAATTTACCTTTAGAATCAACGAGGCCTGTAAAACCAGTGAGCTCTGCAGTTTTGCACTTAAATAGTATGGAAGGCTAAAAGCTGGACCATGCTGCTTCAGTGCAGGAATTGTGCTTTTTGAAGACTGTTGCTACTTGATTGCCCATCTGGCCCGTGAGAGGTCTTCTACATTAAAGTATGTCTGAAAACATCTCATGTCTCTTTATCTCGGCATTTGAGGCACATCATGAAGTAATGAACTTGTCTTTTGCAGTAACAGCATGGTGAAAATTACTTGAAAACACTGTCAAAAATTCGACCTCATGTATTCCTATGTGAAATGTACTAAACATTGAGTGGAGCCATGTGTAGGAAAGATTTTGACCTCAGCTGTCCTTCCACAGGGCTTAAAATGAAAGCTTAGGTCTGTGTGGATTTTTCACTTTGCTTGATAGTTGAAATTATGCATCAAGATTAAGCAGCATAACTTGTCACATTTCAGTGTAGAAAACTTGCGTTAGGAAAGTAATGTTTAGTAAATTGCAGCTGAGATAACCAAGTGCCTGCTTCTTTTATCATGTGCAGAAAGTAGGAGCCTTATAATCTCCGTGAAATTCTGATTTAGTCACTAGAGGGTGCTAAAAGCCATGGAGTATTTGGGATAGCACTTGTTTTGCTCTGCTGTCTCTTAACAGGTACAATGTGTTGCCTTCGTGGATGTTCTCCTTACCCCAGCAGCAGGGTTTGTAATGTCCAGTGCTGTCTGCCTGCTGAATACAATGGTGTTATTTAGTTGCAGTCGTGCCCACTATTGCACACTCAGAATCTAGACCTCCAGTGTTCATCCTTTCACTAGTTGGTGTCAGGTAGGCCCTCTTTAAAATTGGCATCTTCAGTAAATAGAGAGTGCTCTACAGGTACTTGGAATTTTATTTTCTTGTGGTTTTTTGGGGAATAGGAAACTAAGACTGTTTTGATGGGAAAAGTAAAAGCCAGAGTGGGGCACAGCCTAGGAAAGAGTCTTTAGGAGTAAGGGTCATCTTTGGAAAGATGTCTTATGTATGTTGGCTTTAATGGTGCAATCTGTTTAGATTGTGTTTTGTTTTCCACAAACAAATAAGGTGTTACTGGGAAAGCATTTTAGAGTTATTTTATATAAATTAATTTTCCCTTCAGATACGTGGAATTTCATGTTACTACGTCCTGCAAGCCATAATTTAGACCTAATTTTGTAAGGAACCTTGTATTACTCATTCAGATGACTTCAGGATAAAATCACATGTAAAGTCTTAACCGTGTAGTTGCTGTTAATCCTGACCCATGCACAGGAATGCTTTGCCTGCTGCAATGCTGCTGTCCACAGCAGACAGCGAGGGTAAGGCAGTGGCCAGGCGAAGGGAAACCGTGGGGTGAATACCTGTTCTCTCTTCACTGGGATCATCATTCTCAAACCCCTTTGTTATGCAGGTGGATTAATGTGTCTCTTCTTGTCATCTTCTTGGAACATCCCAGGGTCTTAACAAGATTAAGTGGGTAAACTACTGTAATATGTCCCAAACCTGTGCCTTTGTAAGTTTTTCCCTGATACTTCAGTTATTTTGATTTATTAAAATGCTAGTCCAATTATTTCTGAGACTTCATTTAGAGTAAACTGAATTTTTGTTAACAGTTTTCACTCATCGCTTTGGTGTCCATTATTGAAGTTGCTGTGAAAGGAGAATGACTCCTTTCCAAATGCGTCTGTGGTGAAACAGCAGTTAAAAACAAAAATATGAGAATCTGCTTTTTTACAGGGCATCCTGTTTTCTGTTAACTTCCCTTATGGGTAACACCAGTTTCCACAGAAATCCTCTAAATCTAATTTTGACAATATTAATATTAATATGAAGAGGTTCTAATAGTTTGTTAGCCAAATAAGCAATTCCTCTCAAAGCTTGTGAACTTCTCAGAACGCCTAAGTTACCTGAAATTATGTAGAATCATTAAATAAATACTATGAATGTTTTTAAAAATTTGTTTGAGCGTGGGAGTCCTCCTGACTTTTCCTCTACAACTGTGATCTCAGTTTGTTTCTAGCAGACACTAAGCTGACCAGGAAATTCTAGTTTTGAGAGCCATTTCTGTGGAATAATTCTAGGTCTGTATAAAACTGTACAAACACGAGATCGGTGTCTGTGTTAACCATCCATGGATAGGTTTCAGGAAACATTTCCATATTCTAAATTAAGCTTTACAATGCTCTCGTTTTTCAGTTTGCAAGTGCTTCCTTGGAAAGTAATTTGAAATAATTAAAAAGAAACTTCAAACCATTGAGCAGCTGAATGTATCTGTGCAGTTCTAGCAAACCTGTTTTAATATCCGGTCATTTTTTGCTTAGCTGAGAGCAGACTTAAAGGTTTTGATTTGTTTTCTTAGCAGTTTTATTTCACCAAGCATTTCTCTATAACTGAGTATATTACTCTACCAGTGGTCAGAGTAACTCTTAGCTCTGCCCCCTGTTTTAGCCATGTCACATTCTTTCCAATAAAAGATCAGAAAATGAGTCTTGATAGATATTAACCTTTTCACTTCAATCTTAAGAGTCTGACTAAAACTAGAAGATCAAATCAGTGTTTAAGAAAGAATTGTAGCAAAGAGGCAAAAGCAGATGGCAGAGGGAGTTTCTTCATTCAGTGTTTGAGACATGCCAGGAACACTTCACCCTTGCCAGGAGCCAATGAGAACACCCCTTTCCTTGTGGACAAAATGACAGCAAAGCTGCATGTGGACACCGCTGTTGTGATTACTCGGTGCTCTTTGTTTCTAAAGTTTCAGTGAATTATTTGAATCTGTGTTGCACAGAGTTAGTGACTTGCACGAGATCAGATAACTGGGATGGATCTGTGCATTCTTGGATTTCATTCCCTGCTGCTAAAGGCAATGCTATCATAGTTTGTCATTCCAAAATCAGCATTTAAATCATGCTGTGCTTTTTTTTTTTAAACTTTTTTTCAGCCTCCGATGAAATGTGGGTATTTCAGGTTTTCTTTCAGCTGCTCAACATCTGTAAAAACTGAGTAGGATAACTGACTTTAATACAATGGAGTCATTTGGGGAATTTCAGCACTTTTTCTCTAAGAGTAATCTTGCTCTGTGCTAAGGGTAGGAACTATGCTAAAAATAGACATGGTAACAACGTTTTTCTCTCCTTTGCATCAGAAACAGATATGCCAAGGAAAGAAATTCCCAGGATTGCCTCTGCCACTTATTTTATCTGCCACTTTCCAGTCCTCTGCAACTGTAGTTGACTTAAATCAATGCAGTTTTTTTGCTAGCAGTAATCAGCTGTAGACAGAATTCGTTTGAGCCTGAAATGCCAGGTTGCTGGGGCCAGTGTAGAAGTTGTGTGTCCCAGCTTGCATTGGAGATGCAGTCAGTAGAGCCTGGAGTGTGGTTGGTCTCCTGTGTCATGATTTAGTGTGAGCACCAGAGCTGTCTTGGCTCCCTGTTGTGTCCTCTAGGTTTCTGCCAAGATGTGAGCTCAGGTGCCTGTGGGCCCATGTCTATCTGTAGGTGTCTTAACACCGAGCTAAATCCCTCTTTTAGTCTTACACTAGTTCTTGTAGTGTAACACTCCTTAAAAGTGTTATTTAGCTTTGATTTTTTTTTTTCTATCACTGCATTTTATCACTTAATGCTTTTCTTTTTTATCAGAAATCGAACTATGTCAGGCTGATCGAGGCTGAAGGATATATATGGGTTATGTCAAAGCAGATAAAAGTTAGGGTGATGTGTAACATGCCTTTTAAAAATCTTAGTGTAGAAAATTGGAATGTGCATCTGTGTGTAGGAAGTACATTGGAGTACTGTGTGTGTATTTTTTATGATTCTTAATATTGGCTTTATCTTGCTCTAGTGGTTCTGAATGTTTGCCATTTGAATGACTGAGTGCATTTCGCTTCTCTTTGTGCATGGTGGAGAGTGCTGGAATCATCAGCTTTGTAGGAACTGTTGAAATCAAATCTGAAATGGGGAAAGGGAGGGAAGAGGAACTGCAATTCCTCCTCAAAAGGTGTTGGCTTACTCCAGTCAATTTTTGACCACTGAAAAAGCATCGCATTGTGGAGTGCTTTGTAGTTCTCTCTCTGTCAGTGGTGTGTGGATGCATTTTCATGCATCATAAAAACCCAAACTAAAATAGTAATGTCTGCCCCAGACAGCACAACGCATGAAGCACAGGTTCAGTAACTTTGGGTCGTGGCTGAGGTTAATATCTTAGGAATTTGAGGGTGAGACTGTGCCGTGCTCAACCTTCAGAAGAGTTCACCTGGAGTCCAGCCCTAAAATGAGAATCTGCTGCATCTGTTTGCATACATAGACTTGGAAGAAGTTCTCTCCACAGAACCATTTTTCAAGAGAGGACTGTTAATTTCTTACGATGGTCTTAGGACTGTTACCTTCTCTTGATTAGGAATTGTAGGTTTGTAGCCTTCTCATTTGCTCTCAGTGTTTTTCCCAGGCCTGTTGTGTTTTCAAAGCCTCACTTTTAATGGAGCACTGGAGATTGAAGCTAATGGTGCAGAGCCCACCTCATTTTGGACAGCACGGAGCACACCTCACATGCTTGCATCCAGCTGTGAATTCGCTAATGGTCGTAAGCAGTGTCTGATCACCTCCTGGGTGGTACCTGAAGATCAGCACTGGGTTTTTGCTTGTTCCAGTATCCAAGATTTTGCTTGGTTTCAAAGCAGTGCTTTGCGTGCGTGTGCTGTGGGATAATCTGAGGGCTGCTGGACTTCTGGTAGGAGCACATGGCAACAGACTGGAGTAAATCTAGAGTAAATTGGATTTCATGGCTCTTGGCTGCTCCATGTTGTGGGGAAGGAAGATGGTAAATCAAAGGTTGGCGTTCTGTGCAGAAGCAGCTGCATACGTTTCTTGTCTCTGACCCACAGGGAAAAGTATCATTTGAGTTTATATTTCTGATATGGGAGGAAATTGCTGTTCCATATCAAATATTTCTGTTCTCCATGTTTCCATACTTACTGGGGTGATAATAACTGCAGTTGGACTGCAAATGTTGGATTTGTGAAAATTGAAAATTGATTTGTGTTGATAACTTCTAACTGCTGTGGTTTGTGTTAAAGCTCCATGGATACAGTAGCAAGAAAGAGCAAGTTTTGCCGAGGCCTGTGTTTTAATAAGGGCAGCTTGTGCTTTGGTTTTGAGCAGTGTGCCCTTTTGGGGAACTTTTCCCATCCCACTGGCAATTAATTGCAGTTGGTTCTACATTTTATTTGTGAGAAGCAGTGTAATGGTAGGTGTTTTTTCATAACTAAAACTTGAGTAGATTTTGAAAGGTAAGATCTTTACCAGTGATCCTGCATCATCTGGTATTCGTGTGTAAATTAAATCAATGTTCTTGAGAAAACTGAGGTATTTTAAAAGGAAATTTCATAGAATCACAGAATGGTTTGGGTTGGAAGGGACCTTAAAGGTCATCTAGTTCCACCCTACTTGCTGTGGGCATGGACACCTTCCACTAGACCAGGTTCCTCAGAGCTCCATCCAGCCTGGCCCTAAACACTTCCAGGGATAGGGTGCCCATCCAAAATTTCACATACCTGATCTATTTAATGGAAAAGCATTGTAAACTGTAGGTAATAAATAACTTAGCATTGGTTAAATGTTTGAAGCTAGAGAACTCTGGCTAGCATCAGCATCAAGTTTAGCATTTAAACCTTGTAAACTCCAGCAGCAAGGAAACTGCTTCCTCTTTTGGGATCCTGCAGAAGTCCTCAGCAATTAATTTACTGCAGGGTTTTTTTTCCCCAGCTTGGGGAAAAACCCCGACCTCATGATCTCTTTGTTTTTAGTTTATTTAATTTTTAAAAGCCATGGTTTGATTCTCCTGCAGTGCTAATGGGACTTCAGTTCATTTTTTAACCAGAGTGTCTTCCGACCATACTTCAGAGTAGGAAGCCTACTTAGTCTTCTAAATTTAAAGAATTACTTTTTTTTCCTACTGATTCTTTCATCAAAGAACACTCCCTGCAACATTTGTGAGAGCTTGTGGAAAAATGCGATGGTGTGAAACGAATATTAAACATTAATTTTGAAGTCTGTAAACATTTAAGTCACTAGATGTGCTAATAGAGCTCGGAAGTGTGGGCAGTGAAATTACTTTGTGTTGCTTGTAGTGCATTGCTTCACTTAGGCTTGAGTTATATGCATTTGACAGTGCAAGGACAAGAAAATTTGTCTGCTTCTTGATACTGAAACTCTTAAATAGTCTTATGACATCCTCTGTTCATTTCACTGTGGGGTTCTCAATATTCTTTGTAATTGGTCTCTAGGGAAGGTGTAGTTGTAAAATCCAAACAGCTGCTGAAAAGAGAGGTTTCTACATGCTGTATGGTTTCTTCTGCCTAGTGAATACTGTGTGATGTACTCTCTTTTCTCATGAGGCTAAAGAAAGTCTTTTAATCTGTATACAGTTTTTAATATAATAAATATGTATATGGTAAAGCTAGAATTTAACTGCATATTTGATGGCACATCAGAGCTAAGTAGAGCAGATATGAGTGTTGCTAGTTTGACAGTTTATTAGCAAAGTTAAGCTCTATAGAGTGTCTCTGCTTCTATCCTTATTCTCCTCATATGCAAGTGCCAAACACTCTGAAAAGTCTGAGCTAAGAACTAAAGCTCCATCTGTGTGAGGGTTCAAAGCTAAATAATGTGTATCTCTACCAGCCAGAGGAGAAAAGTGGCCTAGAACAATAACGTATCCATTTCTGGTTCTCAGGAACAAGAGCAAAAGGCCGAAGAGGAAAGAATTCGGATGGAGAACATCCTGAGTGGTAACCCACTGCTGAACCTCACTGGGCCAGCACAGCCTCAGGCAAACTTCAAAGTGAAGAGGAGGTACAGTGCAGTCTGCTCAGTGGCACCCATCTCCTTGCTGACTCTCGCTGTTCAGAGTCAGACAATGTTATCACTGTAGCTGCTTTCTATTTCCTTCCTCAGATCTTGTCACAAGTGTGCAGGAGATAGCTTGGGATAGAAAAATAGATCATCTTTTCTGAAAGACTAAAATCGAATCCTAACGAGTAGTTGTTCTGTAGGAGGGTCAAACTCCATTTATGTGTTTTTGTGTATTGCACCCAATTTTCATGCAAGCTTACTGAAATTAAAAACTTTTGTTTTCAGGTGGGACGATGATGTTGTCTTCAAGAACTGCGCCAAGGGGATAGACGAAACAAAAAAGGACAAAAGATTTGTCAATGATACTCTGCGGTCAGAATTTCACAAAAAGTTCATGGAAAAATACATCAAGTAGTACAGTTTTATGTGCGGTAGTGCGGAAGGACTTGGTAGGTCATGGCCGTTCCCTCCCTTTCCCTCAGAATTTAAGGCTGAATGTTTGGTCATGGATTCCCAAATGCTTTTTCCAAGATCAGCAACAGCTTCATAATGAATAAGTGCTATGTATCTGGAGTTTTTATTCCTGCATATTGTTTTCCTTTACAGTTTTAATTAAACCAGTTTGTGTCTCGTGAATGTTTTTTTTCTTCGTGTGTGTTTACTTTTGCTGTCCGCCTTGTAAGTGGTAGCAGAGAGAAGCTGATTGCAATAAGTACTGTTTAAATTGCTTTCCAAAATGCCCTGTGTTTGTAGTGATGGTGGTTTGTAACTTATGCAACTTTGATAAATCTCAGTATTAATCAGAGGTGAGGAAGAGCTGAGTATGGTAAGTGGTGTGAACTGAAAAAAGCTATACTTCCTGTAGCAAACTGGACTTCCTCTTAAAAGCTAGTTAGAAACTTAGTTAATCTTCATTTTTAGTTTCTTTTTACTGTCAACAAAGTGTGGTTTTGGGGTGGCCCCAAGTTCTAAGCAGCTTTCCTACTGTCTCAGCTCTCTCGGCTCAGCACGTCTGGAACAATGCCGTGTAATGCCTGGGGGAGCCTTGAGTGGGAAATGCTCCATGGAACCGTGGGGTTTTTTTCCTCCTTAATAAACCACTGCAGTGCTCGATCCGTCAGCCACGACCCAGTGGCCACAAGGTTCAGTCTCTGTGTGTGTCCTTTAGTGGTAATAATGGCATTGTCAGAAACTTGCAAGTGTTCTTGTCAAACAAGTGATACGAAGATACCACAGTGCGCTTTGTTTACTCCTCTAATGTCCATGTTAACACTTAGGACAGTATAAAATATGAATGACTGCAAAAAAATCTTAAATGTGAAGGGTTTCTTTTTTTCTATTCTGCTGTCATCTCAGTTGCATTTGAAATCTTGGCCAAGTGATGCACTGGATTGGAACATAACATTTTCAAAATGGAGTAGTTACCTCCCTGCCTAGGAGGTGACAGTGGCAGAACTCAGATGTATTTATGTAAAATTCTTGCCCTTCTCCTTGCCAATGTTGTGCTCAGTTGAGTTTGTTCTCACAGATGCTGTTTCTTCGTCTTATTTTCACGTTCTTAATTTGAAAACTTACCTGATTTTCTTTTTAAGAGAGTAAATGTAGAGCACAACTTTGCAGATTTTTGTTGGGCATGACTGGTATCCTGTAAAAGCTTTCCTTAGCTGTCCTGGTTTGAGACAAAATTGGGAGGAACGCTCTGGGAGGAACATCTCCTCTATAGAAGGCAGGTTACAGCCACCCCTCCCCCACCAGGTTCAAGGAAAAAATTCCTCGAAGGAAAGTGAAAGAAGGGGAAAAAACCTATTTATTTAACAAACACACGGGAAAAGAATAATGCTAAATAATAAAACCTCTCGCCGTGGAGAGAAAACTTGGGAAGATTTGAGAGTCCTTTCTGTGAGTGTGCGCTCTCTCTCTCTCCTCTCCGGAGCTGGGTCAGCTCGGGCCCCTCCGGGCCGAGGTGTGAGGCCTCCCAGTGAGGTTCTGATGTTCTGGTGTTCTGAACAGTCCAGGAGAGAAGAAGAAAAAACCAAAGTCCCAGGGGAACGAAGGAGTTGAACTCTCCGTCTCTCTCTCCCGAGAAAAGGAGCCAAGAGCCAGGAAAAGCAGGAAGCTTTCCTCTGCTCTGCCGCAGCAGGAACGCAGGGGAGTGAATGTCCTTGGAGCACAAAACTGTTTTGAAAAGTTCATCTGGCTTTTTTTTCTTTCTCTCACACCCAGTTTTAAAGACACAGAAAGGCACAGGAATCGTGTCTAGGCACAGAGCAGCGATAGGGGATACACATCATGAGGTCAGCCCAAGCCATCAGCTTTAGCTGTATTTGCCACCCTTTCACTAAGCTGTGCATAGTGTGCTAATGCCAGCAGCTCATACCCACATTTACTTGGAAACGAGATTTTCAGCAAGCTAAGGGTCATATGAGCTACTGGAGGAATACATGTTTGTGTTATTTCTGCTGCCTGCCTCATGATAGAAATGATTCTTGGGAAGCAGAAAAATGGGTGTAGTTTGTAATTCTCTTAAAATAAAGCTACTACAATCTTGGTATATAGGCAACATGTTTAGAAGGTGGGGAAAAAAGAAGTTAAGGGTTGTACTTGTCAGGGCCTGGCAGTGGAGAAGCCGGCTGCTGCTTTAGGTGCAGCCTAGCAGCATAGTTGTCATGGCAACAACAAAAAAAATACATTGGTCTTGCAGTGTTCTGAGATCGAATCGCTGTGCCAAAGTGAGCGAGCATAAAGTTTTATTGGATGGGGGAGACGTAGTTGGAACGCCAGTTCAATGCCCTCATGGAAAATCACAAATGCACAGCGGCCATCATTTGTGTTCCTGAAGTAACATAACTTTTCTTGGAAAAAATAACACTTTAGAGAAGTCCGATGGCTGGGGTTGAATGAGGTCTTCCACAGGCACGCAGGCAGCTGTTCTGCACGCCTGCAGGAGCATCCCTCTCTTAAATTTAGGTACAATGCAGAGCTGTGCTGGGCCATTTTTCCCAGTAGCTCCTTCCCTCGCAGGTTCTGGAGAAAGAGCTGTAGGTTCTGTACAGCTCCAGGCTGCAGCTTCATTTGAGGTTTTTTGTTGGCATTGTTCTTCAGCTCCACCACGGCCTTTGCAGATCCTCTCTCTGACATCCCCCGTCAAAGCGTTTGTATTTTGGCCTCCTGGAGTGTAAGCTGACCCACAGTCTGAGAACTCAGCAGTACACCAACACAATATGATAATTAAGGAATCTCAAGTCTTACCTTTTGATGGGTTTCATATCATTAATTCCTGAATTTTCTTTACTAGTACTGGAAACCCTGAAGTGCTCTGTGATTTTTTTTGTCAGGGAAGTGCTTTCAGTATTGATGCTGTATTGATGTTTAATTTTCTACTGTGCTTCTTGCACGCATCTGGGAAGAGTAAGCCGACCATTTGTTTTTGTAAAACTGCATTGTGACCGTGAGTTCCTCAAAAAAATCAGATTGACATTCTACACCTCTGCTCTCAGCAGAGTTTTTTTTCCAGGAACCCCTGTTCAGTATGACAAATAGCTTTCAACAAGGACAGTGTACCTGGCAAAGGCGACTTGTTCCAGGAGGTGAAGTGGAAGAAAGTTAACGTTCAGCATTTCAAGGAAGGCGTTATTTTGCAGTTGCTAGCAATCAGGATTGTTTAATTCTGGGTTTTTGTAAGCAACACTTGAACTTACTGTAACTGGTGGGTGTAGACAAAGCCTATCTGCTTTATAAACAGTTTCCCCATTGTTTGTGGCTACCTTTGGAGTAGCATTGCAACTGAAAACTGGGATCTGTTTTCCATAAGGGCTAACAGTTAAACTTCAAAGGTTTTTTTACAAAGCCTCGTCTTTCAAAATTTTTCTTGGAGTATGTTTTATGGTTCTGAAGGGATTAATAGTGTGAGGAATAAAGCCTAATGATAGTCCTGCAGCTGGAAATAATTGTGCTGTGTGTATACGGGGTTCTAAAATGTTTAGCATCTATTTGTCTTCCTCGAATAGATGGCTGAATATTACAGGCTTCCTATTGCAACCAGCAAGACTGCCATTTGCATTTTTCAGGACTTCACGTTGTTATAGGTACCAGGTAGACATCCTATGAATGCCTGGAAAGAGTTCTTTTTTTAAAAAAACCCAACCAAGCAAACCTTTTTGGTGAGTTCCAGTTTCTCTGTTCACTTCAATTTTGTTTGAAGTAAAATCCTGGGGCAGGGGTGATCTGGTACTTGCTCCGTTTCCCTTGGAGGGTCTCATGGGCAGCCCAGCTCACGCCTGCTGTGGTGACAGCCCGGTGTCTCCTTTCAGCCAGGCAGGTATCAATTCCCGCTGAGGTGCTGAGATTTCACTCTACAATTGCAAATACCTAAAAGTCTTTCATGCTGGAGGAGAGATCTGAACACAAGGTCAAACCATTAAATGCACGGGGGATGTTTCCCTCAAGTGCTTCACTTCAAAGAAACCTAGGATTCAAGCCTTGAAGGGATGTGCTGATGCTCAGAAAGTGCTTCAGACTCAGTGTTTATTCATATCTGCAGCCAGGGCTAGTTGGAGTCTGAAACCTTTTTTTTTTTTTTAAGGAAAGTCAGAACCACATGTGGGCGCTTCTCTGGTTTTCTTTCTTTCTCATGGCCTCGTGCTCTGCGATACAGATTCAGGAGGAGGGAAAGGAAATACCCACAGAAATGTTTCCATCCGTGGAAGTCCTCATTCTATCTCCTGTCAGCTTCCAGAAGGAAGTTTAATTAGTTGTTATTCATAAACAAAGCTTCCTGTCTAATTTTGTCACGCCTGTTTGGGAGAAAAATTTTGGGAAGCTTTTTCCAAGGAAACCAAGTCTTCTTGTGAGTTTTGTTGTGAGTTCAGCTCTATCTTCCCTACCGAGGCAGACTGGCACGCCATATCTGGTGATAGAAGCAAGTACAGCCTCGCTACCACACTTTATGTCCCCCAAGATGCAGAGCAGGCAGAGCATAAATGGGCACATTTGGAAAATTCCTGTTTCCCAAGAAAGGCTTCTGTGAGCTCTCTTTTTGAATTGTGGATAAGCAGAAAGAAGAGTAATGTTTCCATACATGCCCCAGTTACTCATTTGGAGTAAATTTAAAAAAAAAAACCAACAACAGCCAAAAACACATCGAATTCTTATGTTGTTCAATCACAGATAGATTTTACCATTATGCTGCTTTCCTCCCCGGACTGAGGTCAGACAGGTTGGCTTTTCCGTGTTTCAGACTTGACTTTGTTTTCTTGGCATAGGTGGGTGTATCGTGGGATGTAACTCAAGAATGACCATGATATTGCGTCTGGTGGGGAAGTAAGACTGAAAATTAAATAGTGACTATGTCTAGTTTTTAAATTGCCTTAGTTCAGAGAGTTGGAATATACCAAAGGGTTGTGTAGCATGTTTTTCTTTCCCCTTTGTAGCATCTGACCAGTAGTTCAGGACCAGAGCCTTAATGTCACTGATTTTACCAAAACTTGCCATTTCAAGTGACAAGTTTTTCATTAAAAAACAAAACCAGACAAGGAAAAAAACAAGCACAAAATTGCTTGGAATTCTAACGTGCCTAGTGCAGCTCTAAAGAGAGGAAAGGGTCTTGTAGATCTAAACAAATTATGTCTCCTAATCCAAATCCCAGTTTGCCACCAAGCCTAAGAAATGCATTCTGAAGTAGAAGGAAGAAGCACTGGTGGAAGAATGGAACAGAGAAATCTGGTTGCTCTCTGTTGAAATCAGAATCATCTGCATAGGAAAAGATTATTCCTAAATTGTATACTAGAATATAATTTTAAAAACCACGATGGGCATCTATTGTGATAAGTTTTATGGAAACAGAGGCTGTAAAGCAGGCTGTATTCTGAAGAGCTTAAATGCTCAGGAGTCAGGGTGAAGGGCAAAATGAAAACAGGGTGTTCAGTCCCACAAAAAGTTGTATTTGGATGCTGAGTATTGAGTTCCTCTGCCCTTGGTATCAACATTACTTACAAATCTGCCACTCCAACCAGCTCTTGTCTCAGAAATACTCCTGTTAAGAAATTGGGCTATTTCTGGTTTTTCTGAGTTGCTTCTAGTGGATGGGATTTCAAGCAGTTGGGCTTCCTCCAGTGAAAAATGGTTATTTTTCCTGCACTGGGAGAACAAGCTGTGAATTTGAGTTGGATGAGGGGGAAGGATATATCTGCCAGTTAGTCTGCTTGCTTTCAGATGGGGTCCCTCGTTGTTGCTCTCTTTCTTTTGGGGTTGCCCAGTTGAAGTTGGTGGCACATGGGTGGTTGGGATTGGTGGTGAAACCAGGCAGCAACGGAGGTTGTCAACACCAAACACAGAGTGGAAGAACTTGGGGTCGTGTTGGATTTCTTTCTTCTGTTGATGAGATCTGTCACTTGCACCTCTAAAAGGACTGTTAAACCAACTTCCCCAATTACTCCTAGCAACAGATGGATTCGTCGCATTTCTCACCGCAAGACTTGTTTTGGGTAGTGCAGCATTATGATTTATTTTAGAAGATAAGGCTTCATTGGAACTTCTTTGCAGTTCAAAACTTTGAGGGCTGAATTCATTTCACTTGGAGCACAGATAAGCTGATTGTAACAATGATAAATCATGTTTTCTGAGAGCTATAGAAATTATTCGTAGATGTTGAAATCTCTAGCTGTTTTATGCCACATCGTCTTTTCATTTATGCCTGCTTTTAGAACACCAGGTTTTAAAAATGTTTATTCTCTCTTTCAATGCATCCTCTTTTCAAGTGAGAGAAGGAATAATTTTAGAAAATTCTGGAGCCAAATAATTTTTTTAAAAATTAAAAAGCAAATAAAAGTCCTTCTTTATGTAATATGCCTTCCTACCATTTGTTCCAATAAAGAATAAAAGCCAGATGGTGTTGTGTGGGCGTTAGAGCAAGGGATTGTAATCAGGGCTCTGGAGTCTATTTGCAGCCAAGATGGTGGCCTGGATTTTATTCCTCTTGATGGACTTGTGTTGCAGAGCTTGTTATATTTGTGGAGTCGGGCATGAAGCAAAGGGATGTAGCAATGATTTTAGCCCTGCTCTGAGATGTCAGGGAAGCAGGGTTCAGGTTTTGGCTCTGCTTCAGTTTGTGTGAATTTACAGGAGTGGCCCAGGCATGTAAACTCTTCCAGTTCCCAACCCTGGATCTGAGGAGAGAACAGGGTGCTGGCATCCCAGCTCTGGCCAGCTCTGCTCCTGATGGAAGTGGGTGTACCTTTACCCTTGCAGTGCTGAACCACTTGGAGCAAGGCAAGGACCCACCTTAGAGCATAAGGTGGTCACAAGAGTGATGCAGAAGATCTGAGTTAATGTTACTCAAGGCAGGGGATAGAGGGAGAACTGCTCAGCGTTGGTCCCTTGGGTAAGTTCACTTTCTGAAAAGTCTGACACTTTCCAGGTCAGACTCCTGCAGGAGGATGGAGCTTGGGACATGCTTTTGGCTGCTGAGATGCCTCTTAGCTCAGCTGTAGCTGCAGAGCATGACAGCATGTCTGGATCCAGATTGAGGATGCCTTTGGCATGAAGATTTTATTAAAATTCCACATTTTCAAGTCAGTATTTTTCGTCAATTGGCAGTGATATGTATCAGAAACATTTTTAATTTTACTCTTCCTTTTAATAGAAAGCTACTAGCAATTGCTGATTGCAAATGGGAGCATTTACAGATAAAGCTTTTCCTTTCCTTACTGCTGTTGCTTTGCTGGCTCCTCTTCAGCATTTGTTGGTTTGGAGTGGGTTTGTTATTTAATTTCATCCTTTTTTTCCCCCCCCAATAGTTACTCCTTGCCAAGACTATCAAATCTGAGAAGTGGAGTGAGCGTGTTGCAAGAAAATGGAGAGATGCCGCAAAGTGCCTTAGAAGGGAATGTGAGGAGGGATTTCACAGAAGACCTGGAGGGTGTTTGAACCGCACTCAACTGGAGGGAAACACAGTGCAGAACTAGCAGATGCAGAAAGTTAAAGAAAAAGGATAATAAAATGGGGAAATGAAGTAAAGGGAATAGATCTTGAGATCTATAGGGAATAGATCACAAGGAGTGTGATGGATAAGCAGGAGAGATGAGCAGAGTAACATGGACAGAAAGGAGCTCTTCCCACTCCTGCAATGTGCTTTAGACAAAGAGGTGATAACTCTCATAAGGGGGACCAGATGGACTCGTTTGCCTGCTCTCCACGGCTCAGCAGCAGTTGTTTCAGCTGCCCCAAAGAACGAGTTTCAGATTCTCAGCACGGATAGTTGCTCTTCTGACCACCAGTTCAGAGGCCTGTCCACAGGTTTTCCAAAGCACTCAGTGTCTGCAGGAAAATGCTGAGCAACATCTGAGATTGCAGTCAGCTAAGAGGCATCTGAAAGGGAGCTGGAAGATTTTAAAGCTCTAATTTCTGTCCCAGAATGCTCAAAGAACAGTGCTCTGAGCTGTTAATGCTGTGACTGGCATGGCTCTGGTTTTATCCCAGTGTTATACTGCTGGCTGTGGTGGAGTTAGTCTTGGCCCTTGCTGTTGTCAATGGCAGAGCAAGACCAAGATGTTTCTAAATACTTGGAATTCTTTTTTTTTAGTTAAATACAATTTCTAGAGTGAAAATAACAATAAACTAAAGAGGTTTTTTTAATATCCTGGACATCCTAAGAGTCAGCTACGTATTTTCCTGCCAAGTGCAGGGAGTCTGGTAGGATGAGCCGCCCCTGCCAGCTGCAGGGACAGAGAACAACTGAGTGTCCGAGAATACCAGCTCCAAATCGGAGGTGGCAAGCGGGGCTTAGGAGGGGTGGTTTGATGCCAAATGGCATCATTATGGGCTAACTCAGCAGCTGCTCTTCCTAAGAAAAGAGATTTGTCAGGAATCGAAAACTCCCCGCAAGTTTTCTTTGCCGATGCAGCAGAAACAGAGGAAGTATGGGGACAGCGGAGTGGGAGTGCGAAAGACGCAGTGAGACAAACACTGGGTCTTCAGCAAAACCAACTTCTGGAAGTGGGGGAGTGAGTCCAGGGCTTGGTCCTTTTAGGATTTTTTCATCCAGCATTCAGTAGGTCAGAATATATTTTTTCAATTTCACTTTGTGGCATTTTATTTCCTTTGCTATCTTTTCATTTCACTTCATTTCTTGATTCCTCATTTCATTTATTTCATGAAATGAAATCTTGAGATTTCAATTAAATCATTTAATGAAATGAAGAATTTTCATGAAGGAATTCGGTGAAAACAATGAAATGGGATTGAAAGAAAGGAAATGCATCAAAATGAAGCAAAAATCATGAACTAATTTTCATTGAAATCTCAAGATTTAATTTACTTTCATGAAATGAAGGATTTTTGTCTCGGAAGGGGTACACAGACTGTTCACTCTACACTTTTTTAATCCAGCCATGGTGATGTGGATCTCAGCAGCAGCAATAAACTGCCATTAGGGTTTGAGGTAGGTTCAGATTGCTGCGGAGCCTACAGCTCCAGGGACGCTGGCACTCGAAAAAGCAGTGCAAGGGCATCAGGGCAGGGTGGTACATTGCCCGCTCAACACTCTTTAATCTGTGCACCTATGGCAATGAGGACCTCTGCCACAGTGCCAAGCTGCCATTAGGGTTAGGCTTAGTCTAAGGCTTAGGCCTAGATTTAGGCTTAGGGTTAGGGTCAGGGTTGGGAGAGTAAAAGAGCCTACAGATCCAGGTAAACTGAGGCTGGAAAAGTCCTGCCGAGGCAATCCCAGCAGGGCCCCAACATTACTGCTTCTACATCTTTCTAATCTAGACCACTCAGGGTGATGGGGACCTCAGGCCCAGACACAAAATGGCTTTAGGCTTCCTGTTAGGGTTAAGAGAGGGAAAGAGCCTAGAGCTCGAGGGATACTGGGCCAAGAAAATGCAGGCCAAGAGGATCATGGCAGGTCCACCGTGTCTTTGCCCCTACACCGTTCAGATTAGGGCCATGCAAAATGATGGGCTCCTCAGCAGCAACCCCAAGCTTGCTTCAAACCTGCTAGAAAAAAAAAAAAATATGACTTGAAAAAAATCACAATTTTATTTTGTTTATTTTACTAATTTTATTAAAATAAAATGTTAAAATGAAAAAAAAAATTACTTTAAAAAAGCAAAAAGAGATCTCATTATATATTGTTTCTTACCAACAACCATGTGCTGGGCACCTCAGCCTCAGCAAAAGATGCTTTTACCGTTCTGCTGAGAGTTCAGAAAAGAATTATCTTTACAGTTCAAAAACCACAAATCCCAGAGGTCCAGACACACTGACAATGCCAAAGGCAACCCAACCGAAGTACAACACTACAACAACCTTGCTCCCTCGGCGTCTCTTTCAGACCAAGGCTATTTCACCTATTGCGCCTAGGGATAGGCTAAGGATTAGGGCTAGGGTTAGGGTTACGCCTAGGGTTAGGGTTCAGAAAACCACAAAGCCCAGAGCTCCAGACACACTGACAATGCCAAAGGCAACCCAACCGAAGTACAACACTACACCAACCTCTCTCCCTCCTTGTCTTCCTCAGACCACTGCTTTGTCTCCAGCTGTGCCTGCGTTGGCTTATGTTTAGGGTTACGCTTCACAAAACCACAAAGCCCAGAGCTCCAGGGACACTTACGTTGTGAAGGGTGTTCCACGCGGATCTCGGCACTGCACCAGCCTTGTTCCTTCCTTGTCTTCCTGCTTGGCTCCCGCTTCAGCAATAGGCTGATTTTACTGCTCCTGTTTTAATTATGCTACAGTTATTGTTCGCCTTTAGAAAAACACTTGATCTATATCGTCTGGAACATTGCATGTATAAAAGGCATGCAAATGTGCCTACTTTATGTCATCATCTACTTACATTTGACTTCAATCACTTTGTTTCAGAATTTATCTTGCATTTCTTTACTTTTTATTTCATTTCATTATAACTTCACCCCAGTCTGTTTGTTTCACTTTGTTCTCTGACTCTGAAATTTTATTTATTTTCATGAAATTGAACTCGTCATTTCATGAAAGGAAATGAAATCCTGTGATTTCAGAGAGGATGTATTCGGTACGGTTTGGTTCATTTCCCTGCTCTTCATGTCATCCCATGCCATTTTATTGCTTTCACTTTGCCTCAGCGTTTGTGGTTTGGTTTTTTTTTTTTAAGCATTTCATTTCATCAATTTGTCCTCCAGTCTCTTCTTTTGACTTTTTTCCCTGATTTTGGGATTTCAGTGAGTAAAATTTTTGCAAGTTTTGGTCCTTTGCACTGCACCTCATTTCATCCCAATCCATTTCATTGTAATCACTCCATTTCCAAATTTCCTTATTTTTTCAATTGCCTTTTTTTAATCCTATCTCCTTTCCAGGGTGTTTGTTACACTTTGTTCTCTGATTTCAAGGTTTCATTTCCTTTCATGAAAGGATGTTCTTAATTTCATGAAAGGAAACAAAATCTTGTGATTTCAAAGAAGATCAAATTGGCAAGGTTTGGCTTATTTTGATGCCCTTCCTTTCATCTCATTCCATTTTATTGTTTTCACTTAATTTCAGAATTTTCATGTTTTGCTCTTTTACTTCACTAAATTTCTTTGTTTTCTCATTTCATTTCCTTTGTTGAAATTAAAATTCATTCTTCATTTCAGGAAAGGAAATGAAATCTCAAGATGTCAGTGGAAATTGTTTCATTAAGTTTTCATACATTTCTCTTCACATCATTTTGTTCCATTCCATTTAATTATTTTCACTTAATTTATAATTTTGTTTTTTTCACTCTTGTTTTTAAACAAGTTTTGGTCTGCTGCTCAGGTGCCCATCCCTGTTCATGGCTCTAATCTGCAAGGTGTGGAAGCAGAAATGTTGTGGCCCTGCCATGATCCTCTTGGCATGCATTTTCCAGCCCCACTATCCCTGGAGCTCTAGGCTCTTTCACCCTCTCAGCCCTAACAGAAAGCCTAATGCCATCTTGTTGCAGTGCCTGAGGTCCCTATCGCCATGGCTGGATCAGATTCAAAAAAGTGTGAAGTGAGCAACATGGGTACCCTGATGTATTGGTTTTGCGTGGCCTGGTTTTTGGTAGCAGGGGGACCACCTCTGTGGCCCCCATGAGAAGCTGCTGGAAGCTTCCGCCGTGTCCAGCAGAGCCAATACAAGATGGACATGTTTCTGGCTGAAACTGGGCCAATGAGAGAGGTTGGTAAC
>VZTA01023404.1:378371-425911 GCA_013398855.1 Mohoua ochrocephala | reverse complement strand
GCAGCCCAAGCCATTTTGATCTCAAGAGCTGCCTCTGTTTCAGCTATCCAATTTTTCACTTTTTTCCTACTTTATTTCCTTTTAGCACCTTCTCAACCACTAATTATGTATTTTTTCTTATGCATTCTCCTTGCCTTTCCTGCCTTCTTGGTTTATGATTTTTGGTTTTGGTTTTGGTTTTGTATGTAAGTGTATTGCATTTGTTCCAGGACAAGCCATCCTCTCTGTTCTCTAACACTGTTCTACAGCTGCTCTCTGTGAAAATGTTATTTCACTGAGCACAAAGAAGGGGAGGGAAAGGATTAATTATGCACCTCTTTCCGGTAATGCCTCCATTTAAATTGATCTTAGCATAGAACAAGAAGCCAGTTGCTACTTGTTTATACAAGTTCTAGCTAGAGGCATCTGTAGCATTCCTCACTGTCTGTGAGGCTTTATCTTTTCATCTTGTGATTTGGGAAGATGTTTTAATTACAGTGTAGATGAGAAGAGCAGTGTTCATGAATGAGGCTCTGTTTCAGTGGGAGACATTCAGGACCACCGGATTCACATGGAGAAAAATACAAGACAGCCACAGTTTCTGTGCTGTTTTTGAAAATTCTGTACATAGTTGCAGTGACCCGTGCATTTTAAGGCATGGGTCATCACATACAAATCTAGATGCATAATGCATGCACATATGCAGAAGATGTAGCTTATTTAGATGGTGGGTTTCACCTGTTATTATGAAGACCCATTGATAGCTCATTTCAGATGCAAATTTCTTTATCTGATTTCCCAGAATTTAATTCCATGACCTAAAATATGTATGTAGACAGCAAATCTTCCTTATGGAAAGTGGGAAATCCTAATTGAGGTTCCCAGACATGAAAATTTACTTCTAAAAATTCTTTTTATGGAAATAAATTCTAGAACATAGCCTTACCAATAAATAAGCAAATAAATAAATAAATAAATAAACAAACAATGTAGCAGAGATTCAGTAGCTCTAGAATTATAGTTCCCTTGATTTTTCCTTTTTTTTCCCTGTAGTGAAAAAGAGCCATGTTAAGCAAAGATGTCTTGCTTCCAGATTCCAGGTTTACTGAGCCTTGTATGTCTGTGTTGTTCAAAGCACTTTGACGTCTTGAAATGTTTTGGCAGAGGCAGTGAGAAATGCATTATGCTATGATTTATTAAAAACAAAATAAAACGAAACACAAAAACAAAGAGCGAAAGAAAAATGAAGGAAAAAAAATCATGACAAGAGAACAGGTTGCTTTTTCAATTCATTTTCTGATGTTTACATGTAGCTCCATCGAAAGCTGGAGGAGCTCAGAGATCACCCAGAAGGCAATGTCAAAGGATGCTCTCTCCGAGTAAATGTACGATTTCACTCGGTGATCTGATTTTTTAAAAACTTCTGCTGGCTGGTAACACCAAATATGATTGGTTTGTCCTCTCATCCCCATCTTTTTCCTTTCTCTCTCTATTTCTTCCTTTGTGTTTTCTTTCTTTTCTAGCTGGGGTTTCATTTTAATGTATATGAGAAACCTGACCTGATTGACAGAGTTTGTTGTAAAGAATATCCTACTGCATTTTAATGAATGCTAATCAAACTGCTTGACTTTACAGAAACGAAAAAATCCCTTTCCAAAATCGAAGTTGCATATCTAAAAGTTTCCTGAATGTTAAACTTAGCAATGAATAAAACAGATACCATTAATTTAAAGGATAAAAATCCCTTCTGCCAGTGATTGATAGTCTTTCCTGAACCAAAAACTATGGCTGATATAAGGTAACCCAAAAGCATATAGGTTCACATGTACCTCTGTCTTTGCCGTCAATCTTTTCGGGTCCCTATTTTATCTCACAAAATAGGTCAATATTTGGCTGAATGACAGCTATGCAAATTTTGTTGCTTGTTTTTTTAGCAGACTAATGTAAAAAAATCTGCAGCATATTTCTTCTGTGTCACATTTGTTCTTTAATGAAAAAAAGTTGTGAAAAAAGAACTGGGATCTAGTATATCAGTCATGACACCCTATAAAGTCACCCAGTTTTCACAGAAATACGTAATAAAGCAAGTCAAATCCAACATGACAATACAGACAGCAGTACCTCTTGTTTAGTAGTTCACCTCATAAATTAAGAACAGCTTTTCAGCAATTCTGTATAGAAGTGTCTTTATGCCACGTAATTTTGCATATGATGAAAATTAGGAAAAAGTTTGTAGCAGAGTAGATGTGAAAGTTAATAACACTTTGTCCCTTTGCACATCCGTCCACTAAAGGGTCTCTCAATACTTTCTTTAGATTCATGTCCTCTTTGTCTTCCATACACTATGATTGTTGTCATTCTCAGAACTATCATTCTAATGCATAGTCCACTAAGGTTATACAGTGCAAGATAATTTTTGTAATGAAAATTATTTGATCATTTTTGCCCCTTTTGGGTGCTTTTGCAAATACAGCTTTGTATCTGACATACAGTTGATTACTGCATATTGTCAAGTAGAAACTCTTGAGTTTATAACCTTTTGCAGGTCAAATACAAGGAAATTGCAATATTTTGCAGTTTTCTATAAAATAAATTTGATTAAAGGACAGTATCTTTTGCCTGGCAAATCTTTTAGGAATCAAGTTTTGGGGGGAATAAACTGTGTCATATTTTAGATTTGGAGATAACTCACAATCAAGACAAAGCAAGTTCCTTTATTTTAAGACTACTCATTCTTAAATTCATGGTTTAGTACTTAAAAATAAATGTAAAGCCAGAAAAAAAAATATGCCATGAAACATCGTACTACAAAAAAGATGTTCTAATCCTACATTATTTCACAGAATGTCACATGGGGAAAGATTGCAAATTAAAAGCTGTGACTACATTAGCCATGGCAGCATGACAACATTAGTTGTCATGAAATTGTCCTGTTCCTCTGTGCCACTTTATCTGTTATTTCACGACCATACCCTGCATGATGGAAGTCAGTCAGTTAGCAAGGAATGTAAGTAAGTAAAGGAATATTCCATATATTCTGCATATGCCTTTAAGTCTCTTAAAACAAGCAGAACACATTGCTAAAGTTTGCTGCTTTGTCATTGCTGCTCTGATTCATGCAGTAATAATGGATGTTCTAGACAGGAGCATTTTAAAAGACAATATACAAATGACTGATCAAAGAGAAGAAATAGTGGACAGTTCTCAATAGTGGACAATTGGAGAAAAAAAAAAATGAGGGATCTGTTATAGTTCATCTTTTAAATAATTTTCTTTTTTTCCATAATGCTTTTGGAAAGGGTTTTAGATGTAGGTTTTTGATATGCCTACAATGTGGCAAAAGTATTGAATGGTTTGGGAAGGGGAGCATGTAGTATCTGATGGCCAGCCCCATAAGTGGAAATGAAATGCTATTGCACAGTACCGTTAAGGTGGAACCTTCATTCCAGAATGAATTGCAAAGACATTCTTTCCAGATTAAATTCAAAGGCCATTGGAAATATGTAGGAAACAGTGGAATTCTGCAGAATATCACAGACGCCACCAAAAGTTTAGAAAGCTTGCTGGATATCTGAAATAAAATTGCACTGAAAACATGCGTGAAAATTTAGTTAATTAAGCCATTTTGGTGGTTGAGTAGTTTTCAGTTTTAATATCTTTTATTATCAACAGTACTGCATAGCCATTTACAAGGGAGTTATCCTGACCTAAGGTTTGGTTTTGCATTTCTTCTTGAGAAGTTCATTCATCTTGAAGTGCTTTTCGTGATGTAATAACTTTGACCCCTTGTAGCAACCAGTTTGACACTGAACCGTTTAGAAAACTTATTGTTCTGTCACTTGGACATGGTAGCATTCCCCCAGTGCTGAAATTAATGTAGCAGGAGAAAGTAAGTGCGGTTCCTACTGACATGAGCAACGGTGAAAGAGTTGACTTGTTTATGTTTTTTAACTCATAATACCTCCCAAATTTGATGCCCCTCTGGAAGTGTGGAATTACTCTGAAATTCAATAGAACAATACTNCTGGGCTTTGAAGATTTTTTTTTTTTTTAGATCTTTGGGGCTTTTGGGTTTGGGGTTGTTTTTTTCTGGTAGTTGTACAGGCTGCGAATTTTAAATACAAGTTTAATTTCTGCAGAAAAATATTATGGAAAGCCCATGAGAAAAAAATTATATCCAAGTACAGAGTTCCCAAGTAATATGCCAAACAATTTTTTGTGGCTTTTAACCAGTATGGTTCCAAGTCAAAGATTCTGGTTTTTTTGGGAAAAATGTTCTCAGAATTCATAGCAGTGGCCAAATATTTTCAATAGATTATGTTAAATGGAACCAGGATTCTAATTTTTCATACAGACCTGTGTGTCTCAGAGTCTATGGTCTCCTGCATGCATTTTCTGTCTTACCTTAAGTACCTGCCTTCTTTGGCCATGATGAAGGATTAAATTTACATGACTCTTATTCTTGATACTAACATTCACTTAGTAAAGATCTGAGTCAAGCCAGTAAGGCCTTCAGGCTGAAAACAAATTACTCTTGCAGCATTTAAACCAGGTTCTTAGTTGGTGTAAATAGCTCTTTTAAAAGAATTCTCACAGTGGTGAATTTCTGTGACTGACAATTTGACCCCTGAAATTGAATGTTTTTGAGGGAAAAGAGCCCAAATGCCAGCACGTTAGCTTCACCTACCATAATACGTAGGGGTTGTCAGGTAGCCTACCAAAAAAGGAGGGCTGCCTCCTCTCAAACTGGATGAAGCAGTCTCTGAAGTTCATATATGACAATAAATCATAAGCAGAGTAGGTGATAGATTGTAGAAACATCAAAGGAGCTTGGAAACATATTGACATTTAATTTTGATAGCACAGAAACAGTACACTAACAAAATCCTGAAATCAAGTAGGTGCTTAAAAATGGAGACCAGTTAGCAAAAAAGCAATGACACAGAAATGATCAGGAAATGATAAGTGTGCAGCAGGTTAAACAATCACACTGTGTGATCCTGTTGAAGATAAATGGTAATCCCCATGTGCTGTGAGCATAATCCTTTCCTCAAGAACGTTAGGTCAGTTTGGAACTACAGCACTTCAGTATACCTTTGATTTCATCATGATGAGAAAATGAAACAGGTACATGGAGAGTCTAGACATGTATAAATAAAAAGACAAGAATTGGAAGTAACATTAGGAGATAAAGGAAAATTGTGTATGTGTATGGTTTTAAGCACAGGAATAAAAAATATAACAGCTGGTATCTTATCGAGGGGAGTATTATCATTTGCTTCTATTGAACTGGAACTGTGAAAAAGAACATACAATATTACTTAAAGTTATTAAATTCTAATTGGAATCAGACTGAGGTTAAATGGTTCCATTATTAATGAAAATATGGATAAGTAGATTACACGATACTTTGACAAGGAAAGTGGTAGCATTCTACTTAGAGTAGTTGCCTCAGAGAAGATTAAAGTGCACAAATGTCTAGCATGCCCCTTGTAAGTTGGTGTGAGGAGTAGGCAACGTGAACCAAGTTCTTCAGATTTTTATGGAGTGTGGTTCCAAACCTTCTGATCGTTGTTGTTTCTGTGTATCTAGTTTCTGATACATAAAAAACGGATGCTGCGATGATTCTTGCTATTCGTGCATTCTTTGGATCCTCACCTGCAAAACCGAGGCTAATGTTTTATTCCATGCTGTTGAAAGACAAACCATGGGAACAATGGCTGGACATTATTTATGAAAATCTTGATTAGAGCCTCATCTAAAAGTCTTAGGTGAATAGCTGCACCCCTGTTCTGAGCAAAAGCACACCTTATCTTTCTTAGAAAGATTTCAAAGCAGTATTTCTAGAAACAGTTTTGCTTTGTCAGAAGAGGATTTTTCCTTTTTCTTTTTTTTCTATAATTATAAAACAGACTGTGTAAGAATAACAGTTGATTTCTTAAAACTGTGTTTTTCAGTCTTGCTGTTTGTCTGAAGGAATTTTCTATTTTTGTCTTAATCCTTCTGCAAATCATCTCATAAAATCAGTTTAAGAAAGCATTTCACCAGTTGAAGAGAATGCTGAGTGTGAGAGAATATTTAAGATGATGTGAAGTGATTCAAATTTCCTTAGTAATGTTATCTAGATGAGCAAATGAAATACAGAATGCCAGAAAGGAGCAAAAATATTTTTGGAGTATTAAAAACTGTTCAAGGAAGGAAAAAAAAAAACGTTGTATATTTAATGGAGACATAAGTTAGCACAGACCAATGTGACTGTAGAAATTTCCTGGAAGTGATATTTTATATTTCAATGAAAAAATATGAAATGCACATTTGAGACTGAAAAATATTCTTGAAAGACTTCTTATGAATACTATGTTCTCTGCTCACGTCCATCATATACCTCAGTCAGCAAGTGGTCTCTAATAACCTGTGTGGAAATCATTGCTGGATTCATCTTCACCACAAATGTATCCAAACTGCTGTACAGTTTCTTAAGTCTAAGGAAGTTTTGCTAAGGCTTCTGATAATTCATTTTTTCACCCCTAGGAAAAAATCAAGACATGATTTTTAGTACATTTATAAGAAACTTTTTTTTTTATATATTTCATTTATTAGGCTGCTTTTACTCCTTCTTCAGACAGTGAAACATGAAATATTTTCACCCAAAGAAAGGATTTTCCTGTAAATTACTGGAAAGTCCTTTTTTAATACTTGAGTTATGTCTGAGTGATTAATAGTTTAGAATAATGACTATCATATATAAACAAAATGTGTCTTAAGCAGTCAGTAAAACTGTAGTGTTGCCAATTAACTTGTGTTAACTTGCACTGAAAGCTCTTGACAGTGGACAGAGTCCCTCAAGAATCACACACTTTACATCGCTTAGGGGCATAATCTGCAGATTTCTACTGACCTATATCTGGCCATTAGTCATTGAACTTTGCAAATTATTCTGGTGTTTGGGGCAGTGAGATTGAAGAAAAACCTCCCTTGTCAAAATGCTGGTTCTGAGTATGTCGACACGTAAAGATATTCAGAGCCTCTTGTGGGTTTTCACCCATGAGATTGTATCCTTTGCAGAGTTAGAATAAAACTAATACATTTAAATGAAACAGATCAGTAAAGTTTCATCCTAGAATACCTTATTGGCCTAAAGATAGTGTTGTCAGATATTTAGAGGAGGAAGAATTTGTATTTGTCTTCAGATTCATCGTGAATTTGAATTACTTTTCAAATACAATTTTGTTTTCTTTTAAGAAGGTTCCACCTTAAAAGGCATAAAATTGGAGTTTCTGAAATAGCTGGTCATGGAAACTTTATGAACCCCCTGCCACTATCTCAGTGCTGGAACCATCTATACAGAAAACCTTCTGAGACCCTTACTGTGCCACCATTTCTTTTTTAACAATGTTTTCTTTTCCCCACTGCACAACCAGGCTCGACTCCCTTCGTGCTCATCCACCTATAGTGTTTCTGAGGTATACTTTGCACGTGTTCTCTCACACAGTCGACCTGCTCGCCCATCACACTTTTTAAATTTTATTTACTTTTTTTTCTTTTTTTTTTTTGCATTGCACTGTGCACAAGTGGGGAAAAATCAGCTGGGGGGGCAGATTTTGCATGATCAATCTGCAACCATGTTCAGCGTGGTTTTAAAATCACTGCACCAGTCTGAGACCACCGTGATGTATAGTCCAGTATTTAGGCAACTACTACATAGCAAATGAGCATAAATTATATGATAAAAGCATCCTTAGTTACCTCTTGCATTAAGTCAGAATAACAAACTTACAGATGTCAAGGCTTCAAAACGCTTCACTTGTTAGTCTGACCCATTTTTGGACAGTGAAACTGGAAGGACTCTGTAATGATGGCCATCAGGTTATGATTCCTGATTAACTGTCTAGATATAGGCGGCTTTATGGCATCTGAAGTTCATTATTAATTCCCAAAGCTGTGGCTCGAGTTGGTACCTGCCAAAATGCATGTACCATTTTAAATACTTCCATATCAGCTTCATGATGGTCTTCTATAAGGAGGTATGAAGCATCTTAACAAGAATTGAAAATTGAAATACTTTCAATTGTAATTAGAATGGGGAAGAAAGAAGAAATATGTTAAAATAAACTGAAATTCACAACATCATGGGATAAAAACAAAGTTTATAAAATACTGTAAAATTAATTCCGTGACCTGCTGGGTAAAGATTAGGTTTCAGCATATGATTATAATTGATAAATGGATAAGTATCAAAAAGATGGACTTCAGGTTTTCTGCTATACTGAATCAGTCTTGAGCATGTACAGTTATTTATTCTGTATTTTAAAAGAATCCCTCAAAGTTGACAAGATCCCATAAGAAGTGAACAGTTTGCTCTATCTCACACCGTGGGCCAGGTTCTAGGCCTGATCTGAATGTTCTATTCATGAGCAATTTAAAAAATGCAAACATGAAGAGCTCACCTACTCAATCACTTTGTCCCTGAGCAGAAATTCCTGTACCTTGCTGATTGTGTGTGTAACTTGTTCTCAAAAGTTTCAGCTTCAGCAAGCAATTGTTCCTAGCACTTCCTTATCCTTAGTAATAAAATATTATTATAGTTTTAGTGTATGAATAGGCAAAAGATCTAATAGAATAGTTCTTAAGAAGAAAGATGCTTACCAGTTTTTCTGTCATAGATCTGAACAGATCAATAGTTGCTGTCTGGCTCTACTGGCAGACAAGTAGTTTTTAAAATAATCAAGTATATGTTCTTAAAAGCACCTGATATGTATTCTGCAGTTCATTGTGCCTCATCACTGTATTATATGAAAGCCTCACTGTTTTTATCATGATTATCATCAAAACACCAATATGGAATAAGTAAAGTATACTATACTCACGTGCATACAGAGACACTTTTTTCTAAGCTAATACTGGAACAAGAAATTAAGTTTAGTGCTTTCAGGTGCAAGACAGAAGCCATCCTCACTCCGTTCTTCTGAATATCTGTGTGAAATTAAGAAAAAGGAGTGGATCAACAGGCATTCCATAGTTCATATCAGCAAAAATGTTGAACATGCTCTTACAGATGATGAAGCCAATAAGTCACTTTCAGGGAAATTGGAGTCTTCTTGCTTTGCCTGCAACTTCAGCCATTTGTCCTTCCCTCCACTTTATGGAGGGATCACTGTCTTCAGAAGAAACACAAACCAACGTATTGCCGCTGGTGACTGGTCAGCATGTATGGGCCTCCTGCTTGATCAGATTCCAAAAGCTTCTTTTGCCTTCTCCGAAACTATCGCTGCTTTGCAATTTGTGCTAAAGAATCTGCTGTCTGAAGTGTCAAGGTGGCACTGCAAGACTGTGCAAGCAATTCATCCTTTATACTCTGTCCAAAGGCAAGATCTTCATATCTAAACTGCAAATAGCCTGGCTGTCTGCTGAACCAGATCTTGTGATGCAGTAGCTGATCAGAATTTCATGCTCACAAAACACACAGTACAAGATATAAAAAGCACAAGGTATAAAAAAAATATGGATACATTATTCTCTGGTGGCAGACTACCACCCTGTGATTTTTCAGCAGAACATTCAAGCCACTGACAGATCCAAAGGAATAAATCAAATGAAACTGAAGATGTCTGTGGCCATTGTACCTATTTGAAGAGTCAGGAAGGGATTGGAGGTTCTCTGGGGTCCATAAAGGATTTGTAGTCTAGTTTCTCTCTTTTTCAGAGACTCTTCATTCAAAAATACAGCTCAATGTCAGGATGCACATCAAACAATGCTCAACATCATCCTCTATTATTTTGGAAAATGGGAAAGGCTGCTATGAGTAAACATCTTGACTTCTAAATTATACGATAGAAAATCTCCCAAACTGAACTATTGTTAAATCAACTCCAAAAGCCTGCCAATAGTTTTGATCATGGGAAGAAAATTAGTAATGGTGTATTACATGATGTCTCATACCCAGTGGGGGGAAAAAGAACCACACTTCTGATAGGATCTCAAGGTTGTTTTTTGTGTCTGATCAAACCACGTATTTCTGTGGTTCTTATTCCAAAAAAATATTTTTCTTAAGCTAATTCTTAAAGCATCAAGTTTAGAGCTTCTTAGCTTTCCACATCTGAGCCATCATCAGATAGCTTTGGACCGTCAGAGGGTGTCTGGAACACAATGGCAAGAGAAATGGAATCAGTGCTGAGATTTCAGCTGAACCTGCCTTCTGACAAAGGTGCAATGAAAGATAAAAGAGATAACCTCGTATAAATAATTTCTGAAATATCTTGTTAGGAAATAGGTGTTTTAGATTCATTGTAAAAAATTTCCTCGCAATTTTAATTGTTGAGAAGAAGTCTGGAATTGGATTAATTGGCACTTGTAGAACTCAAATTGTCAAAAAGGAAAGTCCGTCTACTATCAAGGATTTCCTGTCACATAGAAGGTCTTTGATTGAAGAAGTAAAAGATCTTCCAGCAGAAGACAAACAGGACCTGTGTATTCTGCATTGTGAGGAATTTCAGGTGGAATTTGCTGCCTGTTTTTTCGTAGAAAACATCCTTGTAGAGGCTATTTTGCATCTCAGAGTCCAATAATTAGAAAAAGCTTCTTTTCATCTGTTCCTTTTTATTGTCACCAGTGGCATGAGTGGAACTGCACATGTGGTTAACTGATGCCTATTTGAGAGTAATGGGCAGAAAGATTTTAGGAACTTCTACTTGCTTTTAGGTACAGAGGGGTTGTTGAGTTGCAGGCATTATAGTATAGGAGTATTATACACCCTCTTAGCCCCAGTCAGCCCCTTACCAATTCCACTTGTCTGCAATGAGCTCTTGTCTTTGGTTCAATTCAGTGAAATTGAAGTGAGGTTCTTTAAAAAGAGATTTCCTTGTGTCAAGAGAAGTAAAGCTTTAATTCTCTAAAATGGTATGATGATAAAATATAAGTTTATATTCTCTTTAAATTTCACAGCGTGCAATAAAGTTTTTCACTCTTGATGAAAACCAGTTAGCTTCATGCCTGTAATTTTTGTGGATGTTAGCAGGACTACTTAGAGGGTTTATCTGGGAGTTAAATTATTAATTAGGACTTACAATGACTTAACAGTTGTGAAGTATCGTATGTGTAGCATAGATATGTAATTTACTTATTATTCAGTTGCCACAAAACATAGTAATTTATTTTTAAATAGTAGTAGTTCACTTAAGGTATTAAATCAAATTGGCTTCACTTAGAGTTTTAGAAGTACTCTGACATTAGCTTGTATCTTAAAAATATCATTCACTGTGTAAATCGAACAGATTATTCAGTGAAGGTCCATAGTCTCCTAATGTATAAAATTACACTTAGGTAGTGTTATGCAATGGCACCATTTTTTATTCTCATTTGTATCTCAAACTTTCTATTAGCAGCATCAGTTTCTCTCTCCCTCTCTCCCCCTGTCCTCTGGCTTTTGCATGCGCTGTGTGTTTGGCTAAAAGCGTAATGAAGGAAACCCATGGATCTGCTTGTTGGAAGGATAGTGGCAACAAAATGTTTATTGCAGTGCTCCTCCCCGCTTTCTAAAAAATAAAGTTTTTCAAAGAGGAAGACACTCAGGTCCATAGCTTGTCATATGTTTTATTTAGCCTCATTGAGTGGTTAGAACATGATGTCTTTTATTGTGAAAGAATAACGCAAAATACTGCGTTAGTTCTCTCTCCCACAAAGAATATTATTTCCATAAAGACAGGTTTGGAATATGTATTGGCTGCATACTGATTGATGGGATTTAATTGTATACTTAGCATTGTTAATAACGCAGCAGAGAACTGTATTATCTTACCTGATAATAGAGAGTCAGCTGTTCAGGGAATGAAGGAGCAGTATTCAGAGAACAAGAGGAAATACTATTTCCTGCAATAGGTAGTTGACTTCAGAAGACCATGCAGAGACTGCATGAAGATTCTTAAGTGCTGTAGGTTAAAGTATTTTATATAGTGTACGTTACAAAATGTTGTAAATAACTGAATCTTGTTCTTCAGAATTAAAGCCAGGTAAGGGACTGGTTCTCCTTCTGTTCAGACTAGTTTGAATAGAAGGCAGTGCTGAAAGACCAGGCACTGCAACTATGGCTTTCAGATGTTTACCGCCAGCATTGAACCTGAATTCAGTTTTAGATACAGGATGCTAAGTTCACTGTTGATATCTGTTGATAATCAGCTCTACATAGCACAAATTGAGTAAATGTAAGCAGGTCCCTTGTTCTTTTCTCCGATTTCATGCAGAAGTCCAGCAGAGAGAGAATTTGGTTCATTACATCTGACATATTCATATACTGAGCCATTGAACAGAAATTTCTGCATTAAATTCAGATTCCCTATCTCATTGCCTTATGAATGCCATATACTTTGTAGAGATGCTCTTTCAAATTTGAAATAACGTTTTTCCAAGAAATAAATGAACACAGCAGAGCCAATAAGGATCCAGTAATCATTTGGGGGTTGTCCAACTATGTTGGCACAATCTACTCCTGGTTTTCTGTGGTTTTGATTTGGGGTTTTTTTTGCAGTTGCTAATAGAACAGTGAGTTTTTAAGTAAAATTAGAATTTATAGGTATTTCTCTTTCAAACATGAACAAGAACTCAGAGCTTTCTATTTGGCAATTGCCATTTAAAGGATTGCATTTTGGTTTGCTAATAGTACCACCTTACTCTAGGCTTAAGAAAAATTAATTAATTAAATTCTTACTTTTAGAGAAAGAGTTTCCTCAGTGCACATTAAAATGCAAAAATTTATGAAAAAAGAGTGATCTTCCTTATTCATAGAAAATAGTTTTGCTAGTGCTATCTTCATTCATGATACTAGGATTAGTTGAGGACTAGGATTACAAAACCTCTTCTCTAGCATTCCCTCTGCCATATGAGGATAGAGTATGGTAAAATTTCCAAGTTACATCAGGAAGGACAGTGAGTTATTGCAATAATCTGATCAAAGTATGCATTAATAACTTTGATTAATGACATCTTAGATAATTTTTTTTAATTCTTTAACAAATGTGCTATATTTGTACTTTAAATACTATTTATCTTTGTTCACCCATTGCTGAATCTCAAATTAGATCCATTATTAGTTCACACATTCAAAATAGAAGCAAAATTTTACTTAAACCTACAGCTTCTCTGTGCATGGTACTTAGCTTTTGACTTCTGCCAAATACAATTATCCCTTCACATTAACATTTTATGCTTTCTTTCTGTACTAATAAATTCAATTCAAGCACTAAGTCAATTTACAAAAAAAACTATTTAACATTTGGGAGAGTGGTAAAAGATGAGGTTTTGGACAGCATCTCATTTCATGTTAGACATTTTGGCTTAAACCTTATCTATTCACCTTAACAAAATTGTAATACTTTTTATTGATTTTTATTATGGTAAAATGCTTTCCAGGTCTGCATTTATCAGAGAAAGAGCAAATAAGTAATTTCTATCCTTTCCCATCTGAAATTTAAAGTTCCCTACTTTTTGTTTCAAGACAAATCTTTATGTTTCAATTTTTAATTAATATTCCCCCTTGCTTCTTGTGCCACAAAATAGGAAGACATTTCACCTTGCTTTATGGTAGAGATGTGCAATCCTTTATGAAACAAATTAGATCAAGCCAAAGAGCTATCAATGTCATTTTCATTTTGTTTGATTATAGCTTAGACTCCTTTGCTTTTTCCAAAGTCATTCTTGCCGTTATCTCAGTTTAAATAGATCCATATAAGCAAAGGGGTTTTTTCCATTTTCTTGTGCTGTACCATAGCTTGGACTGTATGGCAATAAAATTGGCTTGATTAGATGTAACTGTGAGGGGTTTTTTCTAAACCAGTGTTTTCTTTTTAAATCCAGTATTACGCTGCTCACCAGCATACAGTGTTTAGAATTTATTTGTTTACCACTTAAATCAGCTTGTTTGAGAAGCCAGACATTATTTTGCGTTGTGTTACACTAGTAATAACATTTAGTGCAACTGTTCTCTAGCTCCAGCTCCCAAAGCAGTCTAACTCTGAAGAGTCAGCTTTAGTAATAGAATCTATAAAAAATTAGTCCAAAGTCTGAAATAGCAGTGAATCAAAGTAGAGCAAAGCTTCTACTGCTGTTATGGCTTTTGGAGTAATCACTGATGTAAAATGCCATGCATGTGATTTAATTTACATGTATCTCTAGTGGGCAGTGTCTGTTTAAATACATGGAAATCAAATTAGATATTCACAGCAGTGTCAGTATCAGTAATGCACAGCTCAAATGTCAGTGGGTTCCCATCAGTGCTCCCTAAGTTATCTTCCTGTTTTCCCCATTTTTCAAATGCCGCTTTGTAACATGGAAACAACTTCTTTTTGCTAAGCATTATTGCCATAAACTTTTTTTTAAGAACTGGAGGGCAGAATGAATGTCCTTATTCACAGTATTTTCTATTTCCCTTTCTCATCTTTGAGTTTCCAAAATTCAATGCTGCTACAAGCCCAGCCAAATTAGTGTTGCGTTCTCAGGTGCGTGACTGCTGTGCAGAGCCTGGTGGTTGCTGTTGTGCTGGACCTTGCAACACAGACTGCCAAGTTCAAGGCAGCGCTAAAGGAATCTTATCCTATTGAGCCTTTGAGGCTCAAAACAAAATCCGAAATGCAAATCCTCTTTCTTCATTTGCATTTCTGGTTACTTTCAAAAATATTTTCCAACTTGGGTTTAACAATAGTTTTTAGTGCAACATTTGTTCAGTTCCAGCCTCTCCTTTCTGTAGCTTATGAACCCTCTGAAATCTTCATGTTATTCATCCATGACCATTCTGATTTCACTCTAAGGATTCTCCTCAGAGGTATATAGTCTGTGTGTCTGTCTCAGCTCAAAGGCAGAAATCTAGCTCTTCACACAGTAAGTTCACTGCCTGATGTTTACTACTCAGATGGATTTATGAAATGAAGATTTATTTTTCTTACAGTTGTTGCTCCCTAGTTGGAATCTTAAAGAGCTTTGTTTCTTTTTATACTTTAAAGTGTACAAGACTGAGGTTTTGACTGAATATTGTATACATCAGAGACTATAATATATGCCAGATATAAGATTATTATTACCTGTGCTTACTAGTTTTGGCTCTTATACTTGTGAAGCCCTTCAAATTTAATCCTCCTTGCTCAAATAAAAATATGAAGCTTAAGTAAAATCAACTTCTTTGAAGTTGTGTTAGTGCATAAATTATGATCATACTACATGGGGAAACATGTTTTGTTCCTGCTCACGTAGTTTAAAAAGTAGTCCAACCATTCACTTTAGAATGATAATAACTATGAAAATCTCCAACCAAAATTTCTGGGAAACACCAATGGAAAAAGGTGAAATTTAACTTTAAAGATGCTTTAAAAATATAGGAAATTGGGTGGTGGTTTTTGCTGACTTTTTGGGCCTGAAGGTTCGCTGCTCATTTGATTGGTGGCTTTTGAAGCCACAAAGTCCCAGAACAGTGTTTGTAAGTGTTGATTGCTGTGTTCCTGTTTACGTGTGTTCGTATTCCTTTAACATAGAAATACAAGGAATGTTACCTGTATGGTCAGATTCCAGGAAGATAAGATTGTCGGCATGAAATAGGAGTTGTAGGCTTTGTTAGCCTACAAACTGGAGTCAGACTCCTTCAAACTTCAGTGGAGAGATGCTTTTTCACTCCACAGACCTTGGATCAAAGGGATGGAGGCCCATAGGCCTAGAAGCAGATAGAACCAGAGTAATGCTAAAAATTCCAAACATGCCTCTGCCAATTCCCCACCAACATTTATTCAGATATTGACAATAACTAGATATTAAGAAAACTGAATTGTGTTTCCCAGCAGTAGCAGGTGTGATGAATGGCAACTCCATCTCTGCTGCTTCTGGAACAGAAAGCACGGTGCTGTAGCAGGAAGGCCTGAATGGATGCCAAGGAAGTCTCTGTCACATTTTCTGTCTCCACATTAGTGCTGACTTAATTTTTCTTGCTGGAAAAACTTCTTGCACCATTTTCAGGGGTAGTCATTTTCTGTGTGTCCTTCTTGAGATGCATATTGCGTGATTTTCACGTCACGCCACAGCTGGCAGTGTGCACTCCCAGCCCAGAGAGCCGAGTGTGTCCTGGGCTGCATCCACAGCAGCGTGGGCAGCAGGGCAGGGAGGGGATTCTGCCCCTCTGCTCTGCTCTGGTGGGACCCCACCTGCAGTGCTGCATCCAGCTCTGGGGTGCCAGCACAGGAAGGACATGGAGCTGTTGGAGTGAGTCCAGGGGAGGGCCACAAGATGATCGCAGGGCTGGAGCACCTCTCCTGTGAAGACAGGCTGAGAGAGTTGGGGTTGTTCAGCCTGGAGAACAGAAGGCTCCACGAAGACCTCTGCAGCCTTTCAGTGCCTGAAGGGGACGACAAGAGAGCTGAAAAGGGACTTTTTACAAGGGCATGTAGTGACAGGACAAGGGGAAATGGCTTTAAGCTGAAAGAGGGCAGGTTTACGTTAGATTTGAGGGGTAGTGAGACACTGGAACAGGTTGTCCAGAGAAGCTGTGGATGCCCCATCCCTGGAAGTGTTCAAGGCCACGTTGGTTGGAGCTCTGAGCAACCTGGTCTAGTGGAAGGTGTCCCTGCCCATGGCAGGGGGTTGGAACCCGATTACCTTTAGGTCCTTTCCAATGCAAACCATTCTGTGTTTCTATGCTGAGCATTCCAAATGCAGTTGAAATAAATGGCAACTGAGGATCTAATCTCCGCAATCCAACTGTAGGCATGTCAGGTTAAATGCAGTCTAGATGTCTCTGGGCCTCAGTTTCCCATTTCTAAAGTCATACCTCTGCTTCACAAAGATTTTGCAAAAATAAATTCCTTCATGTGTATTACAAGGTTTTGTTTTGTAGAACCTAGCCCAACAGAGAAATCGATAAAGAATTAAATAATTACCCATTTAGCAGACAGTTTGAATAATGTTGAGTAAGTAAAACATGAAACTAGTCTTTGAGCGGGGAGATTAAAATGAAGTAGCCTTATCTTTTCTTATGTAGAAACCCTGCTGACAATAATTATGATGAAATTATGATGCCTTCGTGTCCAGGGAAAAATGAGTTGCACACATAACATTGATCTGGCCTAAATGTTGTTTCACTTAAACTTGCCAATTTTACTTGACTGCATTTGAATAAAGAATTTATTTTAAATTTTTATTTTAAGGGTCACACAATTCAGGAAAAATAGTTTCCTTTTTTTTTTTTGCAGTTATGTGGATATTTCACTGTTTTAATGCTGCATTGAAATTGGCTGTTGCTGGGTAAAGAAATAAAAATGTGAAAATAGTTGAAACTTCATTGAAAAGCAAAATACTTGTAATAGAAATGAAGCTTTTTTTAATGTCAACCATACTAGTCAAGGGTTAGAGAGTAATTTATGGTGGGCTCGAAGACAAGAATTTCTATACATCACTCATGTATCTGATTAAAAACAGCATAAAATTGGTTAATCTGGAATGGACAAGGAGTTCAAGAAGTCTTAATGCTGGTTAGATAGGATATAACTCAGACATCTAATGCATACTTGTAAGGCTAAGTGGTTTGTCAGTCAAATTGCCAGGGTGTGAAATTATATGAAAACAGGCAAGTAAATACCGTTTCTGTGGGAAACAACAAGGATAACAGGAATTTTTTTGCCCTTGTACCTCTTAGGAAATACCAGCTTATTCACTTTGCCTTTGTTTACACTAGCTATTTCTCAAACTGGAGAATATTTCCAGGGCATTTGGAGAACGTTCAAGATTTTCATTCAAACAAATAAAAGATCTTGTTCACAGTCAGTAATAGAAGTAGTAGAACGTTTTACTTTTCCAAGTGCAGTGTTTCTAGAGATTTCTTTTGTCCTACAAATCCTACTTGAATTTTGATAGCACAGGTTAGAAATACCTGTTAGAGTTCATGCACAAATTTGGCAATGATGTTTATGACTTGATGTAATATGAGCTTTAGCTTATACAAGATACTTGGTCTCTTCATATTTGGGTATTATAATTAATGCAGCTTCTCTGAACAAAAAGCAGTATGATCTTGAATAAGCTCTGAACTGCCCCTAAAATATCACAGAAACGTGCCATCTTTCCAGTGTTACTCGTACAGCATGATCTGTATGCTGTCCCCTACTCCCAAGAACACAAAATGCAGCTCATATTTTTTTCTCATACAAAAGTAAACATTTCATTAAAATTACTCTGAAGAGAAGAAATCCCTCTTTGCTTCTTTTGATTCTCATCTATGAAGCCTATACTGCCAGTTCGTAGTAGCCAGTTTGCTTTCCCATTAGCTGACTGTGGTTTGCTATTTTGTCTCCTTTTTTTGCTGTATATATCACAGTTCTTGCTGTTTTCTCAATGTGAGGTGTTCAGCTCGCAGTTTTAGTTGGTGTGTAAGATTTCTTTGAATCCTCTTCTAGAAATAAATGTGTTGATTTTACCTCTCCAATGGACAATGTCAGTTTCTGTTGAGAGGTGACTAATCTCAGAAAACTGCCCTTTGCCTTTTCATTCCATATTGTTCGAAATATTGGATAATACCTTTTTTTTTATACTGCTCCTGTAAAAGGAACCAATTCAGCCCTTATGTTTGTATGGTGTATTCATCAACCCCCTTCCACTGTCCTGTTTGAGTAGTAGTTAGGATGAATCATAATCTGGCCGTAGAATTCCATATGTGTGTTTGTAGTCTACTGGGAAACAATTATCAAAATTAACTAAATCTGTATGTAAAGTGTAGGTGATTAGAAAAAAACTCAGAAAAGAGAGCTCAGTAATATATGGATGAAGACCGTGACATATTCAAGATTTAAAATTGACTTTTGTTCATGTCCAGTCTACCAAGCATAACACTTAATAAGTTGTAAAAATCTGCTCCTAAAATGATTTTGGCTTCAAGTAATTTTCTGTTTATTTCTTCCCACTGACTGCAAATGAGTGATTTCTTGTGTGGAATACCACATTATTTATTATTCATATTTAAATTTTGGTGAGCTGAATCCCACCATCAGTAGTGCTTGTTTTAAAAATAGTGTTAATGAGTAGTGTCTGCTGCTATCAAATTCCTCGTGCTCACTTTTCTTTCCATTTCAGAGGTGGTCTTAATATAATAAGAAAAAATTATTCTGCTGTTTTGAACTGACTTTAGTCTTAATTCAGATAGCCATAAAGCATTTTCTTAAGACCTTGTGTGTTCAGCTCAGTGTAAAAGTGTTGCTTGAATAAGAATCGATTCCTGAAATAGGAAGATGGCATGTTGTAACAGAATTATTTAATCCTCACATACTTTATTGAATGTTTTCTGAAGTACACAATTCCAGACTCACTTTTTTTTTTTTTTAACTGGACGATCTTTAAGGTCCCTTCCAACCCAAGCCATACTTGTGAATGGTTTTTTAACAGTTTCATTTTTATATTCCATATTAATTCAATCAGAGCTATTCTCTCTGTTCTTCAGGTTAGATTTAACCCAATTTTTTTAATGAAATCAATGATGTATTTCATTGCATTTTTTTATTTGCTCCTAGTTTAACCTTATGGATATTGCTTAGAATAACACGCTGAAATCAGTTTTTAAAGTATTATCAGAGCAGCTTGAGACACTGTTATTCATGGTTTAGTTTTCTGTTATCTGTTTATTTAGAGACACTGAATAATACATGTTGCACTCTTAGAGGATAAAAAGTATTTTAGGCAGAAGACACTGTGCAAACCCCTACAGTTATAAATCAGATCACATGTGATTTGAAATCTATTTGAAGCAGGCAAATATTTCAGAGACCATTGAAATGGCATGTGCACAGTGTATATAATACAGAACTCAGGTCATGTAATTACTAATAAATCACATGCAGAACAGAAGCAGCCGCAGCATACTTTCCCACATCATAGCAGATAAGTTGTCTTCATAAAGCTGCTGAAGTTTGAAGGAAAGGCTGTACGAGCTACGCACTTCCTCACCAGCAGTAAGTGTGGTAGGTGCAATACCTCGTGAACAGGCCTGCCTGGTGTTGGGAGAGTGAGAGGAATACAGTTCTGAAATTGTTACCAGCTGCTGTGCTTTGCTTACCCTGCTTCCTTCATTACAGCTTGGCGAACTCATTCCCTCTGCTGTACCTTAGTCCTGTGTCTGCGTGTGTTTGGGTTTCTGCTGGTGGTTCCACATTCTGCATGCTTTCCTCAGAGTGGAGCACTGTGCTTTCCCATAAGTGCTAAAGGTTATGGGTCAGCCTCCTACAGGCTCTGTGTTCCTGAGAAATGGGCTCTTTCTGTTGGTGGTAACTCATGTTTTGATGTCATTGTTCTGAATTGTTCTTCATGTTGTAATATTGAGTTAAAATGTACTCCCGTAAGAGTTAGCTTTTCATATTGGGCTGGAAACTCTTCATCTTTGTCTAGCAATTTGTTTTATTATAACCAATGGCTTTTAATTGTACCTCCCATAATGAAGAGCTGACTTAATACTCTGTGCTAATCTTGTTATGACTTTAAAAAGGTAAGTAATTTCTCTAACAATTCCTAACAGTCATGGTAAAGTGTTAAAGGGTTTCTCAGTTTTCTTTTTTCATTATTTTTCACATGAATTCTTCACTTGTAGCATGAACTTTTCTTTGTGTCTTTTTCTATTTTTCTTGTAAAAATTTTTTTAGGCTGATTTTTATTTGCAGCAAAACATATTATGTAAATTTAAATTAATCCAATTTAGTACAGCCACTGATTTTTTTTTTTCAGACCAATCATGACTGATAGATAGAAGATGTCAGCAGAATTCTTTATTTTTACCATTCCCTTTATTTATTTTTGAGTACTTTCTTTCACATTCTATTTACCTACTTCAGCCTATGGGAGAAGGCTTACTCTGCATTCCAACGTGATGAAGTTACATCTTCAAGAACATAAAATCCAGTTTGCTTAAAATACAGAGTAATGTGAACTGAATGCTTTGGGTTTGGTTACATTTTGTCTGAACTATGCAGGGGAATGGTACTGGCTGATAGCCCAGTGTATCTTCTGCCAGGATAGATTGTGAGCCAAGAGGCTGTAGAATGGACAAACAATAAATCTATACTTTCCCTGTGAAGGAAAAGACAGCCATAGGTTATTTCTGTAACTACCTGTGAATGAGAAGAATTATAGTAAATACTACTAATAATAACTCTCCCCAGTCATTCATGGTTCTATATGTAATGTAGTATGGATTCTTCAGTTAACAATAGCTGTGAAAAGAATATAGATTTTCTGTAAATGTCACAAATAACAAAGTAGTAAAACATACAAATAATGAATATGATAAAAGGCACTTAAAGCACATGACCCCATTTTATAAAAAGCTCCATTGCTGCCAAAACTGTATGTGTTAGGAAAACTGGTGGGTTTTATTCAAAATCAGTTTACTGGAGTTTTGATTAAAAACAACATTTAGGATAAGAATGTGCAATTCATATTAAACAGAAGTATTATGTAATAACTAATTTTGATGTCAGTTATGTTAAAACGTGGTTTGTATTCTGCAGCTGTGAGCATAGGTTGGGAAACGATCAAGTCTAGCTGATCAAGCCTTTTATTTTATTATCATGGATTCCTCTTCCACAGCTGCTTTTAAAAATTGTGGGAAGCAAATTATTTCTCATACTGCATATGTTGCCCATCAGGTGAGTGATAACATGGAAACTTTAGGCTGGGTGTAAGAAATCAAAAAGTAAATATGAAGTCCTCTGTGTGCACAGAATTAAAAAAATGACCTGTAAGAGGCTGTATGTGAAGCCAGCTGTCTTTTGTTACCATTGTCATTTGGACATTTTAAGAGCAAAACTTTGTCAGCACGTTTTTTATATTAGAAGATTTGATCTGCAAATCTCAGCTGCTCTGTTCATTATAAATCTCTTGTTTTTGTCCATACACTAGCTCCACTATAGGTTGGAAGGGCTTAAAGATGAACTGAGGAGGAATAGAGGCTACAACTCGAGAGTAACTATTACTGCTCAAAGGAGCTGTTTTCCATTCGCAAACATTGCTTTGCGCTATGGGTTTGGGCTCCTTCTGTTCCTCCACTTTGTTGAAAGACTCTCTCTTGACTTCCATTTTACTTCTTTAGCACTGTCTTTGTCTGCTAACATTTTTCCTCCTTCTCTAGTAGCTTTTATCTGTGTCCTTTGGATCACATATTTTACTTAGTTTGTTTTAGTAGATTGTTTCAAATGTTTGTGTTTTGTATTTTTGGTTTTTTGCCTTTTTCTTTAGGACTGTGTTATCTCACTGAATTTCATTCCACAGTTTGCTGAATCGCTTGGTTATTTTGCAGCAGGTCCATTCCTCATTTTCTCTTTTCATGTTTTTCAGTGAGAAATAAGAGAGCCTCTTCCATTTTAAACAGTAGTCTTACACACATAGGCCCATGTCTCCTTTTGCATACACCATCTTCTGCTTTGCCACATCCATCCTGCTTCTCTCTCCCTCTCAAACTGTGCTTCTCTTTCTTTTGTGTTTTCTTTCCTACCATCATATCACCTTTTTGGTCCAGAATTGTCCTTTGGTAAATTATCGGTAAATATTTACTTCTTCCAAAGAGAGTTCATTTTATGCCTTTGAAATCTGGTAAAACAACTCTGGGCCAAATTTGGGCATCATTACTATATTGTTTGCAGTTTTCTTGTATAGTAGTTTTGGTGGGAAGGGGGGAGGGTGTGGGGTTTTTCTGTTTGTTTGTGTTAAACAAGAGTTTTTTTCAGGGAAGGACACCATAACCCACTCTAAGTTGCAACATTACCTTCCATAAGTTATTCCATTACAATAAGTAGACTGTGTTGCGCTGTAGAATCCAATCTTTTTATGTGAATATCTCTTTGGGGCAAGCTGCTGTGGAACAGAAGAAAGAGGTTTAGAAGCTGGGGTACAGTTCATTTCAGCCTTAAATGGTTGTTCCTTTCGGAAGACAGCTTTTGAGGGGCCTTTACCATTCTTAGTCAGTTGTTACATCATACATATTCACTTTCTAGGCAATTTTTCTGTAACTGCAAGTTCAAAGTGAGATCTGAAAGATAATCTGGATTCACTCCTTTGCTTTTGCAGCAGAGACAAATGTTCTGCTGGGAGATTACACCCTCAGCATCACCTGTGCTATTCCACTTCTTTCACTACGTCCACAGTTTTACTTTATTAGTATTCTCATTGAAATTTAAAATACCTTTGTCAATAAAGTAAAAAAGAGAAGGATTCAGTTCTTACGATCTCAGAGGTTTGTCTTCCTGTGAAGTTTACTTTAGCTGGGGTTTTGTCCACACAAAATGCCTTTTATTCAAGTGCTGCCAGTTCAGTTAGCTGGCCTGACAGTAGTCCATCTGAAAACTTGCAACTTCAGGGTTATTATGCATGGTGCTATCTTTCCAAACCTGAGAAGAAATAACAAGAAGTGATGCTTCACTATAGATAAAATTTAAACTGTGTTGTGTTTACAGGGCTGATAGTCTTTTAAAAAACAATTCTTTTTTAAATCTGCACGGTAAACAGAATTGTAAATATCCAGTGTTACTAGAAAATTAGACCAATGTGAATTATCCAATTTCCCTGTAGTCAGACTAATCTATCTGGAATAGCACAGTGGCAGCTAAGCATCAAGGAAGAGGATTTGTTGAGAAACCACGTCATTCTCACACAGTTACTTTTTAAAGTAGAATTCCACTATAAAATTCATACTGAACATAACATTTCTTTTTACCAAATAAGAACAGCAGAGTAAATTTATCTGGCTCCAGCCAGGAGCCATTTATACAATTGTGAGTTGCTTAGACAATTGTGAAGAATTCTTATTAAACATCTTCTGAATCAACACAATTGAAACTGAATATTTTAAACTCTCTACAATACCTGAAAATATCAACAGTAGAATTTTAAATCAGTTCATACAGTTACGTTATTATTCTGTCTAATCATCAAACAGGACCTAGATTCAGAGCTACTGTAATTACAACTGTTTAAGAAAATGTGGATTTTCTGTTGAAAACTGATGCTTAACACCTAATTTTAAGCACTGTTCTTTGATTTTTCTCTCTTACTGTCCTTAGGCCATCTTGTTTCTTGTGGAAGGGGTGTGGAATCAAATTGCTTGTATCAGATTCTGACCATCAGCTTACTACCCTTCTGCTTAAATATACTTACCTCATGCAAAATATGTAAGAATGTTGCTGAAAATATGTATAGCCTCTGTCTTAGATCCCAGGAGCTTGCCCATTTTATCTCTGTATTTTGCATTCTTGTTAACTTCTGTAGCTCATAGACTCTGTGCTTTCTCTGCAGGTCCAGTCTAGGTGCAGCAGCAAGGAGAACATCCTCAGAGCAAGTAAGTACAGAAACTTCCTACCTCTATTGAGAAACTAAGACTGCTCAGAAGACAGCAAGTGATAGTCAGATCAGAGGTGGGACTAAGTGGGTTTGCAGAAGAAATTTAATAACTTAAGACAGTGAAATCCAGTCCAAAGGTAAAGCTATAAATAGCTCATAGTGTTCATGTATTAATGGAGAGTCACCTGTTAATTTATTCTTCCAAGTTGTTTTTCTAATGACATGGAGGTCTGTGTTGTTTGTGAGGTTTTGTTGTAAATGATCGTGTGCGTGCAGGTTTTATGGGCAAGAATTAACACTCAAAGACAATGAAAGTGGAAATATACATCATTTTTATTTTCATACTTGAACATGAATTTGAGTGTTGGATTACATAGAACCAAACCGAAAAATGCAAAGGTTAAGAATTCACATTCGATCCAAATGATGTGTTGTTCAATTTGCACAATTCTTTTTTTTTGCGTTGCGGGAGTCTTTTCTAGTCTAAAATTTGATCCACCATATGTGTATGTGTGTATATATATATGTATAATGACAGGAATAGGAAGTTGTTTTGGTGATAAAAGAGAAGGCTGTCAAGAATTTTCTATCTTATGCAACCAATTGAATTAGCTGCTTCAAAGCCAGAGGATTATTTTGTCGTACAAAATGCAGCTTAATGTAAGTAGTTATTTTTAGAGCTATCTGACATTTCACATTAGTGAAAGATAACTTGGTAAAGTCTGAGGAGTTGTTTAATGTCATTTGCTTGTAATTAAAGTACCATTCCGTAATTTTAGAATTTTAAAAAATCATTTGTTTGTCTCTGGGTCTGTTTGACTGTGTGATACCTCTAATAGAAGAGTTAGCATTTGTTTGTAGGAAGAAATAGGAGAGAGAAAGGTTAGTAGTTACACCAGCATCTATCTGTCTTTCTTCATTAAGGTTATTCATGCTAGTGTTAAACCTAAAGGGGCTCTGTTTTCTTGGCTTTTCTTGCAGAAATAATGGGTTTGCTTTTGGCGTTGGAAAAAAAGCTGTCAGAAATTAGGGAATTTTATCTATTTTCAAAAAAATCTATGTTGGAGAAAGCATTTCTCAGAAGATATAAACAGAACCTCTGTCTTAAGCAAATGACATGCATTAGGCACAGACTTGCGAATCTGAAGGTTGTTCTCTGGGGACCATCCAAAGCATTCAAAACCTGTGAATTCCATCACTTTTTAAGGGTTAAAGAGGTGAAATGTGAATTTCTGAAGTAGCTAACAGTGAGTTTTAAGTAGCAGGGAAACTACTGCTAGTAGCAGTGAAAGCACCTGGTGGCAATAGCATAAAGGTTGTTTACTGCCACACAATTCCCTTAGCTTTCATTGCTGTGACATATTTCTTCTTAGCATCTTCTTTCATGTTGTCCAACTTACAACAAAACATCAGGAAAATGTTTTTAGCATATATTGTGTGGAATCTGCTGGGCCTGCAGGAATGACAGTGCTGCTAAAGCAGGGTTTCTCTATGCAGAGGCGGGTGTGGGAAGTTTGACTGCGTTTCACAAATGCTTTCCTTTTCCTCTTTAATGATGTTGTTAACAAAAAACAGGCATAATAACTGGAAATGTAAGCTTGCTAGGGAGATCCTTGTTGTTAAAACCAGGAATGCAGTTTTTCCATTAGTTACACTTTCATCTTACAATAGTTTAATTTGGATCATTTCTCCCTAGTTTGCTTATGAGAAAGCTAGGTTTAAGAGTGCACAAAGTCTTAATTTAGTTAGAAAATGTCTCATCAGCTGTTTCTCTCTTCCTCAGAATGCCAACTGCTATCTTAAGGAAAGGAATTAAGTCAATTAAAAATTATTTGTGCTTGACAAATTCACAGTGCCTGCTTTTATCATCATGTTATCTTCTAAATACGTACAAAGAGATTGTTCAAATAATTTCTTCCAGAATCATTCCTGGAAGAATTAGGTGGGCAGTTTTACTTGTCTCTACTTCTTTCTCTGAAAGATCATTACTGTGTCAATAGCAAAAAATAATTAGTGAACAATCTCTCACATAAAAAGGCAAGCATGTGTTAGTGCTGAAAAAGTATGGTACATACAGATTAATTAAGAAACCTTCTCTTCTGAAAGAAGGACTTAGACTGCATGATTGTTGTGCTATTCTTTACTTACTTTTAATTAGAAGACTACACTTAAATAATCTGGTTTTTTCCAGAATCTGGAGGCATGTGCAGCAACTAATTAGATATTTATGTAGTGACTGCAAAGCAAAATCATGTCATCAGAAATTAGTTTCTATTATTTGTTAATGCTTTCTGTATTATAATGTATGTTACTTAGGAATATCATTACATATCACATATAGAACATCATCCACGTTGGCTCTCATAAATACCTTCTTGTCCTAGGTAAATCCTTTCAGGATACTCTGCAATTGTAATTGTCTTAATCTTTTGGTTTGTATCTGTTACTCTTGTTTATGTATTCCTGCAATAGTTCTCTCTTCAGTTGCTTATCTTCACTTTCAAAATCCTTCAAAGCTTGTTGTCCCCTTGTTTAATCTCTAAGTAAGTATCATGAAATCAAACACGCTGTTGGCTTCATTTTCAAATGACTTCTGTCATATTTTCTCCCTACCTGTCCCTCACACTTGGGAAAAGTAAGCTTTCCTTAAGTTGTCCGACTGCCTCCACTCTAATCATACATTTAAACAACACTTTGCTATGGTGGTGACAAAATCTTGACGATGGGTAGGATGCCCACTAGCTGAAGACACTGGCTGCTGGCTTGACTGCCCAGTGATTTCGTTGTGCTCTCTCTATCTTCCTTTCAAACCTTTTGACTCCCATCTCACTCTTGGATTGGAGGCTCACTGGCACGGTGTCCATTGTTACACTTTATCTGTGCACGGCACAGAGCATGTTCAGATGTGTTTGTGAAGAGCAGAATGGAGTGAATTGTCCTGAGTTCATAGAACTGGTCTCAGATTATCGTCCTCAGTGTAAAATACTGCATCACCTTGAAGGGTTTCTGTTTTAGATTAGCCAATCTTTTCATGCTCATTAAGACTTCTGGTATGTTCCTCGTTAAAAATAAGGACATGCACTCTCGTGATTCTAGTTGAATACAGTGTTTTCCCAGTGTCTGACATGAAAGCTCAATAGCGATAACTAATTTAATTTGCTCCGAAGTGCCAGATTAGTTTCAGTAAAATCGTTTAAATGAACATCACTACATGAATCTGCCCAGTGTAGCACACATAAACTTGGTTCTTTCTTCTTGCAGGTCACAGCGCTGTCGACATTACCAAGGTAGCAAGAAGACATCGCATGTCTCCATTCCCATTGACATCTATGGACAAGGCCTTCATCACAGTTCTGGAGATGACCCCAGTGCTTGGAACAGAAATCATCAATTACAGAGGTATTTTAAGTTGGATTCTTTGTGAGCATCAAGGCTAGGCATTATCTGGGAGAATGTTCTTGGCGCATAACAAAACCATGACAGGAAATACGCTGACAAGTATACTTCTGCTTCCCTACCTAAAGTAGGTAGGGAAGCAGAAACCTCCTCCAGGGATTCTTCCAGATTGGCCAAAAGTAAGGTGGTGAGTGAAGAGATTGTGGAACTGTAAACCTCAAGAGGCAGAAACATTTCGGACATTGGTGTGCTACAGACAGCAGAGAGATATGAATGGTTTCTGAATGGAATAATCTGTCTTCTGGCTTGGAATTTCAAAGTTTTCATGCTCTTTGCCAAATCTTTGTGCTACCTGAAGTCTTCAAGGTGTCTTCATGCTGGCAGACTGATTTAGCAGACTATGTGTAGTATCACACCTGTGCATTTAGTGACTCCAAGCAGAGTTCAGTGTTCCCCTGTGCCTTGGCAGCAGGATTTCAGAGAAGATGCTGCATATCCTTCATTCAGAACAGCACCGATACTTTATCAACAAGGAATATGCATAATACACCCTGCGCTTTCATAATGGCGTGCAGATTAGAAGAAGGCATTAAAGCATAAATGCCTGAGCATAACTATTGTGCCTTTTTGGGTAGCTGTCAGTTAAATGTCTTCGCTAAGACAGCCCTTTGTGAACAATATGATGAGCTGCGGTGTTGGGTACATTTAGTCCAAATAAATGCTATGTATGCAACACTGAACTCCTGAAATAAAGGATGAAAGACTGGCATCTGCCTCCCTGAAAAATAAGCACATCATGTATTTATTTTGGTATGTCAGATACAGTTAAGGTACTGTAGGATTATTCTTCTTCTTTGCATAAAAGAAGTTTTGATTCTAATTCCAGAACATAGGTATTGTTATTCCTGGCACTCTTATTCTTTCAAAAATAATGAACTGAGTCTGCTGAGTCACTTTAATTTTGACCCTCTTCCCTCTCACCCAAAACACAAGCATTAGATCGATGGTAACATCAGTAGCTTCAGAGACAGATTCTTGATTTAATGTTCACATAATTGTACCAACAATTCCTTCATATTTTTTGCACTGTAGTGCAAAATTTTATCTTGCAATGTCTTTTTCAAGGAGTATACACTTATTTTAGCACTGTAAGATTTTCAAGTATGTAGTATCAAATTTCAGGATTGAGCCTATAAGAGACAGCATAAAGGACATGTCTGTGTCTGTGATACTGCAAATTCAATTCTCTTAATCTACAGATACAAATCTCAAGATGGAAGTGCATTTTCAGAAGTTCTTAAGTGATCACCATGTTATACAGACAAATACATAGAATCGTTTTGTATAGGCATATGTGTGTGTGTGCATGTGTGCACGCATGTATGTGTTTGATAAAAAATGTTAATTTTGAGGAATGCAATGAATTAAGAACCAGTTTTTAATTTAGTTATGGGTTTATTTATTTTTCTGTTCATATACATCTAATTTCAGAAAATAATAAAAATGTAGTCCTGGAGGTCTGAAACTGTGTTCAGAAAAGCACTACTGTGCTGTGTCTGTTTTCTTTGTGATTTTGTGTCTTGAATTAACACTGAGCTTCTGAAAACTACCTTTCAGGGGTACAGTTTCTCCCTAAGGAAAGTAAAATGTGTAAAATTCTAGGAGTGCTAATTGCTTAATTAATTTAACCTGATTTAGTTACACTACTAAACATATTTCATAGCATTCATCCTCATAAATAAAGCTGCTGAATGTTATTCTGTACAAATACCCAGTACAGTCCTGATTTTATTCTTGATTAAGTCAAGGTATGCTGTAGTCTCACAAATCTATCTATTCTCTCCTAACAAATGGGAGAGGACTATTAAAGTTATCTTTTGAAACATGGCTTTCACGCTGGTAAGTGTATTGCTCAGTGACTATAGATCATTTAACCTCTTTCACATTTAAAAAAAACGGACAGTCCTAAAGTCTTTTACAGAAATGTCATAAACTAAAAGCATCTGAAGCACATTTCTCGCCTGCCGTCATCGATATCTGGTATGAAGCCCCCAATTAGCCTTTTATTCCAAATAAATGAGGTTACCTGAATATAGCTCTGTGGGCACATAAGGTTAAGTTTTTAGACAACATGATTATGATTATTCTTCTGAAACTAAGAGGCAGAAGTTTAATTGATAATAAAATTATAATGCAGAAGCAATCTACATTTTATGGGCTTAAGCCTGAGAACAGCACATTTATTCTGGTCTAGTCCAAGAGCCTAACTGATTGTTTTGATAGCATTGACTTTTCATATCATGCTGAAGTGCTACCAGGGCAATATTTACAAAATCCATCGCCTCCTAGTACAAGATCTGTCTTATTGCTGTGCCCCAGAGAAATCAAAGTTCTTCACAGAACTGTACCGGTTTCACCGCCTAAGCTTAGCAAATACCCACATTTGAAAAGTGACTTCAATGTAATTTTCCATTTTGTGTTAGAAAGCCATGGGCATCATCACAAGGGGCAGTTTGATGACATTAAAATAATTCAGAACATCTTTCTGAATTACAATTCATCAAAATAAGGTCAAACTGTATTTTTAGAATCATTTCTTAAACAAAAGAGAGTACAAAGGTACTCAGGATTGTCCTCTAGTTGCTGACTTGCTTCATTTTAAATGCCTAAGGCTACTTCAACAAATAATTCTTACATTTTTCGTCTTGTAATGAAACTCATTCCCATTGCTGGCTAGCCATTTATTCCTTTCGAATATTGCATGGCAGTATGCCAAGAACATACTGTTCAACTTTACTCTAATTGGTGTGATTTTGCATGCAGACAAGAGGCAAAATGAAGGCACAACATGCCCGCTCAAATTAGAAGCATCACTTTTGTATGAGATTTCGTGTATCTGTGAACAAAGGATGTTTTTACTAGGCCTTTGATAGCTGCCTTTTCTGTGCTATAATTCAAATGTCTGTGTCCGCATTCTTTTACTCAATATAAGTCTACCAGCTTTTGTGAGCTTTCTAATAACTTCTGTGTTGTGTATCACAGGCACTGATGTGCAGGTTTGCATAGGTGAATTAATGGCCATTACAAAAGCGCTTTTCTAGTTGCTTTAACAGGTTTCAGCAGCATTTTCATGGCAATACTTATTTCAGCAGTGCAGCATGAATATTAACTTCAGGCTGAAAGTTGATACATATGGATGTGAGTACAACGATGTTGTGGTTATGATAATTAATTGCTAACTAAATCCCTTTGAGTTAATAAGCAAAATATAATTTTCATTATAATACCACTTCGCTGGAGCTGAACATTTTCAAATCGAGTAGATGCACTTCTCAACAAAACCTGTCCATTTAGTGTGCGGCACTGGCTCTTCTGCCTTCCCCGTGAATCCAGAACCACACTGATTTCCCTGTCTGGAAAATAAGAAACACACTTCATGCGCCTCTCTTTTTTAGCATGTCTCAAAGACCATAATCTCTAAAGTACATATCCATGCAAATTCTCCTGGCAGAAGTAATCATGCATCCTCTCACTCCATCATTCTTTCAGCTGGATGTTGCCTTCCTGTGCCACAATGCACCCTAGGAGCAGTGGCCTCTATTATAAGCAGGGCTTCCTTTCTACTTAGACATACTGGAATCAAGCCAATCTCAGTAGTTCTGACCCGTGTGTCCCTTCCCAGTACATCTAATCACACGTGTAATAAATCTGCTTTCTCTCTCACACCGTATCAAGGGGTAAGTTACAGATTTTCCACTCTGTTCCATATCATACTGAAAAATAAAGCTCTTGCTGGTGCCATAAAAGTATCAGCCACTTGACTGAGGGTGAAGTAATTCATATCAGTCTCTACAGGGAGGCTGAGCCAAACTGCAGCTCATCAGTCATAGTTGCTGAGTGAAGAGAAAGAGTATGTTTGAAACAGCTATTAAAATATTTAGAACTATAACAGTGTAAATTTACATAAATAATTTTGACACTTCCGTGCACTCACCCTCCATTAAGCAGAAATGTTCTCAGCAATTAGGTGAAGCTAATCTATTGCAAAACTTCTGTGTCAATTTATGAAAACTTGTCCATTGTTACTGTTCTCAATTCATCACCTCTCACCTTTTGTGCACAGGATTCACTTTTGAAAAGTTGTTTTGCAAGTTTTTAAAGAAGAAATTTAATAAAAATTCAAATAAAGGAAAATAAAGAAAATACATATGTTTAAGAGATCTTAGGGGAAAAACTTGTGCTGAAGAAACAAATACTTGATTTTCTGTCTGATCCTTGATCAGAGCTATCACCTTTGGGTTTGGAAACGTGGCATTCAAATCTACTGTGAGCAATTCCACCATAACCAGGAGCACAGACTTAAGCAAATCCTTTATCATTACTTTCAGACTCCAGTCTTTTTTCCTTTATGTACAGTCAAAAAATCAAAAGCCTGAGAGATCTCTATGTCCCATACAGATACATTTCGCCTATCGGGAGCACAGTGTTGTTAACCTCATTTCCCCCTTTCACTCCCTGTAATGACACAGAGCATCCTCTTTTCTCTCTTTTCCAGATGGAATGGGCCGAGTCCTTGCTCAAGATGTATATGCAAAAGATAATCTCCCACCATTCCCAGCGTCAGTAAAAGACGGTTACGCTGTCAGAGGTAAACGCTCACTTTGTGGACATGGAGTACAACGTCTGCCACTTCATAACATGTTAATTCACCTGTTTTGGATCCAGCAGGAGTTATTTTGGTTTAGGCTTGATACAGATCATTGCTGAGGTCACAATTATATAAAATACAACTGTCTTGAAGGAAGGCCATAAAGCAGAGCTCAGATATTTTAAGTGGATGCATGTGTACACGAGCAAATGTACATCCATGTGTGCTCCTAGATGTGCACCTCTGTTGCTAGTGTGTTTCTTGGAAGCATTTAAAATTCAGGAGAGTAACAGAACATCTATTTCTGAATTACAGATTCATCTTCTATTCCTCTGTTGTGGATTTAATGAGGATTTTCTTATATATCTGTTACTTTATTGAACTGTTACCGATATTGATTGCATCAGGGAATTTTCAAAAAACTTACCAGAATATTCTCTTATGGAGACACCTCAAAAGAAGAGGTTCTTACTTTAAAAATATTGCAGCTGCCATATATAAATAAAATTAGTTGTATGACTTTATTCATTGCAAGCAGCGAATATGGTTTCCCAAGAGACCTGAATTCATACTCTGCTTTGCCACTAGGTGCTGTATCATTCTGAGCCAGTTGCTTCTCTGTGTGCCAGTTTTTCCCTTTGTAAAGTAAGAATAATGGTGCTCACCTCATCTCTCTATGAAGGAAATTTAAAATATACAGAATTTAACATTATACTAGTAATGATTTAATTGTAGTGGTGGTTGAATCATCATAACACCATGTTGAAATTTGTACACAATAGCCAACTTTCTTCTAGGGACATTAAAATATCTTTTTTGTTACTGGCAGCGGAAACCATGGAAAGCAACTGCCCATGAAATAGACTGTCTGCAGACCCAGGCAATGGATGTAATCCAGTAGCTTCCCCATAGATTTGATATAAAAATAAAACTTCAGGTCTACAAGATGAGTGTGTGTGAGAGACAGGCAGACCAAAATGGCCAGTAACAGCAGCAAGGGAGTGCATATGTAGCCAGAGAAATACAGGTAATGTAACACTGAGAAAAGCTAAGAGGGTGAGCTCTGAGTAGAATGCTGAGTGACAAGGGCCTTGGGATCAAGCCAATGCTGTCTTGCAACCTGCTTGCTGCAGGGTAAGGCAAAGCACGAGTACAATCTCAGTAAACATGCAGAATGAGCAGAGTGATCATGAACTTCAGCAACTTCTGTCAGAACCAATACACAAACCCTAATTTTGGTGGTGGATTCAAGTAGAGTAACACTGAGATACTTGAATGCATCCAGAGAAGGACACTAAAGCTGGTGAAAGGGCTGGAAGGAATGTCCTATGAGGAGCAGCTGAGGACTTTGGGTTTGTCTTGTTTGAAGAAAAGGAGGTTGAGAGGTGACCTCATGGCTCTCTGCAGCTCCCTGCAGAGGCAAAGGGCACAGGGTGTCCAGTGACGTTATGTGTGGGAATGGTTCAAAGCTGCGCCAGGGAAGGTTTAGATTTGACATTAGGAGATATTTCTTTAGCAGGAGGGTGGGCCGACCCTGGAACAGGCTTCCTAGAGAGTGGGTTGATGCCCCAAGCCTGTCTGTGCGTCAAAGGCATTTGGACAATGCCTTTAATAATTTGCTTTACATTTTGGTCTGCCCTGAATTGATCAGGCAGTTCTATTCTATTCTATTGTTTTGTTCTAATCTTATTGTTCTTGTGAACCTGTTATCTTTGGATATGAGGAAAAAAAGCTTTTAGGCAGAGATAATATTGACTACTTTAATGGATACTTCTTAAGAAAAATTAAGGATTAGCTTTCAGTGGCATAACATGTCTGCCCAAACCCCTGTCTTTTTCTCATTTTATATCAGTTGTACATCATCTATAAACTTTGTCTCCATATTATTATTAGTGAGGGAATAAAATCTAATTCAGAAGCATTTTATCAGGTTTAAAATAATTTAGCTCTTAGGGATTTCTTTCTCTTCTTTTGCTGGATCATCCAAGCGCATTTTTTTCAATGAAGGTCTGATAACTGTTTTCAGTAGTATTACATGCATTATTCGAGGATATCTAGTTGGAGAGTCCTTTTCTACGTTTTTATTTTAGAGTTTCACTCTAAAGCTCATAGATTAGTCTGTTTGATAGGCTTTTAAAGTTAAGTTAATTATTAGTCTTCAAACATGAACAAGTACCATGGATAATGATCTGCAAAGCTGCAGCCAATGCCTGAGTACAAATGTGATAAATCATTACAGACTGAATGGGCATCCTTCCTGAAAGCAGTTCTTCTCTATACAAGGTTACCTAGGTGTATCTTAAGGGCTCCTGAAGTAAAACAGAAGTTTTTAAGATAAAGGTTGTCACTGATTAGACTTCATCTCTGGGAAATCAGCTTTTGACAGCTACAGATGTAAAATTAATAATGATGCATATTTAAATGTGATCATTCGAGCCTAGTTTGTTTGAGCACTCTTGGCAGCATGACTCCTGTGCTTGGAAAGGCAGAGCTGCTTGTGTTTCATACACGCTTTACACCATGGTAAAGCCTATAATACCACTAATGCAACTTGCTGAAAACCTTTGAGGCAGGCAGGAGCTTAAATGTCGTTAGTAATTGTGCCTTTGTTGCCCCTGTAAAAATGCAGGTTTGCTAAATTGGAAGTCCTGAAGACTTGTTAAACCGGTGACCTTTGACTCCTAATTTTCAGTATTGCAATACTGTCATGAACACTCTTAAATCTTTGTTATTAATGTAATTCCTGCTAGTCTTCATTTACATGACCTCCTACTGCCCAGAAATTTTCAGTTAAAAATACTCTGTTCTCTAGAACCTGTATTTTTCAAAATAATAAACACATCTCAAAAGGACCTAAAAGGTAAAATGTTTGCAGAACTTCTATAACCTTAGCCATGCTGACACTGAAGAACTGAACGTTAGATCATCTTTGCTCTTCCCCTGTTCTTAGTTTATAATGCCATCATTTGTTTTGGTTCAGCCTTTACCATTTGTGTTGTCCCTCTTAACAGCTGCTGATGGCCCAGGAGATCGATTCATCATAGGGGAATCCCAGGCTGGTGAGCAGGTGAGCACAATTTCTTTTCTCTGTTTTTAATGTATTTTTCTTCTGTAAGATTTTGCTTTGTATTTTTACAAGCCTTGCTAGTGCTCCAAAATTCAATAGTCTTGGATGTGGTGTGAAGTAGGACACAGCTGTACTGACCCTCCTGATATGTGCCTTGGGACATGATTTCAGAAAGTGAGGTAGTACAGTTACATAAGGAACTAACAAGGATATCCCAAAATACTTCAGAGCATTGTGCTGACATGTCTGATAGGAGTGCATACAGTAACGTTCTGCCCTGGTACAATGTTTGAGGACATGAGATTTCTAGTGGCGCAACCATTCATAAGCAGAGAAAAGCATGGTTTAACTCCCTCTTGCTGAGAGATTTTTAAAGGATGTCAGCCCAATAACTGTTTCTGTAAGATGCTTCCATTTTTCACACTGATACCTGCAAAATGAAGTGTAAGAATTTTGTGTGAAGCTTTTAAAGATAGGTAATGATCAGAACAATCTTGAGGAAGCCTGGCAGCAGCCTGGTTTGAGGCTGGTTTGTGAGAAGAGTGGTCGTGCACCTTTAAGTTGATAAATGGATTGATTTTAAAAGCAAGTTGAGGCATGACTGTTTGTGACCTGCTGTGCTGTATAAATATTCACAAATAGATACATTTTTTGATTTGCTCTCAAATTCAAGAGTGTATTTCATCAAGTTTCTGTACTAATACTAGGGTAATGGGAGAAAAAATCAGTTATGTTCCACTACTGTTACTCTGTCCATTTAATCATACCTGCCAGCTCTGTTCAGGAGAGCATGTGTTAATCCAAAATGTTTCTCCAGCTATTTAAAGTCCTGATTTATAATTCTATGTATTGTATGTGAAGTGATGGAGAAAGGGAATAAGTAACAGGCAAAACAAGGAGTTGATCCGTTTTAATGAGGATTGTATAGGGTGTCCATTTTGAGTGCTAAGCAAAAAAGTCCAAGTAAAATTGACGTATTTCAAAAGTTGTATCAGGTTTTAGAAGTATTACCAGTTCCAGGATTATTCCATTTTTTTTTAAATGGACTTGAACTGCCTCTGAATGTGTAATAGACATTTAATTTGGCTAATCATGATAGATAGGGAGAACTGTGAAAATTATTTTTGCTTTAGGTCCCATCCATCATCATGAATTATACTTTGGTATAATAGACACCTTCTCAGTACTGATATTCAAGTGAACTTAGATTAATGGATCTGTTGTACAAAATATGTAAAATTACTTTAAAGTCTAAAAAAAAAAGCAAACCAATGAATTCAGCAGTTTTTTAACCTGCCTTGTATTTTTAGCCCTTCTGACTGCGTTTTCAAGCATTGGTCCAGAATCCAAAAGACTGACAACTGTTTTTACAACCCTTTTTATGATCACTATAAAATATCAAGAACCAGCAGAGCAACCCACTGAATTATCACTCCTATCGCTATTCCCCTGTCTTCAATATTATCATTTTGCTAGTTAAATATCACAGCACAGTGTTGCTTAAAAGCAGTACTCTTGAAGTTGTCTCTAATGGGGAGTACTTCCCATTAGAGGTCTGAAGTGTTTCAGTGTCCTAATCAGTTCAGCAGGTTTGTACGAAAGATAAAAGGGCAAATGGAAGCCTCCTTCCCCCCTACAAAGTTCAAGAGCTCACAAATGTCTCTCTAGAGGGACAGTCTGTCCTCCCAGATTACTGGGAATAGGAAGGCTCTCTGGCAAGGAACAAAAATTGGGTGGGAGGGAGGCATGCAGAGACAGACTATTTCTGAAAATACCAGTGGCAAGTTAGAAAAACAAGGCTGTTGACCTCAGAATAATTGGTCAAAGTTTTTTTCTGGGGCAAACACATCTTCAGGTTCATCTCCTTCCCAAGAAATTATTTATAGCCTTGGAAGGCTCCTCAGTCTCATTTCACCCTTCAGTCACTCTCAGCAGCAACATTCTGCTTTTCATGTTACAGACCAATTAACAGAATGATTCACAGCAGGGAGTTCAAAATAGATTTAGATTTGGCTCCTCCTGTGGGGAAAAAGGTTATGTAAATGCTAGTAGCAAGGAAGAAGACGGGACTGAGAATCGCAGGGAGGCCATGTAGCCAAGTTGGACATTTCTGTATCAATTTTTAATTTGTGTATTTTCTGATTTCCAACTCCAGATGGTCATGTTTATGTTAACCCTTTTTTTATTGTATGTCAGGGAAAGCTTTCAGACACTACCCTGATTTGGGAAGGTTAGGGCACACTTGAGGTTATTGGTCACGAGCCATCCACAGTGGCCTGTGTGAGAAGCACTTAACCATGGGAAAAATGGCTTTCCTTCTGTAGGCTTACAGAGTCAGACCATAGCATTTCCTGCAAGACTTTCTAAAGGTGTTTGTAAGAGGCACTGTGACTAACCAGCTGCAATATAGGGTGAAAAGCAGACATTTTCTGCTATTCCATTAACTTGTGCCTTTTTACAGAAAGGAGCATGGGTCATTCTAAATCACAGGAGAGATGTAATCATGTGCAGGAGAAAATGCCTGAGATGCGGGTTGTGCTTAGTAGATTATTTCTAGGGTTTATTCAGTGACTAAAATTGAGTAAATTATCAGTAATGAAGGCAAAGGACAGAAGCCAGTATTCCCCCATTGCAGGTAAAAGTGAGATCTCAAAGGCCTTTAGAAGAGCTTCTGTGAAATTTTTGTACATTAATACGTTTTCTGAGAAGCAATCATTTCTTTATCTTCATAGTCTCTGTCATAGAGGAACACAGCCCTGGAGAGTCACAAATAAATCTGATGTTTGACTTTTGTTCATAAAGTTAATCTGATCAAATTCTCAGCATACGAAAAGGAAATTAAATCTATGAGCAACATAACCAGTTCTAAAAGCAACTGTTATTGTATCATAAATTTGTGTAAATGTATCGCATCATTGCATCTCAAAAAAATTAACTCATCTAACAAAAAACTCTAAAAACACGGTTAGTTACAGCACATTTTATCACCACAGGCTCTGATTTGTGGCAGTAGACATTTTGTATTCTTTGTGGCACTTTTTGAATGGGAGAAATTTTTTATGCAATGCATTTTTCCTCTGAAAATTGTCACTTAAGTCAGCAATACTTCGTAAGTTCAAAACAATATTACCTATTTGTAATGTACCTTTAGATTATATCTACAGTGGTATGCAAAATACATAATCCAAGGCATAAGCTTTGCCTTTTGTAACATTTCTTTTCATGAAAATCAAAATTACACGCTAGATAGCATTATTTCCCCTTTTAAGCCACTTTAATATAAATGGCAGTATCTCTGCTATCCATCCACAGCTCCTTGAATAGTCTGTGGTAAGGAATAAATGCCATTTTCTTAGAAATGTTACTTTTTGTGTCATCTGGTTTAGATTCCTACGTTAGGATAGCATGAATCTTGCCCTAAAAACACACTAACCGTGACATATGGCAAGTGTGGGTTTTTAAAATTTATATTAGCATTTTATTTATGTTCTTCTCCGAGGATATTAGATTTCCATTACCTGTAGAAAAGGGTCAAGATTCAGTCAGTTCCAGGCTCACTTGTTTCTTGGGATTTGTAGGTGGCTGTGGTACTGTGGTAAGGCAGATAAAAACCATTCCCAGCCTCTTCGTAGGGCTTCTGTCCCAATGAGTAGCCTTTGAAATACACACATTTCAAAGTAAAACTCACCTTTCAAAAGTTATGACAGTGCTGAAGTGGAGGAGAAGAATGGGCAAGGCAAACAGCTTTATGCAGCTGAAGTGCTGGCCACTGGTCTAGAGTTTGGTGGTGCCTGGCAGCCTCCTGACCAAAGCCATGGAGCAAATGCCTGGTGGGCAGGAGCAGGTAACAGTGCCTGGGCAGTACTGCCTGCGGCCTGTGGGTTGCTGCCAAATAGGTGCTAATCACAGTTTGAGAAGTACTGGATGTATTCCAGCACTGCATATGGAATACAGAGTCAATCTGCACATGAATTCTACGTGTGACACGTACAGAATACCTTGCTCTGATCATAGCTGTGTAGATCTGTGTGTAGCCCATGTTCACTAATAGCAGTAAAGCCTAAATAAGCCAGACTCACTGCAGTGCCGTGGGGAGCCAGCAATGAAATTTCAGTCATCATATCAGCTCCTTTTAGTTCCATTTTTTTAGGAATATTTTCTTTAGTTATTTATTTCTTAAGTAGTTATGGTCAAATTACAGTTTTACCCTGGATTTTGACAAATGCTTATTAAAATAGTCTGCCTGGTGAGAAATGTTATTAAAACCATGTCATTTGTTTTGTCATGTTGTTCTGATATTTTTCTGTTCTTTGTATTGCTTCTGCTGAAACTTTTTAATGTCCTGCGACTTTATAGAATTGTAGAATATTATCAATTTTAGGCTATTCTAAATGGACCCTCAGAAAGATAGATACTCTCTTTGAACAAGTATTGAGCTGTCTCTCAGTATTGGGAAATCTGCTTACATATTAAACAGTTGGTTACATTACTATTATATACGGTTTTCCATATATAGTGTGCTGGTAAAACAAAACAGAACAAAAATCCAATCAAAGCAAAGCAATTTCAGCCCAAATTCAGGCAACCAGAGTACTCTGCAAAAATATTTATGTACTGAGAACTGCTAAATTTTTGCTCATGGAAGTTTCCAGGTCGTCACCATCTAACAGTTAAATTTCTAAGCCAGTTGTTTTTCTGTGCCAAGTATCCTTCTAAGTATCAGTATATTTCTTCTTCTGAAAGTTGTTCATGTGATAAAAATACATGGAGATAAAACTGAAGCCACCAAATATGTGGCCGTAAAAATAAAGCCAGGTGTGAATTGGAGTTTATTGTACCTGTTGATATCACTCACAGTATGTCAAGAGTCATGCTGCAAATAAGAATTCTGGTCTTTCAGATAGATTACTTGCATAAAGTTCAAGTGGTTTGAAATATTTTTTTCAAAAGTAGATTAGTTTCTGTTTTTTTATTTTTCAGCCAACTCAGACTGTGATGCCTGGTCAGGTAATGCGTGTTACAACCGGTGCTCCAATTCCATGTGGTGCTGATGCAGTGGTGCAAGTGGAAGATACAGAGCTCATCAGGGAATCAGATGATGTGAGTCACAAGTTTAAAAACTTATTTTTCTTTTGTGTGCAGCAGAAAATGGCACCTGATACAACCCTGTAAATATGAAAGACAGTCATACAGAAAAGCTCTTCAGTAATCTCAGAAGTCTGAGGATTTTTGCATCAGTTCCTAGTGGCAATTCTCACTTTTTCAGGCTGTGATAACAATACCAGACCTTCCTGTTCTGACTGATTTTTCATCAAAATTGTTGAATGCTGACTCTAAAACACTTGGGAGCATGATTTGAGTGGAAGGCAAATGCCTCCTGGAAATCCATGCCTACAGTCCAATTTGAACGCCGACTGTATTCACATTTTAAAATACAGGCTAGTGGAAATCTCACAAAATAAGAAGGGGAAAAGTTTTCTTAAATTACATATTGATCTCAGAATAATACACTGAATTACTGCTGATGTAATTAAAGCTGAATATGATTTTCTGTGGGAAAATGAACTGTTTTAAGTGCTGCAAAATCCATGGGATGACATGGGTTCTTTTAAACTGTGCTATGAAGATGGTTCTGTATTATCAGAGTTGATCTTGTTTCAGCAAAGGTGAATTTGGTGGATTTTGGAGAATACATCTTGTACAGATACCTTCCAATGAATCTGTTTAGAAAAAGGTTTTGTTATGAAACAGGGGGAGTAAATTCCTCCCCCTGCCAAATTTTTTTAAACTACAGCTAAGATTTTTAAAAGACCTTCGTGCTCCTTAAAATGAGAACATTACTGAATTTAAGATTTCTGAAAACCAAGAAATGGATAAGGTGCATATTCCCCCAGAATGTAGACATAGCCCTGGTTTTGAACAGACTTTCCAGCCTACCTGTAAATCATCCTGGTGCACTACCTTACAGATGCTGCAAATATGAACATAGAAAGAAAACACATAAAAAACCACAGAAAAAGTATGAATACTGTAATGCTGATTCTGTATGCACAGTTGTCTCAACATAGTGAAATGTGCTTTTTACGAAGCAGAAGAGCTCTCTGTAGACAACTTTATTCCAAAGAGTCCATCTTAGACTTCCTTTGTGTTCAGAGATTTGCTTCTGAATCCCAGCTGTGATTTCAGGGCACTCTCATCATGTTTGCTGTCATCTGAGAGACTTCAAGGCAAGAAGATACGTCTCTTATTGACACAACTTCCAGGTTCAGCTTTGGAATGAACTATGTGTATGGTTCTGTGCTCAAATCAGCCTTTGCTCTAGTGCTGCTGTTCTGACAAACTGTTCCACTTCACCACAGCTCAGTGTCAGCATTGTGATTGCAGCTGGGGTGTAAGAGATGAATTCTATTGTTCAAAACTGATAAAGACTGCAAAGACTGAAACCCACTCTTGGGATCCTTTCTCATGCCTTATTAAATGCATAGATTTTTACATCTAATGAACTCAGCAAGCTGTCTAGGCTGTCCTTCTTCCTATCAGGGAAATTATTGAAATTATCAATCCTGCTTTGAGGTTACAGCTGTATATGTATAGATTATATCTTCCTGCAAAATACACCATGGCCTTCACTGCCTGTTAATCGCTCCATTAGCCTTACTGAGCAAGTTTTTTGTGGCCGTTGCCCACCTCATCATGAGAGGATATTGCAGAGCAACACACATGGTAACGTTTTATTTTTCTACTTCTTTTTTGGCTGACTCTGTCCTGCCTTCCACTTCTTATGTGCATGTTCTCCCCTGCATGTGAGAACAGGTTATTTGGCCATGTGCTTAAACTCTGAATTTTTTCACGAATCGTCAGCCACTTGCAACTTCTTTTTCCTGCCTATAAGTATGAGGTAGAACTCTTTAGTTTCTGCTTGTCTTTGAATACACCACTCTATGAATCCTGTTGATAATAATTAGTATCATTTAATTAATATGTTATTTTTTTTCTCTTCCCTTTCATGTCTGGGTGGCTACATATTTCAAGAATATTTTTCTTTTTGGTGTTAAGAACTCCTTCAGGGCTGGCATTTAACTGAAGTGAAATCTTAAACATCTGAAAAATGTTCTTCTGAAAAGAGATTACTTTCAAAGGAACTCATTCCTTGAGTTCTAGTTGTGGTAGCACTACTTAAATTTCATACCAAACGTTCCCCAAATGGCCTTAGAAGTCATAGGCCTGAAAGGAATTACATCTATCCATCAGGAAGAAAAAGTCTCCTCGGCTTGCCAAATGCACATTCATTAAGAAACATGTCTACACCCTTTTCATTTTGAGTTTTTATGTCACCTTGTAGGAGAAAGGAGCCCAGTGTGATCAACCAAAACAAGAGTTAGGTCCTGCATCGAGCCCGAGCATCAGTGTATCAGTATGGATGCCAACTGCTCACAGCCACCAGAGCAAGCCACTCAGATATAGTTCAAAATATATTAATACACAGCAAGAATGCTGCCTGACATACACCAAATGAAAGATGTTCTCAGCATAATGCCAAACTTCTCTGCAAGCCCCTCTGGCCACGTTAAATTATATTGTATTCCTTAAGCGTTCTGGGATATCCATCAGTTCCATAGGTATCAATCTCTGTATATCACCATGTTGTCCATAGTCACACTTTCCACAGTACCTTTTAAACCTGGGATTGCTGAATTCCTCAAAAGCCTTTTTTTTAGTTATTTCCCCTAATCCAGGAGTCCTAAATAGGGCCTTTTATATTAATCAAATGTATCATTGCCTCTCCTCTTGATTCTCTTAAAATCTTCTATCCATCTTTAGATGTTATCAAAGATAATGGAAATTTCAAATCCTCGTGACTGAACAACCATCCCCAGAGTGTCATAAAAATAAAATAATTCTGGGACTAACCATCGCCCCAAATTTTTATTGCAAGACTCAAGTGTCTTTTACAGCCTCAGCTGGCAATAAGGGGGCAAAAGGCCATTCTGGGCACCAGCACAGCCAATTTGAACACTCACAGCCAAAAATCATCTCTTATACAAAAAGAGCAAGTGCAAAAGAAACAGAGTTTGCAATAAAGGCTTCTGAAAAGCATATGAAAATACTGGAATAAAGTAAGAAATTTTTTTCTTAGTAGTTTTCTGGTTTTCAGGGGTTTAAATTTTCACAGTAGGTAAACAGAATCATAATCTCTAATAACATGTTCATTAGCTTTAACTTTGGGGCCTTAAGTTTAGAGCATTTAGTTTGAACTCAGAAACTGAGGCCCATATCACCTCTGAGAAAAGATACAAGTCCCAGTTTCCTATACAACACTACTATTCTTGTAAAAATTCCAAATAACTCTGACCTGCCTTGTTTTTCTTGTAATATTAGTGTCTGATTTATAACTTTGAGGTATTTAAATATGAAGCACTACATGATAATGTAAAAACAAAATTTGTTCCAGTGTAAGTTTAGATTTAGTGCTACTGACAGTCTGGCACTATCTCAAAGCTGAGTGTATATATCATCAACCCATTTGCAGGGCTTAATATTAAATATTAACAATATAGGTCATGTGCCATTTATTGGCATTGAATGCATCACCAAACCATTGACATTCTGAACAAGGAAATGCATCAGACTTTTCAGGCCACTGTCTCTTGTTCACAGTAAATAAACAAGATTTAGGGGCCCCTTTCTGATTCATACGAGGCTCTCAAGTAGGAGTATCCACTGCATGAAAATCCTGAAACAGCTGCAGCATATAGCTTCTTTGCACCTTTCTGCTAATGTAGTGGCCTACTGTCTGCCAGACTAATGGTCTTTTTGAAGTGCCATCTTTGAAATGGTTTGGCCAGATCAAGTTGGTTGAGAGGAGTAGAAAGAATCCACTCAGTATACCAGATCAAGAGATGTAACATAGGAAAGCTATAGAAACACAGGTATCATTAAAAATAAAAATAGGAAGCTAAAACTACATATTCAGTGCTGGTCCTCCCCTGGTGAGCTCATCATGAAGAGCATTTCTTAAAATGCTGTTCAGTTTTAGCACACATTGTGTTACAGCCTCGACAAACAAATCAGGAGAACAATATGATGCTTAAACCATAATGTCTCAGTGTAATGAGTGCTGCAAGCTGTGTAGGCTTCTGAGAAATTAAACATTAATCTTCTTTGAATAGCTGACCATATGTAATGTCCTTGTGTTCCTAGGGCACTGAAGAACTAGAGGTTCGAATCCTGGTGCAAGCTCGACCAGGCCAAGATATCAGGTCTGTATTTACTAAAATATCTCTGTAAGGCATAGAAGGGCTAATGATTTTTAAAGTAATTTTTTAATCATGAGTACTACTGACATTTTGACAGTCTAACTAAGGAGTGTCCGTGGACACTCCTCACCTGGAGCAGGACCAATCAAGGAAAGGTACTTTGAATCTCATTCTGTTTCTCTTTCATGTTGTTTTTCTGTCCTGATTTTCAGACCCATAGGACATGACATTAAAAGAGGTGAATGTGTGCTGGCTAAAGGAACCCACATGGGTCCATCTGAAATTGGTCTCTTAGCAACTGTTGGAGTAACCGAAGTAGAAGTTAACAAGTTTCCAGTGGTTGCAGTAATGTCAACAGGGAATGAGGTAAGAGAAGTTTGTTTAGAATTATAGTCTGAAATACTTTTTTTTTTTTGAGGCAGTGTTTTGGACAGTGACTTCCACCCTATTCCCAAACAGACTCACTTTTTCAACTGCAGCTCATGCTGACATGAGCTATTTTTGTGAGAGATCAACCCATAATCATCTGCTTCTGTTTTCACCCTTAGGGGCTTTCTCACAGGTTTCACATTATCTTTGCCAAAATTTTGGTAATGTATCCAACTATGTGCCAGCTGCTTTCCTCCTGCCAGCGAGGGAGAACCTGTGGGGTGGTCGGGGTTGTAACTCATGTTGCCAGTCACGACTGAAGAGTAATTTATTTTAAGCAGCACTCCTCTATAGCTATAATACAAATGGCAGGCAAGCTGTCTTTGAAAACAGAATAGTACTACCAAATGCCTTGCTGCAGTATTGTGCCTCAATATTCTTTCTAACAGTAGCACATGTTGAAATCCAAACACTCTCCTGTTGGTAGAACGGCAGACCAGCTTTATAATTGCTTCAACTACATCAGAAAAATCAGGTTTAAGATTAACTTAATTGACTTATTTTACATATGTTGTGTGTTGACCCAGGCCAGCAACTGTGCCCTCTCATCTCTTCCAGCAGCAGGACAGAGAAAGAATAGGAGGAGCAAAACCTAAAGAACATGTGTGTTGAGATAAAGTCAGCTTGAAGTTTAAAGACAGCATGAAATTTTGACTGTCATTTAACTTTCTGAAATCCAGCCACAAATATTAACTCGATAGCTATATTTCGTACAGCTTGAATATCTTCAATTTTGAAAGATTTTGAAAACTTTTAATAGGTTGAATTTTGTCATCTGGTGTACAGAATCTTAGCAGATTTCATAGCATAAACAGAGTGTGGCATACCACTAACTGAAGAATAAATCCATAGAGCTACAAGGATTACAGATGGTGATTTTCTGGTTAGTAACTTCCATATGATTGAAGATTCTTGCATGTCATTCAAGGGCCCTGTACTGATGTGGACATTCTCTTTTGCAAAATGTTAAAGGAGACCCTGCACAGTGGGTTTCTTAAACATCCTATGAAAGTCTTCACAGAAACAGAGCTGCAAGCCAAAGCATAAAATTTACCCATGCTCCGTTTTTCATTATTCTTGCCTTGCTACCTAATGCTGTGATTTTGACAGATACATTCTTATTAGTAGTATTATTATTTACCTCCTGTCAATATTGTATTGTCCTTCTGTGTCCTACATAAGAATTTCTAATATATATAAAAACATACATTTACATATGTGTGTTTTGTAGTTTAGCTTCCAAAATACATAATACATGTGAGGTAGTTGTCACGATATACTATCTTGAGAGAAAGTTTTTCATCCAAAACAGTAATTGATATAACAACTAAGCAAAAGGCTTCTGTCTGTTAATCCAGTGCAGTTTGTTGTATTTAAAAGACATCTTTATTGGTAGGCAGACAATGAACTTCAAAATGTCCATGAATACCTTTAAATCTGGTTAACGACATCAATGAGGTTCCCTTAAAACCATTTAAAGAGGAACAATAACGTGAAAACTTAAAAGTTTTTGTTTTGATTGCTGATGTCTGAGACTAGAAGCCATGTACTCATAAGGAGTATGAACATTTTGCAGACATGAACCAATAGAAACAAACTAAACAACATGGAGGACTGGACTAAACAAGCACATTACATACCTTATTAGTTTAAATTCACTAAATCACTTCATACGTACGTTTCAGGATATGTGTCTAAAATTATCCTGACCAACCCGAAGAAAAAAAATCTCACTTATGTAAAGCACAGTATTCCAAGGAGATTGACTGAGGGTGTTTCTGGTTTTATAGCTGCTGAATCCTGAGGATGACCTCTTGCCAGGAAAGATTCGGGACAGCAACCGTTCAACTCTCCTAGCTACAATCCAAGAACATGGCTATCCAACAATCAACTTGGGAATTGTGGGTGATAAGTAAGTACCACATGTTAGTAAAGATGTCACTTCATATTCATGCGATGCACTTTATGGCATCCATGGAAAAAAGAAATACCAGAGAAAATGTCACTCATTACAAGTGTCACAGTGTTGTGACAAGGCACATCTCAGAGAAAGTGTTTCACCCTTTTCATTAGAGCAAGAAATAAGTCTATTCTAATATTAGGACGAATCTTTTGAAAAAAAAAATATTTAATGGTGTTTAATTTGTTTGGCATTCTGTTTGTTGAAACAGATAATCTATTTACTGTCGCAAATTGAATTTATTGCTGCAGTATCCTTCCAAGCACTATACTTAAAACACATACAGTTCTACAGCAGCTATACTTTTTTTCTGGTCGAATAAAGGGAGAAGGAAAGTTTCTCTCAGAGTTTATTTTCCATGCCAAAATTAATTTAGAGTATAAAACTTTGTCATATTCTGAGTAATTGCCTTTTGAGGAAGGCCCCACTGCTGCATATTGCTCAACATTTCCAGAAATATGTGGAAGAATT
>VZTA01023404.1:326221-378318 GCA_013398855.1 Mohoua ochrocephala | reverse complement strand
CCCTACTGATCAGTCTTTCTGTTCATCTGACAGCAATTGCTACTTGTTTCCCAGTGGTAGTGAAGTGATATCTCTTGAGAGCTCTAGGATAAGTGATTAAAGTGTTCAGCCTTTTGTCCTTCGCAAGACTGTGCAGTGACTGCCATCCATGGCTTGAGTTTCTCAGCATAACATATTTCCTCAATTTATTGAGACCCAGAGGCTTTGAACAGGCTTTCTTGCTTTTCAGTTTGGGTATCAAACCAACTGACAGACTTGATTTGACAGGGCATTGTTCAGGTTGTCCTAGTGGGTAGTTAAAAGTTAAAAAAAAAAAGAAAAGCAGATGACAGGGTCCCAGTCAGGGACTAAAAGGGAATCCAACCAGGTTACTATGAGGGAACAGGTCATTTCAAACCCAGTCTTCCATAAAGCAGTATTCAATACAAAACATCGCTAGCTTGACAGAAAGTATAGGAATGGGCCAACCACTGCATGGTTTTACAATAATTAAACCAACCTGTGTGGTGGCTGCAGGAAATGCAGTTGAATTTGAAGTACTCATACAGGGAATGTGACATCACAATTGTGATCTTAGGGAAGGCAAACCCTTCTGGATACTCTCACTGCATCCAGGTATCCCTGTTTGCTTCTCTAGCCTAGCAAAACACCAGTGCAGTTCCACATAGCAATAAAAACCAAGCACTCCTGCCCATGAATGCTTCCACTTTCAGGTTGTGATGTCATACAAAGAGAGTCTAAACTCATGAGACTGTTCTTTCCAGGAATGGTATCCAAATGTCCTGGATCGCTAGAGTTTTCTGTATCATGAGGACCTTTTTAAACGTTAAAACATAAGTAGCAAAGTTTTCAAATGAAACTATTATATCCAGAGATCAGGTTCTAGACTTGCGTAGCTAAGAAAAAAGAAAACAGCCACAAAAAGTCTCTCAGCTCCTGAGAGTCATCTCTATGTAGAGGGATTGGCAGGGGTTTTCTTCAGCAAAATACTGTAGGTGGAATTTTTTACCACCTGCAGGACCGAAAGTAACAGCTACTGTTATCAACGTTACTGTCAAAGACCACTTACATCCTGTCATTACCAATGTGTTCATCCAACGGAAAAGATGCTTTCCCTGGTAGTCCCCTCTGGAAAAACGAGAGTGTAAAGCTTGTTTGTTCTTGATGGCCTTGTCCTAATCAAACAGGTATAGTCTCAACTTTGCTGTAAAGTCAACGCTATCAAAAGGAGAGTTTAACTTATGGTCATTGTACAAAACTATAGCTATGTACTCCATTGCCTTCAGGAATTGTTTCTGTGACCTCCTAGGCATGGAGAGTCTGTGAAGATAAATAATCTTGAAAGCTCTCAGTAATAAATGGCAAAGAACTTTAGAATCATAGATTGATTGATTTAGGTTGGAAAAGACCTTTAGGATCATCAAGTCCAACCAGCACTGCCAATCCATATCACCAGGTGCCATGTCTACATGTCTTTTAATACCTCCGGGGATGGAAACTCCATCACTTCCCTGGGCAGCCTGTTCCAATGCTTGATGGCCCTTTCAGTGACGAAATTTTCCCTGATACCCAATCTAAACCTCCCATGCTGCAACTTGAGGCCGTGTCCTCTCATCTTGTCACAAGTTACTTGGGAGAAGCGGCTGACCCCCACCTGGCTACACGCTCCTTTCGGGTGGCTGTAGAGAGTGATAAGGTCTCCCCTGAGCCTCCTTTTCTCCAGGCTGAACAATTCCAGCTCCCTCAGACACTCCTCATCAGATGTGTGCCCCAGACCCTTCAACAGCTTCATTGCTCTTCTTTGGAATGTCTTTCTTGTCGAGAGATTTAAGGCTCAAGAGGACTTTTTACTTTCCTATATTTTTTACAAATATACTTTATGACCCTTTTTTACTTGTCAGGTGCTAGCTGAACACCAGGCAGCAAACAAATATATCAGTCTAAGGAAGTGCCTGCATCTTTGCTTTCAGTTTTGAGAGAGGTTGATTCTTTCAAATCATTGCTATTAAAATGATCTCTGAGTCTTGAGGTAGTATTACCTCGGCAAAGGTAGTAAGAGTTCTTTTTAAATGTTTGGGTTCCTGCTTTTTTTTCTTATTTCATGCTACCAAAGCAGCTTCTGCAGAGGTAGTTACTTTAGCCTCATAGAATAGAAATAATGAGCCTCCAATTGCAGAGTGTACTTTGCAGTAAGTTTTGAAAGAATAATTCAGTACTGTTGACTTAGCTAAAAATCTTCTGCACCAGATACCAGGATTCAGTCTTAGCAAGTCTTCTGCCGTTCTTCCACACTCACATGCCCAATCCATATCTTTACAGCAAAATGCATCTGCAGTTCTGTTTCACTCAAAAGGAAAATCTGATTGTGTAAATCAGTGTGATAAGAAGTACAGTGTTATTTCATTACGTAATAAAGCTACTAACAGCGTGTTGCCCATACGAATATTTCAGTACATGTCTGTCGGACTAACATGACTGATTTGATGGCGTTCCATGGCACTTGAACAAATGCAGGAGACTTACCAGAAAGATGTTACAAAGGGTACGATTTTGACACTTTAGTTAGCGTGTTTGTAGAAGAGAGGAACAAGCCTTCAGTGTCTGTTTTATGGTTTACTGAAGTTAAACCATAGCTTATGTGTGTTTGTGTGTGCTCATGTATATGTGCATTTTGTATGTATAATATGTATCCAGACATTGAAAAACAGGAAGATTTTATATGCCTGCAATATCTACTGGTGTAGTAAAAATCCTGACAAACATACTTTTCAGAAGGAAAAATTAAAAGCTTGTACTTTTTTTTTAATATGTCATGGTAATATATTTCTTCCTTCCCATACTTTAGATTTGGGGTGTTTTTTCCTGTTTCCTTTTTTTAATACAATTTTCCTGGGATAAATTTTACTTCATTTTACCGGGAGTATCATTTCCTGTACACCATAAGCACTAATGGAGTTTGAGACAGCAGCTAATAGGGAGCACAGTTGAGTATTAAAATTGCTGTAGTGGGTCAAGGTTTTTAACAACCATGGAAATCCTCTTCAATCATATTTGCCGATCTAATATTCAAGCATGAAAATTTTTTTAGAGTAGTATTTGCAAAGACAAACTTAGAGGTTATTCCTATATATCATTTCAGCATACAAATCGCTCAGAGGTGTTTAGGTGAAAAAACAGCTTGTCCAGCTGCTTCAAAGCCCAGGATTGTGATACAAGTAAACACATTCCAACACAGAATGTGAAAGGATGGGGAAGCACACTGAATGTCTGGGTTTCCGAAGAGTAGTTAGAAGCATTTTAAAAATGCCTTTGTATATTAATCATACATGAAGTTACATTTTGAACTGACCACTCAAGTCTGACTTAGCCTACAGCTGTATTTTCATTTGAAACCAATATTTTATTTCTTTTGGGAGCATTTTAATGATTTCCGAGATTGTCACCGTCGTTTCTGTTCTCATAAATTGTATAAATCACTCAATACTCAAAATAAAAAACAGCAATTCCAAAACCCATAGAAAAAGTTTACAGCTGAAATCCTGGAAGAAAGCAGTAGGAGAAAAGAACAGACCTGGCAATGTGACACAGCTGAAGTTCTGTCTGGCTAGAAGCCAAGATTTTCTCTATTTGTACTCTTAGCACGTAAAAGCCAAGCTGTTTGTAAAGCACACATCTCTGAGTAGAAATGGAAGATATATCCATCTCCAGAGCTACTCCAAACACGAGAAACAAATGCAAAACTAGGGAAAGGAAGAACCCTTCTGATTTTGTTGTTACTGTTGTGTCTTACATTTTTTGTCTGAATCTCAGACTCACTTGATAAAAAATTTAAAAAACAACTGGCCAGTTAAAGTTGGTATTCCAATGTACTTTTGAGTGTTGCCTCCTAATAACAGGACCAAGTTAAAAGGGCTTCTAATTTCATTTGTTTTGCTTATAGTCTATGAAGTATTTGGTTTTTCGGAAACCAGTGATAAAAATAAATTGCATTTCTGATCTGATCTGTAGAAGTCTAATTATCAGGATATTTTTGTGTCTGATTATTTCATTTGTGTTGTTCTTTGTATTCCATTGTTTAAAGTGTAAACTTCAGCCCTAGCAAAATCTGCTGTAGTGTGGGCCCCTGTTTTACAAAGTCATCTTCCGTTCTGACAGCTTTTCTTCTATGAGAGACTTTCTTATTAAGCTTGCTGAGGAATTTTTATCACGTATGTAATGAATTCAATTTCCTCTGCTTTTACCTTTGTTTACATGACTGCATTTTCCCCTTCTCTGCATTCTTTTCCCTATTTTCTAATTCTCTTATCATTTTTCTCAGAGACATGTATAATATTTAGTTGCTTCCAGCAGCATTTTCATTTATGAGCCTGTGATTTCACAGTGGAGAGAGAAAGAATCTCTCTCTTTAGGAGAAAAATTTAGGAAATTCACATTATCTCCTCACTTGCTTGAAAGATTTATCTGTTATTAAATCAGCAGTTTATGAGAGCTTTCTGCATTAGAAGTGTTTAGTCTCTTATTTGCATACCTCTCCTTTTTGACATACTGTTGGACATAGAGCTCCTAAATGACAGGTAAACCTATTAAAAATCACCCTTGCTGCTGTAACAGCATTAATCTGTGATATCCCTAAAAATAAAAGCTTTGCTAGCATCTCTTCATATTTAGAATGGATACTGAGACCTTACTGAAGGATTTAGTCTGCTTCAATTTTAAGTTCGCCATCCCAAAAAAAAGGTTTAAATCTTTTGTACTTGTGTGGCTTGCATGTAATTACCAGTATTATAATATAGATGGAACATCTGGAGTGGAGGGAGAAGAGTGGAGAAACTGCTCCAACTCCAAAATTTCTCATGCAGTATCAGCCTGATATATATCCTGATACGAGTTAGAATATGAGTTATGGGCAGAATCCAGGCACAGAATCCTAGTCTCTCACTGCTCCAGTTTAATGCTCAGCTTGGGTAAAATCAAATATACTGTGAACAAAATTAGTAGCAGTAGTAGTAGTAGTATCATTTAGCAAATGACTGCAAGAAAATGCTTGTTAGAGAAAAGGCCTTCCATTAAATGTCACAATATTAAGTTTTTCTAAAGTGACTTCACTTCTAGATCTGCTCAAAGAACGATGGTGTTGCAAACTTTGATCATGGCCTAAGGAAGGCAGAGACACAGTGTAATGGCTTGAAGGTGATTCAGATGTGGAGGTCCTCTCCTTCATTGTGCCCTGTCAAGAATATTCTCCTTTTCAAGCAGAAATGTTTAATATCTGTCACAACAATTCTTGATAATCATTAGGGAAATCTTCAAATAAGTTGTCATATTGACAAGTCATCTCATCTAATGCACATATTCTGAAAACACAAAGGAACATCTGAGCCAAAACAGAGGTGAAAAAAGAACTTGTGAAATGGGACAGTGCAAGTCCCAGGGAATCTTCTGTACCAGTAGGAAGCTACATAGTGTGACAGGTAATAAAATTTCATTCTGTAGAGGTGACAGGTGCAAAGCTAATGCACAGCACTGTGTCATTTTCCTAACTGTGTTCAACACAAGCACGGACTCCTTCCTGAATTAGCTTTTTTAGAATCACAGCTCAGTAGTAGCACATGACAATAAAGAGCAGATAATAAAGAGGACAGAATACTTTGAAAATCCTGTCTTTGAAAACAGAGGGAATCTATTTGTTGGAGGAAAATAAAAATTACTGGGTTTTATGGTCTAGTTTTGAGGCATAGGTTAACAATTTTAAAAGTGCTTGGAGATACAAGTTTTGTTTTCAAGAGAACTTCAGCTTCTAGAGGCTGAAGTATCATTCACTTAAATGATTTCCAACCTTCTTAATGCCTAGAGCATAAATAGGAATTTGAGTTCCCAAGTCACTGAGAAATTTTTGAGGCTTGAAATTGTCCTAATACCCGAGAAGAAAATAATGAAAACTAATGAAGGCAGTAGACACAGAACAATCAAAGAAGTGGTGAATACTGAAGATGGGTCACTGTGTCAGCGATAGGAATCACTTACAAAACTGGGCTAAGTATATTGTTAATACAGCCAAGTATTAATTGATACATAGAGGATTAAAGAATATAACTAAAATTTACAGGATGGAGGATTATATCCTAAGAAATAAGGATTTAGGAAAAAGATTTGAGAATCATCTAAATACAAGTTCTAGCATATGTATCTAGCTAATCTCCTGTAGAATTAGAAGTTTATTTTTGACCTTACCTTTGTATTCCCAAGACAAGAACCATTAAATTTCTTGAGTGGTTGAAAGATGGACTGTGCACTCAAGTAATACCAGAACTCAGGCTGTTTAGTTCCACAGATATTCTTACAAGATCACTTGATTACCTTCCAGCAATACTGAGCCACATAGAGAATAAACTGAATAAAGTTTCTATTTCAGCAGCAATGTCTATATATTCAAGTTAGACTAATTCAGACTACAAGTAAAGCATAATTTTAACAGTGATAGTAATTAGTTATTAGGAAACTATATCAAATGCTTTGATATTCATTTCAAAGCGAGATTGGATATTTGTTTACAATTCAAACAGAAGCAAGTTCAGGGAGGTTCTCAGACTATTCTAAATACTAAAATCATTTTTTAAATATTAGAGTTATTTCTCCTGGTCACAAATAATATCTTAAGTATTATTTCAGAGAATTAAATTAATTTTCTTGTTATTCTAATAGACAATACATAGTAGAAGCACAAAATCTGAAGACCAATACCAGCAGAAATTAACAACAGAACTTAGCATTGTGCTGGAAAAGATTTTGAGTTTTTGAGACTGCTGTCTGTAATGTTGATGGTTAAACCAGAAGCTGGGATCATTCATGAAATCTGAAAGTCTTTTGTGTGTCACTCCATGACACAGGAACCCTATTTTGAGAAATAGAGATTGACTGTGTACTCTGGCAATGGACAGAAGAGCAAATGAGGGACTGAAGCCACTTTAGAAAATGGCTTTCTTGGGAAGCCTGTCAGAAAGAAATGGACATCTAGTCCTTTAACCCAAATAATTTGAATATTTTTCCATCACTTCCTATCCACATTAGTATGCATTCAATCTGAGAGACCCTCTTTATGAACTATGAGGAGAAACTTGGCATGGATTTACAAGGTGATAAGAGAGGATTTTAGATTTCCTGTTGGCAGTGACTGTGGGCATGTGTAACAGCAGTGCAGGGACATTGGCCCAGTCTTCTCCTCGCATTCCCCAGCCAGACAGGACATGCGTGTGCACAAAAGTGGTCTTTGAAATGCCAGACTGAAGCTGCCTTGGGCAGGATCAGCTGGCCCTGGACTGGGGAGGGAGATGGACTTTGTTGTTGTTAACTGTCCAGCCAGCTGATAAGAAGAAATGGCTCAAGAGTCACACAACGATGACTGATGATGTGGTCCATTTCAATAATGAATATCTGATTTCAGGGTTTTTTAAAAGGTATATTTATAAATCTTCATGTCCAATGAAGATTTTTTTACATTTTACATTTAACTGCCCTACATTTAAGAGTATAAAAACATAATTTCTATTTATTTCATGTTTCTGTTACAAAGGACACTAGCTAAAAATAGTATTTTCACAGAAAAACTGACTTGGAAGAAGTATATGTAAAAGGTAATGCTGCTTTCATAAATTGGGAATTCATTAATTGTTTTAAATAAGGTCCTGATAGGAGTAACTTTCTCAGTTTTGGACATTTTTTCTAATCCTGCCTCTTGCAGTAGGGTATGAAGCTTCTCATGAATGAAGTGGCATCTTTATTGACTATGGAGTTATAAAATTAGGATAATTACAGCTCTTTCCCCCTTGTAGTTAAGAGGGTGACAATTACTATGCCTTGAGACCTATTTCTTGAATAAGAAGCTAAAAGTGTGAGTAAAAATGTTTCCATGGGGCCCATCTCCAAATATTTTCCCATTTTGTGCGGTCCTCCTTCCAAAATGTCAAGTTGTTTAACACTTCATTTTGCTTTGTTTGGAAGTCAAGAGTAAAGAAGTTTCTCCTTAGACACTGCAAGGAAAGATGAACTATGCTTTGTTGGCATGCCCAGTTGAGCCTAAATCCTTCCATAATTTTGCTCGTCATTCCTTGTGAGAAGCCCATCCAAACTGTAATAGAAAGATGTCCCTGTGCACACCCTTTCTCTCCCATTGGCTGGCCTTGCAAAGAGGAAGCATTTCCCATGGTGATTTTGAATATCCAGAGCCACCAAGGGGGACACAGCTGGGCACAGAGCTTCCCTTTGACCCCAGGAGACTCTCTCCTTCCCTGGCTCTTTATTATACCCCTTCTGCTTCCTTTACCCTCAGGAAGCCAGATGTTTTTAAAGAAGAAGGGACACAGAGCTTCCAGAACACTGCGGAGACAGGCCTACCAGATTGGTGAGCACTGTTTTTAAACCACTTGGGACGTTGAGGCACGTGCATGCTCACAGGCAGGCTCGGCCAGGTGTCTGTCAGGGCAGAGCTTGGAGCACGGATCCAACCAACATTTGCCGTACAGCAGCAGATGGTGTTTGATTCTGTCCATTAAGTAGCACTGCCTTTTCAGTTAAGTTCTTATGCACCAGTGCACTGTAGACTTACATGGCTCCACAACATTGATAAAATTAAAATGTTTACACTACTGATCGGTAGCAGCAAACATCTTTATCCATCAAGTCTTTTACCATTTAAAAACTGAGCAAATTAGGAAGAAACCTGCTCGAAGGTAGTAGTGGAGTCCAGGGAAGTCACTGTTATGATTCTTCAGCCATAACAGGAGTTGGACTGCAATGATCCTTGTGGGTCCCTTCCAACTCAGGATGTTCTATGAGTCTGTGATACTGCATACTTGGTTTTCCACCACTGTGCTGATCATCTCTAAAGCAGGCTAACTGGAACATTCAGGAAATCTCTGAACTATGCACTACGCATTTTTTCCAAAATACGTATGCAATTATATACTACGTCCTACTTAGGGAGATGGCTGAATAATAGAGATTAATTTTCAGAACTTGCCCTCTAACACAGACAGGCCCAAGGAGCAGGAGTGATAACGGAGGGAGAGTAAACCACCTGTCATTTCCTCCATTAACAAACAGAAAAAATTAGTTTCTATCGTTTCATTCATGTGGGAAATAAAAATAGGTAGAAAAGGAATGAAAATCCTATCGAAGGTTAGTACCTGAAAAACTTCAGATGGGAGGATCCTCACTGGGGTAAATGGCCCCATTTTTATAAGAGGTTGGAGGATTGGGTTACAGCTTAATGTTTGCTTTGCACACTGGAAAAACAAATTTCTGTTCTCATTACTGAGTCAATCTGCCATATCCTTAGCTTTCAAAAAACATGTTCTTATTTGGCAATTAGTTGTTCCTGCTGCAGCCAGGTTGTTATAAATCTAGGTTTTGTTCAGGTAATGGACTAAAGAGATCAACCCATTAGAACCCTTTGCTATACTGCACATCCCAAAAACCTTAATTTATGAGAACCTGCAGTATTTAAAATGTTTTAAATTAATGTGAAGAACATGATACAGGCTGTCTGCTTTATCTGAAATTACTTAAAAAATTGGAATCTACCAGCAGGTGATGGACTTGGAATTCCTCATACAAGTCAGTTCACACCTCACTGCTACTGCCTAAAACATTAAATGAGCCTTTGGGCTCTTCTAAGCAGTGTGAGGGAAAGCACCAACAAAAACCAGCCCCTAGAATAAGTCTTGCTACCCAAAGCACGAGCAATAAGAAAATGCTTCTGCTTCCAGAGCAGGAGAAAAGGCAATGGGCATTTTTTTATGTTAAAAACATCTTTGTGCTTGAAGAAATATGGTCCAATATTGTAGAGACAAATGAAGTTCTAGTTCCTTCCACTGACTAGCAGCTGTCAAAAAATTGAGTTGCTGGTCTCAAACAGGATAAGTTTCTCAGTTCCTTCTCTTCACTCGTTTCTAATACTGTAGTTTACTCTTCTTGGGGAATTTGTATTTTTTTTAATAAACAAAAATCAATGTCATACTTCATTTGACATTTTCTAAAAAATAACTATTTGTTTTAGGAGACAGCTGATGACAGAGAATTTTAAAAGGTCTTTTCATATGGTCTCTAACCTGTGGCTTCCAAGTCATTTTTGTTCTGGAGACAGACATTTTTCCAAGTGATTAAGTTATGATTCTGTAAAAGGTGGAGCTTCCTAAAGAAAGCCTTCCTTTTGAGGCATTGCTCTTAGGGACCGCATTTCTACCTGTCATAGAGACATCCATACTGTAGATCAATAGCAGTTACACCAGTTTACAGGGGGGATGAATTTAGTTAAAATTCCTTTTAAATGTATTTAAAATTTGCTCTTACAATTGAAGCTAAAGTAAAAGGAAAAGGTAAGAAATTGTGTGATAACAATGCCATTTCACCATGTGTCAGATTTGGTGATATTATTTGCTGTATATAAACAACTGGCACTAATTACATCCATCGTATATTTTATTTTCAGTTGTGTCAGTATAAGCCAATTCTCATATTTCATGAGTGCTCTGATTGAAATAATTCAGAACCACAGTTGCCCTTCAGACTCACCAGTGCACTGACATCTTTACTGATGTGCAATGTCTTTGGCATTGATTATTGTATCGTGTGGTGTAATCTTCAGTCATATTATTTCAACCCAGTTACAACTGTGGAATATTTTCTACTCCAAAAGTGAAAACTTTTCAGTGACTCCATATTGACTCATTTCCTTTGTAGGAAGGAAGATAAAATAAAAATCTTTACTGGTGTAATCCTGTCCAATTTCTTAGAAAAACTAATGGATTTCTGGTGAATGTACTGATAAGTTTCATTATCTTCAGCCAGCAAAATAGCCAGGGATGGTTTTTTAATTAGTGGAAACCAGCAGTTCTCAGGCTGCTACTTAGAGTCAGAGGACACACACTGTACTGGATTTAGAGTGAATTAAGTGCTCACGTGTTAGTAGAATGGCACGGCACCTGAAGGCAGCTGTTATCAAAGCTTTGGTCCTGTTCTTTCAGCATTTATGGGAAAAATTACAATTCACACTGAAATGCTTGCAGATGAATGCACACAAGCAGCAGACAAGGATGTGATCGAGGACCCTTCATGCAGGAATGTGCCCATAGCACATGAGCACCTGGCTTCTATGCATGAGACTTTTTCCTGTAGCACTCCCGTGGCTATCTGTTTTTCTGACCTCTCTGATCTTTTGTCATTCTGGTATATTTATGAGTGGGAGTCTTCTGAAGCAGGTCAAGGAAGCAGTGGAGGAAAATATATTATCATCCAGATACAGAAAAAAAACACTGAAGGCATTGGACAGATCTCATGGTTACTTCAGCAACAAAGTTGAAGACCTCTAACTGAAGGCCTCTAATCAAAATCTCTATGAGTTCATAAATGTAACATGAAAAAGAATACTCTGCAAAATAATATTCTTACTTGCAGCAACAGCAATTAAAGGAACGGCAAAAAGTACCAAAGACAGATCCTTTTATATTGCTGTCAAATAGACAAAACTTACACAGTCATGTTGAACAAGCCAAAAGCTGCTGTAATTATTCCAGCTTTCCTCACAAGCTGGCCTATTTTCCTAGGGAAAACATATTGCATCTGTTCAGAGTGATCCAGGGAAATACCACAGAAGGTAGAAGGAAGATACATTATGAGAACATGATGAAATACACTTGAGAATTTTGAAACAAATACAGTTTCAGAAGTGTGTCCATATGTTACTACATACACCATCAAAATTGGATTTTCTTCTGCTTTCAAAACCCATACTAGTCGAAACAGAGAATTCTTATTACCTTCAAATATTCGTTCATTGAATTACATTCATTGAAATGTATTCATCGATTTACATTCAATATTACATTCTACAGAAGGTGGATTTTAGTTGACTAAAAATAATGGCATCTATTCACCATTCTGCATCCTGCAAATTACTGATATGCAAAGTACTCCTCTTGGCCATGAGGTGAGAAGTAGGTGACAGACTTTGTCTTTATGCCTCGCTGCATTCATGTATTCATTTTGAAATCTGTCACCTCAGCTGAATGAGCAGTTAAAAATGAGAGTTAATCATACAGGATCAAATCTGTATCCCATCTTTCCTCAAGAAGAAATGTCATTGAGCTTGATGAGATCTCTGAGTACAACAAGTAGTCTGTTGGTTATTTGATGAAAATTTTAATTTGGTAAATTCTTTGTTATTTTGGAGGTGGGTATTTTCTGATGTAGAACTAGAAGCTTTATTGGGATCTTTGCATGCAAGGGGAATTTCTAGAAGGTGTTTGTACCTCAGTTAAACCTGTTCTTCTTCTGGAACATCTGTTTAGTAGAAAAGAGACCTCATAAGATGCAAAAATAGCACAAACCACTGTTGCCAGTTTGTGGGAACATATCCAGAATGTGCTAAACTCAGGGCACCTCCAGACAGCACGCAGACTTCTGAAGTTTACAGTCAGCTACTGTAGTTTGGAGAGCAGCTGGTCTACTTGGGCCTTTAGTGTGATTGTGTAGGATCACTGCTAGCACTTCTGTTTTCACTGTATGTCCAGCAATCTGTAGCTTCTCAAAATTTGTGAAGAATCACGTCTTTCAGCATATAACTGAAATACTTGAGATACTTTCGAGTGAAGTAAAACAGTAGGCAAGAAAGGTTGGCCAGCTCTGCTTTGGAACTCACAATAGACACTTGTGCATGCATCTGGTGCATTATGGTGCATGTGTCTCTTTCTATATCCGTGTCCAGTGTTTCTGTAGAGCACCCGGGTTCAAGGTGCTGACTGTCATGGTGCATGCACACATTTTGCAAGTACAGGTTACCAGAAGACCTGGGTTTATAAAAGCCCAGGCTTCTGCACAGAGAAACACAACAGTCACGAGCCTTTCTGTTAGTCACCCAATAGTAACAGCTGTGTATGGCAATGGACAGCAAGGACTGGAAGTGACTGTCAGGTAATGAGATTATGTTGAATGAATGAGACTCCTGTGGCAAAGAATGTGGTGGAAATGGTCCATGGAAACAGTAATGAACTACAGATTTTGTACTGACAGTGGCTTGATAAGTCAATCCTGACTGAAAGTTGCACTTTGATTTTAACTGGGATCACTCATTTTACTGCAGAGTGGTAGGTGATTTTTTGAACATTTGCTCTTACTTGTTTTCTAAATTAAATTATAAAACTGAGCACTTTAATTGCATGTATCAAACTGCTGTTGTTAAGGGTTGTATCACAGAAAAGGCTGACAGATTTATAATTAATGACAGTGAAGCACAACAATAGGATCAACAAAAGTGAATTAATACTCGTTGATTTCTATGTGAAAGAGAAAATTACACTGTAATTTAGGGTACTTCAAAATGGCACTTAAAACACAGAGAATTCTTTGGTCTTGACTATAATGTAGCTATTTCTTCAGAGAGTGGAAAGGAGAAAATTTACATGGCTGATGTCTATTTTAATGAGGCTTGCATCATTTTCACGTTCAAGCTCTTAAGCTTTCTTGTATATCTTTTCAGTTCAAAGACAGCTCACTTGACAGCTCAAGGGTTGAATAAGTTCTCCACAAACTAACTTTGATAATCAGAACTTTTCATTAATCCAGAAGGTGTTCCTGCTGTACTGCCACCCTGCAAGTCTTCTCTTCAAATCAATGAAATCAAGTGTCAGCTGCAATGTCTTGCATCTGCTTACTGGATGCATGCTGCTGCCATCATACAATAGTTACCCTCCAACTAATTTCCAGACTGCACTGCTCATTCTGTTCCATAAACCTGAACAAAGAGGGTCAGGAAATTTGGGTAGTACAGTAGCTACTCTGTTTATCAGACTGACAAAATTAGCAGAGAATATAAAGATATACTTAAAATTACATGCACTCTTCATGCAAATCACTATGTCTGCAGCTTCAAAAATGTATGTACAATACACCTAATATTTGTGCAGACAAAATCTGCTCCAGGTGTTGAGAGAAAGTTTGGATTTGTTCCTTATTTATCTACATGAATAGTTTCATAAACTGTATGCAGTCCTTACAGAACAAGTTTTCTTCAAGGTATTTACAAAAGATGATCAGATGTGATCTGAAGCGTGTCTGAGTGTAACTTTTATAAAAAGTTGCAGCATGTTAGAAAAGCTCACTCCCTTTTTGTGCACAATGTCACTCTGACTTTGAAAATCACAGAATGAAACAGAGTAATTTTGCCATCTGGAAATGAGACTTCCCATCAAAATCTACTTTACATTGATTAAGGTATTCATCATTATATTTGAGCACCTGTTACAGTTCTGTCCATGACAGAAAAAAATCCAAGAATAGCACTTTGACAAGATATTTCAAAGGATTTATTGTAGTACATTAGACCATTAGTCTAGCTAATCTGGTATACTGCCCCTAGCAGTGGCTAGGGCTTCAGAATATAGTTTCTGATTTGTACCTGCTCAGAAAGTGAGTGTTATTTCCCAGCTTCATGGCAATTTGTCACCTGCCTTTTAAAACAATCTTGTCATATTATGCTCAGATGCCAAAGTTTTCTTGTCTATTCTTTCAGAACTTAATAGTTTTCATTATTTATTCTGTTTCCATGTCAATTTAAAGGAGCTGCTGCTCACTGTTACACGACAAATGAAACGAGTAGTATCTTATTATCTGATTATATCAAATCAGTGTTAATATGCAATTTGAGTAATAACTCTCTGCATTAAATCCACTAAAGGCAAGGGAAATGTTCACTACAGTGTTGATTGAAGATTGCAACAGGGGACTCCTGTAAGGAGTGTTTGGTGCTAATTGCAGAGGCAGGGAACTACCAGCCTTAAGTACAACATTTACAAGTTAAGCAGACCTGGTTGACAAAAAGAAGTATGCCAAAAATGTCAAAAAGAGAGACACTTTCTGCAAAAGCAAGGGAGGGAATTCTGTCTCCTCTTTTCAGAATAAAAACCAAACATAATTATTATAACATAATTATTCAGTTCATTGCAAGAAAATTTCTATCACATCTTTCATTTTGGAATAATTAAATGCATTTTTAACTGTGTTAAAGATGATATGCAGTGCTATTGGCTGGATAAAGTTTTAGTGGTAGAATTTTTAAATGCCTTGCACTATACAGATGGTAAAGAAAAGAATTTTAAAATGGTGAAGAAGAAAAGTATAGTATACAGATCATTCTACTGGAAATTCTAAAAATGCACCAAGTCCAGTAATATTCAGCTTTTTACATGACAAAATAAAAATACCTGGATGATGAACTAGTCCAGTGGTACACTACTCTCATAAAGAAAGATGTGAATTGAGTCTTCACCTGGTTTGAGCTTGGGCTTATTTGGGGGGAGGGGGGGCTGTTGATTTTTCTCCTCTGTTAAGTAATTTAATATATACACAAACACATATATATATATTCCATATGTAAGTAGCAGCATTTCCATTCTAATTAACTTTAACAACAGTTAAATATATACTTGTTTGCTTTTTACTGTTCCTTCCATTATTCTCAAACCACAAGCAAAAGCAAGCACACTTCATTATCCAGAATTAGCATGTCCCCAGACAGGTAGTCTTGCTACCTATGAATAACTTTTAAATAATTAAACAAGATAAAATGAAACAGCCTGGAGCAAGCTCCAGATAAGGTCCTCATCTCCATCAAAACCTAATGAGAAAAATGTACTGAAAGCAGTCTTAGGCTGGTGATCGTGGCATATGTCTGAGTGCCGAGCCTCAGGAATGGCAATATCGACCTGTGTAATGAATATGTATTCCTTGCTGCATTCCAAGCAGCCTCATTGGCAAGGATTAAGGAATACTTAGATCTTGAGAGACTTTTCCTATTACAAACTCTATAATAATCTTAAACATTATCTTACTACATACAGATACTACTTAGACTATCAATACGAGACAGTTGGTTCTGAAGAAGTAGCCAACAGCAGGCTTGCTTCTTTCTGCTTTCCTTCAATGACTAGTGAAGACTCGTGCTGGGTTTTGGAGAAAATGATCCTGAGATTTCCGAAGAGGCAGCTGATAAAACGTCTCCGTTTCCTAAAAAACAAAGGAGATGGTTTCACTTGAGCCCATATGTTTTGTGTTTTCTCTCAAAGAAAACAGTTTAGGCATTCTTTGTAGGCCATTAAGAGTACCCAAGATACCCAGTACCCCAAACAAAAGTAATGATGGCATGGCACAATACTGCAGCCACCGTTTCCTTTAAAAAAGGGGTAGTGTATAATTCTATCTTATTGATTGCAGTCTACAGCAATCTGCCCTTCTTTCTGCTGTCATTGTTGCCTACCTCTTACAAAGCAATCTGAGCCTAGAGAGGGCATGTAACCCAACACAGATAATAAAGTTGTGCAGGATGACTACACTGCCAGAGAACGTGCTGCTGCAGTCACTGGACATGCTGGAGAAAGTCTTGACTCTTTCTGCCTGTAAGGCATAACCAGGGTAGAGGACACCTGAGGGCTCTCTGGTGAGGAGATGAGGTGTGTGCAAGGTTGCATGCACTGAGATATTTACTCAGGGAGGGAGTGCAGTCATTCTTGCGTCACAGAAATTGTAGTGCACACAGCACCACCTCATGCTATCTGCTGCTTGAATTTCACTGAAGCGTGGGCAAAGAAAGGATGCTCAGATGAAAGAATTTTTCTTTCTGACACATTTGGAAACACACGGTTTCTGCTAGTCTCTGAAAGGTCAACTAGAACTTGCATAATATTCCTAATTTTCATGTTTTCAGATCAAACTCCAAAATTACTGCTATAGTTCTACTTTTGGATGAAATACAGCCAAAGCTCCCAAAGGATAGCCCAGATGCCATTTTCAGCCTGCATTCATCACCCACAATGGCACTTTGTAATTATAGTGTGGCATTTACCTGAGGTGCTGTATTCCCGGTGACAGCCTTCATACAGTCACTAGCATTATTACCCAGTCTTTCAATGGCATTCTAAGTAGGAACAGCCTCCCATCAAAAACTTTCAGGATCACTGAAGTGAAAACACACTGTTGAAGGAACAATACATACAGTTGTAGCAACCGGTCAACTTCTGGTCAGTTCACAAATGTTAAATGCAAAGTACGAATTTAATATATTGGAAATTGGTTTTGATTCCTTTGGACCTGTGTGAGTCGTGTTACAGTTTCTCCACTGCATGCCTTGAAGCTCTGTATTGGCATCAGTAATGCTCTTAAATATCTAGTGCTCACTTCAAAGTTTCCAGTTTAGATCTAAAATGGAAAGAAAAGAGTTAGGGCACCAATATCCTTCAGTTATACTCTTTGTGTGGAAGAATATCATAGCTCCCTTTACACTGTTTCTCGTGAAGGTGAATAGGCCAATAGGCCTTTTAACAGGATGGATTGTGTTATTTTAAGCTGAAGTGGATATGTACAGGTGGCTTTGCTACAGAGCCCTCTAACAGAGAAGAGAAACAAAGGATTTACTCCCACTCTTCACTGATCAAAGTTTGAAGTGGAGCCTCACCCCCATTTTTGCACACATCAAATAAGATAGAGAGGTAGTACTGCAGCATCATCTAAGTCACAATTTGTATCACTACCTACTGTGCCAATTGCATACTCTTAGACACTTGCATTAGCATTCGTCAGTCCCAATCTAAAGCATCCCACTGTTCCTGTTGCAAAGCTTAGACAGAAAGGTGCCAAACAGTGTGGCATTCACTTAATGAGATTGCAGTCCTTGACTCGAATTGAACAGTGTGGAATCTTAAGAAGGAAAAGACCTTGTATTATTCTCTTAAAACACGTGTGTATCTGCATCTGTATGTGTGCACAAAGATTTATATTACAACTCCTAATAATTCCCTGCCACTAATCTGCTTGCGTGTTCTTTCCTGTAGCCCAGATGATTTACTGAATGCACTGAATGAGGGTATCAGCCGTGCTGATGTGATCATTACATCAGGAGGTGTATCTATGGGGGAAAAGGTATGCGAAATTTAAGCATGACTTCCTACAATGTATGTAAGAATTTCAAACCAGAGTCTGTCGTCCAAGCCACTACCTTTGTATTAATGTTTATTGGAACACTTACATGTGAATTACTTAAGAAAACAGTCTTCAAAGCTCATTCCCTTTCTTCTTGTTTTTGTACTATAGTTGACATAGTACAACAGAGAAGATTTTAATTCTCGATGTGAGTGGTTTACAAACGTGTTTTTATTTAAGGAATGATTTATGTAGATGAGGAAGGTGCTGTGGTAAATAGCACATAAAGGCAACAGACTTCTTTTTATTTCTAGAACAGTTAAAATGTAGATAGAATTAAGATACTTTGAAAGTACTTCAGAAAGCAACCTGAGTATATAAATAGCATTTTTTTACTCAGCACATCTGTTTCCTAAATATGCTAGAGCTCTGTCTGTTACAAAAATAGTTTTATCACATTTTGCGCCTGATAGTCCTACAGACACAATACATGTGAGACCCAGTGAGCTGATATATTTGCCTTTTGAATCATTAACAGAATTGTTGATTGAGTTCCTGTTGATAATCCCTGTGCCAAAACCATCAAAGAAAATAGGGATACACAGATGCTGGTGGGGCATAGATGAACCTGCAGGACATTTATTAATCATGACTTATGCGAAGGAAAACTCAAATTACTTTTTGATCCCAGGCTGAATCTGTGAGTTTGGCAGGTAAAATAAACATCTTTTATAACTAACAGATACTAAAGACAGTCATTAGGAGATGGGAAACATGAGTGCTGGTTTTGTCTACTTTTCTGAGTAGAAATCATATTGTTGGATACGTTATGAAAATGGATAATTAATTAAACCAGTGCAAATTACTTTCAATTACTCCCATTGCCTTCAGTATTCCTAGAAAAATAATCAAGGACAAGTGCTGGTCTTAAATTGGCAACATAGTGCAGACATGGAAACACTAAGAAGTGGCTGGACTGCTGAATGGTCTTACAGACATTCAGACCTTCTGGCTCATAATAGGCTCTATATTCCACTAATGTCTGCCCTCTGATACTGAGCTTTCTGCAGTTCTAATGAAATAGCTGTGGACCTCCAAAAAGTAAACAGAAAGTAAAAGAGGGTTCATGCAATTAATAATTGAGAGTTCAAGCCTGGCTGAAATGAGTTGCTGCTTTCCAAGTATTTGAACACACGCACAAAAAACAAGGGATAACTGCCGGGGAGTTTCAGATTTACTGCTTTCAAAGCCTGTCTTCACAGATGGCTGTTATGGCCTGTGTCTTTAGCCTCACTAAACACAACAGATAGGGTACTACATCTTTAGGCACAGCAGTTTTCAATAAAGATTAAACAAGTAATTCCATTTGTTTTAATAACTGGATCAATCGTGTTTATCCAAAATCATTTAACTTGAACTCACTCACAAGCCACTCAGTTTTTTCTTTCTAAGGAATGTTAAACACAATCACTGTGAATTAGACCATTAGACCCAAGAAATTACAATAATTACAGTATCCTGGAAAACTATGATTTCTACAGTACGGTATTGATTTTGAAAGTAGTAGTAGATCTCTAAATCTACAATTAGATAGCTTGGGAAAAGTTAAATAATTTGATCATTTAAAGTCTTAACTTTGAACCATAAAGGTTTTTTTCCATCTTTGACATAGAGAATGTTTTAGTAGTAGGTATTTGTGGGGTGCTCTAAGGTTCTGATGCTGCAGATGAATTTTAAGGAAATATATGTCCTCATGGAGTCAGGTTTGGCACCTAAATGAGTCTGTTCTGTACTTCTTCTTTTCCAAAACACTTTCTTTCAAATACTGGAAATTCCCCACTGGGCTGTAGCACTTTCAGGATATGCAAATTTTCATCTTCACTTGATATTAATTAATTGCTTTGAATGCTTAGATGATGTAAAGCCACTTTGATGTTACTTAATTTTTTTTTTTTTTTAATTAAACAGGACTATCTTAAACAGGTGCTGGATATTGATCTTCACGCACAGATTCACTTTGGCAGAGTTTTTATGAAACCTGGGTAAGAAATCTTTCTGCTTAGGCAGCCTAGATGGAGGTTACATTGGCCAAATATCCTAATGAAGGGTTTCGGTAGATTTCACTTTTCCAAATATGCTATAAACTACAGGATAGATATATGTGGGAAAAGCAGCAAAATCAGCACCCTTCAGATTAGTCATCATCTTTATGGGTGAAATTAACTGGAACAGAGATTATTTTTTATCAGTAAGAGATATTTCTCTGATAACTGTTGCAAATCAGGTTTGGGGACCGGTAGGAAACCAGCATGGTATAAACATTGTCACAGCCTTTGGTGTGATCACAGAGCTCACGTTGACATTACCATTAAATAAACAGGAAATATAAGGACATTAAATGGACAGTTTGCTTAAAGAATATCTCATTTCACTTCCAAATTTGCATAAATTATATTCCTACAAGAAGTTCCTTGAGAGAGGTGGAATGACAGCTAATTTACAAAGCTTTGTCTAATTGGCATATCCAGCATAGTAATTTTAAAGTAAGCACAGTTCTTTGTGTTTAGTTTGCCTCAGAAAACAGTTCCAGCATTGCTTTCCTATGCTGTGGCATGGCTCATCAATGAGTCTGGAAGCGTGCCCCACAGAGAGAATGAAAATTACACGTGTTGAAAACAGAGTTCCCTTTTCCTGTACAGGAAAGGAAAGATGTCTGCACCTCTGCCTCGCTCCCTGTGGAGGGCACTTTGTTTGCAAGCTGGGTCAGGATGGTCCAGCTGCACGAGATCAAGCACAGCTTTGCACAATGATTCCCTCTAGCCCAGAACTGTTGTCACGGAGCAGAGCTGCAAGTGGGTGTTTGCTGTGAAAACAGACAAATACTTGTATTGTCTCTGCGTACAATCTGGTGAAGAACTGCATGTGGGCTTGGTGCTTGTGCTGCTCCTACCACCACCTCCCTTCCACAAAAGGAATGAGTGAGCTGAAAGCTGCTTTCTTCCCGTGGTGGATGTAGCCCAGGCATGGAAATTGCTCACTGCTTCTGTCATACTGCTACAACTGATGTAGGGAAGTCCCAGAAGCAGAATTCGCGCTCCAGTCTCTGCTGCTGACAAGAATGGATAACTCGATTTAGAGAATTCAGAGTATTAAATTCTGGTTCTGGCTTACTTGTAAGCAAACAATTCTTTCTTCTGGTGATTCCTCTGTAGACCTGCAGCAATAAACTTTTAATAACTAGCTAGAAAAACTTTAAGAAATTGGGTTTTTTCCCTATTTCCCTTTTCATTTTATGCCACAAGAAAGGTATTTCTTACTGGTACCAAAACATTTGGTCATCTGTTCTTACTGAGAATGTCAGCACTCTCTTTTCCATTGGCTACAGTGCAAGAGTAAATATTGTATCTTGGGTTTTGTTAACTGCATCTTAAAAGATTGAAGGTTGTGGTTACTATATTGGGAAAAAATCCCTTGAGTAAGTTCCAAGAGTGAAGTCAGATTTTGTTGTATGCCTGTATTTGAGTTAGCAATTCAATTTTTTGTACATTGGTTTGTGCACCAGTTATAACAGTTGAAGGTCTGGCACACAGTTCCCATCATGTTAGAGGCATTTTAAAACAGGAATGTCAAACACTAACTTCAGCTGGTAAAATAGGATACTGCTGAGTCTTAGCAGATACAAAACTAGGTGATAATGATCAAAGTGTAGCAAATCTCCAAAGTTGTTTCTAGTCATAAACTATCATCTGCTGACCAGGTGGTAGTGGTCAGCCCCAGATGAAGCCAAGGAAACCAGCCTAATTATTGCTCCTATAAGGTATAATTTCTAATGTTTGAAAGGATTATATTAACACAGGTGTACAGAATTCTTTTTTCATGGATGAGTCCCTTTTCTTTGCCAGCCACATTCTTGAGCTGTCACATTACTGTCCTATTTGTGTAACTGTGATAGCCCTCGCAGCAAGTCACCAAAGATCCCTCAGCAGCTCTGAAAGGCAGAGAGAGCTCTTCACTGATAGACTTGGGTCTCACCTGGCTGCAGCTCGGCCGTGCATCTGAATTGGTTCATCTGCAGACTAGCTAGCATTTGCTGCTCAGAAATACTGCTCCCTTGTCAGTACTGCTGTAGAGACTGGAGTAAGAGAATTAGAGTCACCAGTGTTACAAAAAATTGGAAACCCTTATATGAAAAACAAACCCAGCTCTGTAATTGCATAATTTCAGTATTGCTTCATTGTTAGTTGGCTTATAGCAAGAAGATGAGATTTAGATTTTTGATTACTAGTTCATCTCCTTTTAGATATTTCCTCTCCAAACTTGTGTACTTAAAACTTCAGAGTTGAATATCAAGAAAAATTATTCTGTAACCACAAAGAGAGGATTATACTTCCAGTATGGAATAAGCAGCAGGTGCTAATGAACTGCTGAGAGATGTCCTGTTTTGTTTTGTCTTCTTTTCCAAATGTTTTAAATAATATCATAATGTTCAGTCAAATTCTAATGCAGATATTAAATAACTTTCTTTTTCCATAGCTTGCCAACAACTTTTGCAACTCTGGATATTGACGGCGTAAGAAAAATAATCTTTGCGCTCCCAGGTAAGATGTTTTGTGTATTCCTTTTGTTGCCATGCTTAGATGACAGACATGAAACAGAATAGTGACATTTCACAGCACCTGGTGTTGGCCCCTAAGGAAGGTATCTGTAAGATTTTCTCAGAAATTTCCAGAAGAGATGGACTTACAGGGATGTGCTAAGGAGTTCTTTTTTGTCCCTGTCCTCAGAATTTTCTGGTACAGGTCTTACAATTTCTTCCATCCAACAATTTCCTTACATTTTTTACAGGGGTGTTTTTTCCTACAGCTCCCTTCACCTTCACCATAAATATCTTGTGTGTGTAGATCAGTGCATCCTCTCTGATATACCGAAAATGGAGACAAAAATGAGGGAGTGCCCAGGAACATGTCACAGAATATTTTTGTTTATCATGCTTATACTGTGGAACCAAAAGAGGGCAGCACGGCTGCACCGCTGCCCGCTGCATGCCCTGGGAAAGCACTCGTTCAGAATAAACATTTCCTTATGGATTTTTGTCCTTCTAAATGAGGAGGAATTCATTTTCTTCTTATTGCTCTGGCTTTCCATGAGTTTTGACTACACAAGGAATCCTATTCTTGATAAACTGGTGGTTTTCAGATGTATTTCTAGTGCTTCTACCCTCTCTTGCTTTAGTTGCTGCAATACATTTTCTTCCAGGGGAGAGACCAATGCAGCATCTGTCTGATCATAGCATTTATTTTAAAACTGTTGTCTAGGAAAGTCCAGATATGTAAGACAGTGGTGTTTGACAGGTGGTCATACACCTCTCTTGTGAGTCAAAAGAAAACATATAAATCGGTAGGATTCTCCTCAGAATTTGTCCTAAAGCATTTTGCCACTCTGTTAGGGAATTGAAAGTTATTTCTCTCTTGGTTTCTGGGAACCATTAATCATGAATAAAAAGCCCTGTGAGGGTAGAGCCAATAACTATGCACAATTAACTCTGCTCCAGCCCCAGACAAATGTAGGCATAGGACAAAGGTAGCAGAAGAACAGAGGCAGGTGGTGGGGCCTGAGGAACATGGGGCAATTCTGGTTAGAGCAGGACCTCAGCACAGCAGCATCCCGAGTGCAGCTTTAACACTTGTACTTGCCACATGCCCCTTGCCACTTGCCACTGCAGTCTGTACTGTATGCAGTAGATAGCATGGAAAGCTCTGTAGAGTTCTTTAGAGTGAAATTGCTATAAAAACATGAGTTCTTTCAGCATTTCAGAGTAAATCAAGAGGGCATCACCACCAACTGTTCTTTGTCCTACAGGCAACCCTGTGTCAGCTGTCGTCACCTGCAATCTCTTTGTTGTTCCTGCACTGAGGAAAATGCAGGGTATCCTGGATCCTCGGCCCACCATCATCAAAGCCAGGGTAAGAAGCTTGTCCTCTATTTAAAAATTCTCTCAACATGTTGAAGCACAGCTCTTTGGGCTCTGAAAGACTGTTGTGTTTGTGGAATGTGAGCCCTAGACTAGTTCTGGCAGTGGAAGGACGTTCACACAAATAGAGGCACTCTCTCAGTCTCTGTTAATGGTAATATTCAGTCCTATAATTTTTTAGAGTTAGATGGCCATCTAATGGAGCAAGATATACAGATGCAGAGGCAGCCATTTGCCAAGCCGGCAAGAAGGACACTCTCCTGTTAAAAAAAGACATTTGTTTTAGGCTGTGGTAAAAAATGCAGAGTATTCTGTGAATACCTAGAGTTGGATAGTTCTGTATTAGCAACAGAAAATACAAACTTTAAAGCCTTTTTGTTGAGTTTTTTATATAAGAAACCCACATGACCCCCACCCTAAGCAATATAAATTCCTTAAACTCTTGTCACTTTTCTAATAAATCATGGATATTGTAACTCTGTTTAATATAGATTCAAGACATATTATTGTAATGTCTTCTTCTTCTATTTTTGATTCAAATAAAGTACCAAGGAATACATCACCTTTTGTAGTTTTCTTAGTGTTCTTGACTTTTCTCTTACACCTTATCCCATGTATCTCTTTTGCCCTTCCTCAAGCATCCAGATTTTATCTAAAATATTCTAAAAGAGAGAGCAATTTGCAGTGACCTTCACTTTTGCATGAATTTTCCATTATGAGCCATCCCCTGCATGTCTTTTCATTTCAAAGATTGGCCATTTTCCTTTTCTCAGAGCTAGCAGGATTTTGAATGCCAATAACATTTTTATCTTTATGCAGTGTAATCCAGAGACCAGGCTTTTTTCTAGAGAAATACTATCTGTAAACTCTCAGTAAAGGAACAGCTTTGGAATATTCCACTTAATGTATATTCCACTCCTTCACACACTTTGATATTGTAATATCACAGTTGCATTTCTTTAAATACTGCAGTCTCTGCCTTCTACAGCTTTTAATCTTGCACTAGACACCATCCGACCTCAAAATGCAAGTTTTCGAAAAGACTGTTTTTAAGGAAAAACAATTGAGCAGATTATTCCATTATTTTAGACAGTGCAATGTGAATGCCTGACATGTTCATCCTTTCTTTTTTAATCCTACAGTTATCATGCGATGTAAAATTGGACCCCCGCCCAGAATATCATCGGTGCATTCTGACTTGGCATCACCAAGAACCACTACCTTGGGCACAGAGTACAGGTCAGTGCCCGGGCACACAGACTGACAGACGCTCCCACATGGCCTTGACTTCCCACAGATGTGTCTAACAACTGCCAAGAGTGTGCACGTTTCTTCCATAGAACCTTCCTGATGCAGACTGATTTGCTGACACGCTTGTGCACGTGCACACACATACATTAGTGCAAAATTCAGTGCTGACATGGCTCGTTAATTTAACCATTAAAACATCCTTTATTTGAATAACCTGCCCTTATACACACACACACACACACACCTGCAAGCTTGCCTACATGCACACATTCCTTTTTATAAACATCCACTGAGCTTATTTGCAGTCAGGCACATTTGCTTCCTTTTGCTGTCGTGCATGTATTAAACAAACACGAGTTGGGGCAGAGGTAGGAGCAATACAAATAAAAGAAGTATGGGTTTAGCTGAACTGGAAAAGTAGGAAAGATAGCAGAGGCTCTAGATGTTCTCTTAAAGCAGACTAAGGATTTATTGGTCATGTTTGCCACCTAGGAATACTTCTGGATACTCAGCTGCAGTTGAGTTAAGTACTAGATTTGAATACTGGTTTAGCTATGTACTGCTAGAAAGCTGACTGTGATGCTTTTGCATCACAGTCAGCTTTCTAGCAGTACATAGCTAAATTTAGGTCCTTAAACAACAAATTGTCTTTTTGCTACATCCAAATTGTTCAATATGTGAGTGTCCACAGGGAAAATATTAGTTCATTCTGGGCCCCTCAGTACAAGAATGTCATTGAGGCGCTGGAGAATTTCCAGAGAAGGGCAATGAACCCTGGTGAAGGGTTTGGAGAGCAAGTCCTATGAGGAGTGGCTGAGGGAGCTGGGGGTGTTCAGCCTGGAGAAAAGGAGAATCAGCAGACACCCTATCACACTCTACAACCACCTGAAAGGAAGTTGTAGCCAGGTGGGGTTTGGTCTCTTCTGCCAGGCAACAAGTGACAGAACAAGAGGAAATGGCCTCAAGCTGCACCAGTGGAGGCTCAGGTTGGACGTCTGGAAGAATTTCTTCTTGAAAGGGCTGTTGACCATTGGAACAGGCTGCCAAGGGAAGTGGTGGAGTCACCATCCCTGGAAGAGTTCAAGAAACAACCAGACATGGCACTTAGTGCTATGGTTTAGTTGAAATGGTGGTGTTCTGTCAAAGGCTGGACTCAATGATCTTGGAGGTTTTTCCCAACCTAAATGAATCTATTCAGAGAGAATAAAGTTAATCAAATTTATTCTAGAACAGTATATTAAAAACATTCTAGTTGCTGATTTTAGTGTTTGTACAACTGGAATAGGTATACAAATTGAAAAACAAAGTAATTTTGATAGGATTAGCAATTTACTAGGACAAGATATATGGTACAGATGATGTGGAAGGCTGGATAAGGAAAGCAATCAGCAAAGGGAGTGACGGTTTTGAGAGGCAGTGCGGTGAGAGGCTGCCTAAATCTCCACAGAGTTCTCTGTTTCCATCCACCTTGGAAGAGCAAGATCCCAGCTCCATGAATAAGTTAGCCACATAAACATCTTCATCATAACAGCTTTTGTTTGTTGCACCATTTGGAATTGCAGCATTTGGAACTAACTGAAGACTTAACGGAAATTGTTCTCCCTCTCTCCCGCAGGGAATCAGATGAGCAGTCGTCTGATGAGTATGCGCAGTGCCAATGGACTGTTGATGCTACCTCCAAAGACAGAGCAGTATGTGGAGCTTCACAAGGGGGAGGTGGTGGATGTCATGGTCATTGGAAGGCTATGATGTCACCAGCAAGAGCGAAGCTTTGATGCATGTCCACATATCATTGACTGTATCCTGTAATATGCAACGGCACAGCTAGTTTTTCCGATTTGGATAAAAGTTGATCAGTATAGTCAACATCTTGAAATATATTTCAAATGGAATTTAAATAAATACCTTTTAAAAAAAAAACTTTAAAACAAATCTTAACAAAGAAATTTATTCTGATTATATCAAAGCAACTTTTTCCTTTTCTTGCAATTGCTTTGTGTGTTCAATGCTAGTTCTAATAGCGGTAGCTTTTAGTAGACAGCAGTAGGTGCCTGCAGAACTTGTGTTTTTTCTCATCTTTAAGATACAACTACTTATGCTCTTAAAACAAGGCTGTCTGCTTATTTATACTAGCGTAGACAACACTTGGATTTCCCTTATTAGTATGCTTCATAACCGCTTCACAGAGAGCTTCTGCTTGTTCTTTATCTTGTATCTCGTGTTGATGTGCACAGTGCCAAAAGCAGAGTGGCTGCACTGGGAACCCAATGAAGCCCCGAGGTTTTCTCACCTCGCTGCGCATTCAGGGATGTCTCTTGTCCCAGCAGCCACCCAGCTCAGTACTCTTGGGCAGTAACTGGATACCTTTTATTTCAACAAACAAAAAAATTGCTTCCTTAAGTGCTGACAGCCTTTTTAACCAATACATTTAAAAATGTACAGAACTAAAAACTAAAAAAAATCAAAGACTGATCTTGTACAGATATTAGTGTTACCAGCATTCGTGTGGAAATTAAATGAGCAAAGAAATAAAACTAATGTTAAACAACTCTGTACCATAACATTTTCTGTAATGATATTGAAACTTAAATGAATAAAAAAAATCCTCAATCATTATTTAAAATTTCCCCTGTTCAGCCTTGTCGTTTGAAACAAAAAAGTGGTCATGTAGGAGGGTATTTGGGGTGGGGGAAGAGCATAGGGAAGAAGAAAAATAGTATATGCAATTTAGGGCCTTCCCTCATGTACAGTGTCATGAGTGAACTGAAACTACAGGGTGAGCTCTCTCTCTCACACCTCCCAAGGGACAAAATGGGAGCAGCATTTGGAGGTGGGGTTGGGTTACAATCAGACTAGTCAAAGCTGGAGAATACTTTTTCCCTCCCATCTAGATTTGCATAGCAATTGCACACAGCCCTTGTGCTGCACTGTCTGGAATTTGATAAAGTGTTCTTTTTCTTTTTTTTTCCCCCCATGAAATAAGGACTTTTCAGCTCCCACCAGATTGTGTATTTTGGTAGCTTCACATTTCATCTGGGATTAAGACCATAGCAGTGCCCTTCAACACCTTGCTTCTTGGAGTTCATGAGTAAAATGCTATCCCACCAACTCCATTTGTGAAGCCAGAACATTTATCGATAGTATTTTTTGAAGACTTAGTCAGAGAGAAGACAGAAAATTGGGTTTAAATCCTGGCTGCCCCAGTGGACCAGAGCTGCAGTTCCATAGTAACTGCAGAGGGCATCCCTCAGGCTGGGTTTAAAACCACACACTGCTGTGAAACTCCCTGCATGGGCCATTGCAAAGGTGGAAGGCAGGCAGGCATACACTGTGTTTGAAGGCAATCCAGGGATTGATTGTTCAGAGAAACAGTAACACAACTTGCTGATGATATTTTTCTGTTCTGGACTACATGTCCACATTTGTGATCTCTCTATGTAACGGCAGGGTGGTACAAAATTAAACACATGGATGCCTGTTTTTACTGTACTGATATTTTAAACCACAGAAGGAAGGGAGAGGCAGGTTAACTCATCTCTGAGAAATAATGCAGAACACTGCCTATTATAAACCAAAGGATTATTATAGTGTAGTTAAGGGTTATTATAGGGAGCACGTGTAATGAAAATCAGAAATTTATAAAGGACACCAATAACAACTCGAGGGAAGATTGCTCATGCAATTGGAGGTGCTAGACAAAGATAAAAGGGAGATGTGAGGAAACCCTGCCAGAAAAACCTTAGGTCTGGTTTACATTTACAAATGTTGCTAAGAAGAGTTGGCACAATGCTATGTATAATGCTGGGCTACATTTAAACCATTTCTTGTCATGGTAACACTTAGAAACAAATGAACACATTGTAACAAACCAAGCATTTGGAGGTTAATCAGAAAACTGCTGTAGCAACCCTGTTTTCTTGTAATGGCCTCTGCTCAGTGTTCAAAATCTTATGCAAGAATATAAGCTTTGCACTTTCTGAGAGAGATGCTCAGAGCCCAGCTTTCATTGACACTGGAAGCCACAGCAGTATGTCGGAGAGGAAATCCTGGGACCAGTACAATAAATCATTCTTACAACTGTGTGTCAATTATCAAACCTAAAATCTGAAGCATTTGCCTTGGTTGTTGTAATATGAATTGATATAATTGTGATAGAAATAGATAAATTGTACTTTTAACATTCCCAACTTACAGTATCAGGGAAAGCTGGAAGCTTCAGAAAAGAAATCAAGGGCAAAGGGATCTTCAAGTATGTGGTTACTTCTGTTCAAGTACTGAGACTTGCAAATGGAAACATTTTAAGGAGTATTTTCCCTGTTTTTACTTCTCTAGGTAAGGTTTTAGCACAATCAAAATAATACCTTAACAACAAGAAGCAAAGCCATCAGCGACTGAAGATGGGGTTGGTATTCCAACAGTTGTAGTTTGCTTCTTTTTACATCATTTTTTCAGTGCATATACATGGAATGATCATGGGTAGAAATGTATGCAGGGGGCTTTCTGAGTCCCATTCATCCAGCTGGGACAATCCAGTAGTGACCTGCAAAATCCCACAGCAACTTTTGTATCCCAGCTACCTCGTACAAACACCTTGACTGAACCCATGAATGTGAGCCATCACACAAAATGTGACTGTATTCACTTGGATGAATAGAACAATCAACTGACCTCTTCCAAATACTGATTTCTATACTTTAATTGCCGAAATTACAAAACTAATTCTATCTCGATATTAAAATATGCTAAACATGAAATGTCTTTGATCTGCAGGTAGTTAATACAGATTTGTATGACACCAGAAATTGCTAATTAACATGGAATCTTTAGACTTCTTGATTCTTGAGCTGAAGGGTTGCATGTAAAACATATTAAAACATGGATACTGCTTAAGGACAATATGCAAATGAAATCATCCAGCAGGTTCTGCCTTTTTCCTCCCCAGCTTGCCACTGTGCACCAAGTATAAACATTGCCTTCTGCACAAACTCTGCACTGACCACAGAAGTGCCTGGTGTAGTGGCTGGATCCACATTTCCCATCTGGTTGCCTTGGTTCAAAGCCTGTCGGTGTTGGGATGGCACGTGCCAGCCTCCCCTCCTTGAGTACATGTATTTGATGCATTTGGATATAGAACTTTGTATTTCCCTGAGGAAATAGAGGTGGGAGAGTGTGAGAATGTCAAATGAGGAGTCAGAGCCCAAATCAGGTTACGTTATCAAGCAAAAGTTGGGGCTGACAATGATCCTTATATTCTTACCTGACAGGAAACTAAGAATAAGAAGTAAAAGAGTAGATGTTGAAATGCTCAAGCCCAAAATTTGCCAAAAAATTTTATTTTGCCTTAGCTGGCACACTGAAACTAGTTTTTAATATCGGGGGGTAAAAAAATCATGAAAATTGTCTGTCATTTTTGCTGGCACTTTCCAAACAATTCTGATAGACTTTTATCCGAAATAAATTCTGGAATATATTCCCAACCCAATATTTCTTTTGTGAGGGTATTTTACACATTTCCCAAAATTCCAGGTAAGAAACTCTTTGTTTGAATGCTTTATATCTACAGTAGTCTCCTCCTTGAATCTAAAGCCAGCTGGTGTTAATCCCACGTAAAAGCTGAAACCTAAGGACTGCAGGTTAGACATGGAAGGGCATTTGTGCATGTATTCAAAAAAAGCAGAGACTGCTCTAGGAGAGGAGGACAATCAAAGTCACAACTCTTGATGACAAAGGCTTTGCATGGGCAGAACAGCTGTAGCAGCTGCTGGTCATTAAAGCAGCAATCTGTAGAACAAGGTACAGCTTCCCAGAGCAGTATTTGGTCCATAAGTTGCAATTAAGAGCCTTATCCCCATGATGAGGAGCATCATCTCTAATATAACTGCAACCCTTCGCCTTCCTAGTGCCAGCTGGTCTCCAGAGACAAAGCACAGCGTTTTCAGCATGATGCTGTCAGCAGCTGGATTTCCATATTTACTCAGAGTGAAAAAAGTCGCACTGATGTTTCTTCTGTGTTTTCTTTTATGGGTTATTTTTGCTTGGTTGTTTGTTTTCTTTCAAACTTGACTGTTGTTTTCTAGTAAATCTCTCCTAGTCTCCACTCAGAAAGATGAGTTGTCATGCTGGATTCTAACTCAGCACTGAAATGCAGGCAAATCTTGGGTAATTTGTGGGGAGGAAAGGCCTGCATGTTTTGCAAATGTTACAACCTCATGAGCTGCTGCTAGCTGCATGTTTTCTGGAAGAGCTTAGTGACTCATTATTCAGCATTCAATTAAGACTTGCTCTATGCATTTGTGCCATATTGCACACAAGCTGATAAAGTTCTTGGAATACAAAGCCTTCAAAAGAGTGATGCACAGAGGCTCAGTAGCTCTCTAGTTTTAGACTGATCTGGCTCAGACGATTTGCTCTGTCCCAGCACTATACAGCAATACCCAGCACACTCTGTCCCTATGCAAGGACTTCTGCATTTCCATGGACCCAATTTGTGTTTAAAAATACGGGCAAGCAAGTAATTTTTGCAGAGTTAATTCACAAGCGAAACTGAAACCTTCTTGTACACTACTAACTCTGCAGATTACCTGAGCATACCACAGAAAACAAAGGTATTGGCCTGGTCTTGATAACCAGGGATTGAAAAGTAAAGTTACTTCAGGAAAAGTGTAAGGGAAAATGAAAGGTAAGTATATATATATGTACATATATACACACACATGTATTAGCACACAAAAGACTGCCCCACTGGACTGACAAGGAAGCATGCAAAATGGTTTTTGTCAGTACCTGGCATTCTCCTCAAGCAGATTTTACTGTGGCCCAAGAGGGTCTTAAAGAATGGTATTATCAAACAGAAACCGGACAAAAAAAAGTTTCTCATCAAAGATGTAAAGCTTTTCAAAAACAATATAACACATTATTACATGTCTGACAAGAGCCTTTCCTATCTAGGGCTGTCTGTTATGGCAAAGTAACCAGTGACTTAATCATTTTGAAACATTGTGCTGGTTGGACCACTAAGGGGGACCCAATTTTGTGACCATGTGCAGACCAGACATTGGGCCAAGAAGCCAACACGGACGTTCACAAACACACCTTCCTACACTGGCAATGGCTGGTACCAGCAGGAGAAGCTTCTGTGGGATTACTTAAGAATCTGCTGAGAAGGAAACAAAATAACACCAGAAACGTCCCTGCACCGTGTGACCTGTGCACTTTTAGAATTTTTTTCTTTTTTTTTTAATTGGCCCTGTGCAAAAATCTGGCCAATAGTTCACACCTCCAGAGAAGTATAAATGCACGGCAAGGACATAATTATCCAGCTTCCAAATATTACCCCAGCACCCAGAGTGTTTGTGGCAAGAAGTCCCACATTTTCACAGTGTGAGGCAGCATCTCCTCTCTTTTATTGTGAATCTGCCACCTCCTACTTCTGTTTGATCCCTCTTAGTTTTTGTGTTGGAGCAGAAAAAGAGAAGTCACCCTCACTTTGCTATCCATAATTTTATAGATGGCTATCTTCTGAATTAAATGTCCTAATCTATGTAATCTGCACTTTGTAGTCACAGACCATATCCAAGGGTCTGTAAATTGGATGATCTCTATCACAGATTCATGGAACCATCAGGGTTGGAAAGGACCTTCAAAATCATCAAGTCCAACCACCAATGCAGCACTGTCACTGTCACCCCTAAACCATATCACCCATCCCCATTGCTCCTCTTCAGGTTTATTACATTCTGTTGGAAACAAGGAGATCAGAACAACATACATATTAAAAGGCATCACTATCTTATACTAACCACATAATGACGACTTCTGCTTGTTCTCTATTTCCTAATAATTTTTGTTCTTCAGTACTTCTGACTGATATGTTTTTATGGATCTTAAAAATCTTACGCTTTATTGGTAATAGTCTTATTTTCTTGAAAAAGATAACCTTAAATTCTCATGCTTTATTGGTAGTAGTCAACCTAGGAACAGTAATTATAATTACAGTTTAAGAAAATAATTTTCTCATATGAGTCATTTTACTTTCATCTGTGTTAAATTTCCTTAGCTGTTTTAACTCACTTCCACTCAATTTTGAGCAATCCGTCTGCAGTGCTTGGTCCTGGTAAATGGGTATCTTCCTGGAGTTCAGTTGCCTTCAGTTCAATCTGATAATGGAGACTGCAGTGATTATCTCCACTGAGGATCTCGTCTATGTTTTGTGGAAAGACCTGCTTTGCTGTCTTGACAGCTCTGCTGTAATATTGATACTTTACCTTATTATGCCTGATCTTTTCTTGTGGTTTGTCGCCAGCTAGATTTTTGCTGCTGCTGACAGCCTCTTCAGCTTACAGTCATTTCAGGATGCTGTTGCACTGCTTTGGAGAACTGCCAGACCAAGACCATCCTCATGTATTCATGGAGATGCCGCAGAGAAAAGAATTGGGCTTAATATTTTCCTGTAGCTTTCTTGTATTTGGATGAGGCTGCTGGAACGGGCTTGTTCATGGTCAAGACTGGTGGTCAAGCTCCTGGGACGTGGCTCTGCAGAGCTTTGTGGCTCAGGATGTGGGCTGCACTCAAGAGAATGAGCTTGGGGGATCTTGTAGGCGAGTGAACTGGAGCCAATGCTGATGACAGCAGGTTGGTTGTGGCGTACTGTGCTGCCTGCCAGGACTTTTGTGTCAGAGCTAGGTAGCTATTCACCACTGAAGATATTGAATAATGAAAATTAAAATGGCCTGAGAGCTATTTATCTGCCAGTCTTAGGAGGGGAGAGGCACACATGCAGATGCAATAGTACTTGAGCCCATCTAAATAAACGATAGCTGGCACTGTACATCCATGACTGACTTTCTGTAATTTACTCCCTAATGGCCAAATCCAATCAATTTGCCCAATGTGCTATGAAAAGCCAGAGAACAAAGCAGAAGATAGGATTTAATATGCTCTTGGCAGTCTGCATGGCTAAGGAGTCATGCTGCAGCTTTCTCCATTAAGTGGATTTTTTCTAAGAGGTGGTGACTAGGGTTAGATTAAAACAAAAACCACAACCAAAACAATCAAAAAAAGCCAAGAAAACAGTCCTTTGTTAAGGGGTGGGATAAAAAGCAGACACATTAAGGATCACAAAGAGGATGGTGGGTGGGCAAACCCAAATAACACCCTGTCCAAGCTTCTCCCAGGCCCATCACAGGAGCCATCAGCCCATCAAAGGCCCATCACCAGCAGACACGGAGGACACAGGTACGGGGCAGGCGGGAACCCAAGATAAGGACTTACAGGGACACCCTGGCTGAGCTCCTCCCTGGGCTGTTGCAGAAGTGCCTCAGCCCCTGCCCAGGTGTAAGATCCATCAGCATGAGGTGATGGGAGGGCTCTCACAGCCACCTTTCAGACCACAGGAAGGTTGTTGCCTGGCACTGCACAATGCATTCTGCCGGGGATGAAGGGGAAAGGCGTTTCAGGATTGCACAAGTATTGTGGGATGTTTAGTAGAGGAACAAAACATGGTAAAAGAAATCGGTGTAGGGGACTCCAGGAGGAATAGATGTAGGAAAATAAAGGGATAAAAGGATAAAACAGGCTGGTCAAGTGCACTGTGTGTCCAAAGCCAGCTCCTGCAGAAACCACTGAGACTATGTGTTTGTGTGACAGGAGTGGGGTTGCAGTCTCAGGGATGAATATATCCAGATGCCAGCAGCTGGGAAGACTGAGATACAGAGGCCAGATACTGGACAGACTGTCTGAGCTCAGCTGCCGATGGAATACACATTGAATGTGTATTTGCATTTCCCACTAATGGATCTCCATCCTGATCAGCCAGGGAAGGGAAGAAGGGTGAGTCCATTGGTGCTGTCTGTGTTTGTGCGGGTGCTGTATACCGAGAGTAAGACACAGGAATACAAGCTCCATTTTAAACTGGCTTATTACCACTTGGGCCAGGGCCCTGAGTGCCCCAATAGGCCTTAAATGCTCTTACCAGCCTCACCTGGGATCTCCGCCCCACTTCCTCTGCCATGGGACTGGAAGTTACTTCAGCCCAAGCTTGGGCCCCAGCTTCTCTCTTGTTGGAGAGAGGATATAGCTGCATCTGTTGCCAGCCCTGACTCCTGCTTGGACTTCTTTGGATATATATTACAGTCCTATCTCCTGCTTCTCCTGACTGGGCTCCTGGAAGAGTCTCAAGATGTACCCCAGATCTGGTTCTGCAGCTTGTCTTGTCTGTGCCTGCCAGCAGACCCTCTTGCCACCATTCACTTTGAATTCTGCAGGACTGGAGAGCTGTGCCTTGACTGTTCAAAGCAATGCCTCTGCTGAGGTGATCCTTGGCTCCCAGCTCGTTATCCCTCATGGAGGAGACCAACTCTTCTCTGGCAACCTGCACTGCATGGACAATACCTATGTAAAAATCTCTGATGTTATCATGCCCTTAATGTCCTCGTGTTACAGGTAAGCCCAAGCTACCTGTTACCTCTCTGCCCTGATGCAACCAAGAAATGCAATTGCTGCCAGGCCTGGTGAGAACACAAACTGTGTGATGTATCGTGGTGTCAGCAGTGACTGGGCTGAGTTCCTCCAAACCACTCTGCTGGACAAAACTCGCTGTGTCGTGTACGGGCACTCAAGCACCGCTTTTCTTCATATTGCAACTCAAATAAACCCAACAAGGAAAACCATGTCATCAAGACTCTGCCTGATGATGCTGCCAGCTGTGGAAGAAATCCAGTGGACACTGCAGGAAGGACTAGGGCCTTTGTGTCTTCTCTTTCCTTCAGCATACCCTCTGTGTAAGAAATGGATGGACCCAAGTGAAACAAGGTATGAATGGGAAGTACAAGTCTACAAGTTCTAATTTTAAAAAGACTAGTGGCAGGGTATTTCTATTCTCTGTGGCATTCCATCACTTGGGTTAACAGAAATTAGCTGTTTAATAAAGGTTTATGAATTGTAATTATTTATTAGTTTTGAATGGGTTTTTTCCCCTCATTGAGGGAATTAATTCTATTATTTGTTCTCCAGCTTTTGTGTTAAAAGTCAGCTGGATCAGTAGCTGGAGAATTTATACTGCAGAACATTGCCTAAGTCCTGTCTTCTTCTTGATGTCTGACAAAAACACATGATCCAAAAGCTGCAAAGACAGAAGTCACCATCTAGCACTGAGAGCAGCCCAAGGGTTTCTACTGTTATTTGCAAAGTATGTCACTCTACTCACGTAAAAGATACATAAATAAAAAATACATTGTCTTAACAGTGCCAAAAATATCTAAGATTACTTATAAACAAAAAGAATACACTGAAGACTGGAACAGCATGTGCAAACTGGTGTTTGTAGGTTCACAGGCCCTTTGTTCTTAAATAAATAGTAAAAGAGGAGTTGAGAGCTGTTAGAAAGCCTTACAAAGCTCCCTTTTGCACTTAAGATCGTGTGTTCTTAAAAATGTGTGTTTTGGGAGGAGAGGTCTTTCATAGTGTAATAAAGCCTATCAGGAAGGATTATGTTTGTTTCTTTTTATAAGCATTGTAGGGAGAGGTTTTAATAGATAAGCCTTTTTATCTGTATTACCTTTAACTTGTAAATTTACTTTAATTTTATGGATAGGCAAAATGAATAGCAAGTTTGATTCTAAGAGCATCAGTTCAAGTCAGATGCCTATGATGTGTGTCATTCAGGGGCTTCTTGGCCAAGGAGAATTTGTTCTTTTTACCTCTACTCACATATTCAAGAGCAAGTTTGTCCAGGTAAAAAGTCATTCAAATGGAAACACTTAGCATGCTGAAGATAAAATTGCTTGCAATTGTTACAATTTTCCTTTTTCTCCCTCAGCTCAACAGGTAGTCCTCATTCATTGATTCTCACTATTATTGTTCTTTGTTTATTACACACATATGGATATATTTCCCTTCTCCTATAGACTTACTCTGCTCACACTTTGAAGGCAATAGTTCAGAAACCCAGCAACAGCAATGCTGCAGACTAGAGAAGGACAAAGATTTATGTTTTCACTCTCCTTTGTCAGCCCCTACGCCTTACTGTAGCAGCAGCTAGAGCTGTTGGAGATAAAAAAAATATGGTTCTGTGCTGCCTCATTAAGGTTTTTAGCCACCAATGTCAGTTCAACCTGGTCAAAATCAAAGCCAGCCCTTCCTGGGCAATCTCTCACCACTTGCAGCTTCTATTACCCTTGCAGGCAGTGTAACTACCCTGCCTGCCTGTCACCCAGCACTGGCCAAAGCCCTGCAGGACTCTGGCAACAGCCTACACTCCTACAGTTCTGCATTCACGGTGTGCCTAAAATATGTGAATTTTATTTACATGCTGTATCTCAGCTGTGTTTTTCACAGGATTTCACTACCTCCCTTTGTGGTAATTATGACATCCTTTGGTCTTACCTTGATTAATTAAATCTTGCATTGCTGATACACATGCAGAATGTTAATGAGCTATGAGTTTCCTTTTTCAGGGTACTTTATTATTTATCACTGCTTTATTTATCAGACCTCATTTACTACAAAGAAGGTGGTTGCCCTAACCAATCAACTGAAGAAAATAGCTCCATCACTGATTTATTTACATTAAAATAAAATTTAAAAGTAGCCTTTGATCTCTTTTACATACTCTGTCTCACATTTGGGAGGAGGTTCTACTAGACAGCCACAAATTTAATGCACTGTCCTCCTTCAAATTCCTTCTTAGGACACACTTTTTCTCTGATGCCTATCAAAACCAAGCCCTGACAATGGTACATAACGTGTGATCTGATTATCAACTGAATCACGTGATTATACTTACCAACTTATTCTTATCTTCTTGTATTTTCTCATTTTTCTTTCTGTAATTTCATGTCTTCCACATAAATTACCTGGGATATTTTTCCAGTCTGTTTTAGTACAGCACCTAGCAGGATCCTGGTTCACAACCGAGTCCCATTAACATCACAGTAATGCTACAAAGACAGTGATTCATCAGAACAGTGTCTCTTCCATCATGTTTACACTAGGAGAAATTAATGATAATAGTACTCAAGAGGTTTCTGACCACAGCAATCAGATAGCCAATGTTTTGAATTACATACAAAGAGTGATTTCCAATCATCCTTTATTCAACTTCTTTCCCTTCTTTTCATTTACACATATTCCTGTTTCATTATTCCACATTCTCCTCTGTCCTAACCAACTCAGCAGATAAGCTCTAGGGCCACCAAGCCAAGGCACTATGAAATCTACTGGTAGTGTATTCTCTGAGAGATCACATGGCAAATGCCAGCATCGATGGAGCTTTTATTTTTTTGTTCAGGTTCATCGAAAAACAGAACCAATTTGTCCACAACCGACCCAACTGTGTGATTGCTGATCTCTGTGCTGTCAATCCCTGTTCACCAATGCCTAATATGATGCTGACAGCACACCCGTGTTCCCATAGGAAAGTATGACAAACTGCTGGAAACTCTCACAGCGGCTATCCCACATGAAATATGTAGGACTTATCAGGTGAGTTAGCACCAAGAAGGGTTAAATATTTCTCTGAAGATTAAATAAGAAATATGAATGTATTTCCCATTTCCATACATTGTTTTTCTTCTTTTAAGGGTCACTTTATTGACAGACCTTGTGACCCTGAGACTGAAGTCAGCTTCTCTGGGCCTCCACAGAGCTCATATTTGCACTGGCTCTTTGTCTCAGCACTAACACCATCAAGTTAGGAGAAACAAATTTAAAACACACCTTTTGGCCCCACTCCAGTAATCATTTTTGGCCAATGCTGCCAACATTCCTATAGATAGAAAATGACTACAAATACTTCTTAAACCCTTTTCTAAATACATCAGAGGCTGAAAGCTGGTAGCAAGATTGGGAATATAGGACTCTCAGGGAATAAGACAGTAGAATAAAGGCATTGTAGAAACAAGAATGCAAAGGTTGTGAGAAAGTAAGTAAGGGAGTTATAAAATTTCTTAGCTGATATTTTCCTGCTTCAACTATACCTACAGAGCCACCATTCTTCTGCTGTCAAAGACTAGATCCTTTACCAACTTCTGGACATAAGCTGAGCTGACATGAATGTCAGTTCCTGCGTGTACAGCCAATGTCACTAGTGATTCCATATACTCAAGTCAAGATCCAGAACTAGACTATTTTTCTTTACAGAATAGATGTCTTATTTTTTCCAGTCATACTTCCAGCAGTGCTTCAATAGCTTGAAGTGTTGGCTGTTAATTACTATTGACTTTCCTACTGATGGGTTTTTAAGTTTGGATTTTCTTTTGTATTATTACATCCTCCCTGTTCTCTTCCTGTTTAGACAGAAAGCTTTCTGCACATAGGAGACTTACAGCTATCCCTATCTCAGCTACTTGAAAGAAGATGATGGAAGGATTTTAGTAGGGACCGATGTCAAAATCTAGGTGGGTGGAGAGCAAAGATCTTATCTCAGTTTCCAAACAGGAGCAAAACCAGAAGAGCAAAAGCACAGAAAACATGAAAACTAGGTATGTATGTTTGGAAAATGACTCTAATATACTTAGTTTCTACTGAAAAGTTTTTGAAAAGTAAAATGTGTCCTATTTTTGTCTTCAGAAAATATGTTATTGCAACACATTTGCAGGGTTACTGTGATTTTCTGTATGCTTTAATGGATTAGGAAGCTGTAGAATACAGGTTGCAGTTTCCAGACTTTGGTCTCTCAGATAGATGTTCAGGGCTTTTGAAAGACCATTCCACCCTTTGGGTTCACAAAGATGGGCAGTCAATAAAAAGTGCATGAATATTCAGTGACTCAAGTGCCAGTGGTCTCCTTGAATGCTGAAGGATCTGCATACAGACAGCTTTGATTTAGACTCCCAGTATATGAAGGAATCATGTAGTATGAGGCAACTCAATGTTTCCTTTCTGCCCAAAATCCAGCAGTATGTCCTGGCACCAGAAATCTGTCTTTTCTGTATCTCCTGCACTGCCATATGCACCCTGGCTTGTGCAGAAAAGGAGCAGATTTTTTTGTCATTGGTGTTGCGCAAACTAGGCAAGCAAAAGTTAGATGGCAGAAGGAAATGAAAACTGTCACTTACATGAGCATCTGCATGACAGCAAAGAACAAGGCTTCGCCGTAATCACTTCTCAAGCAACATCTATGCATCAAGTGATGTGTTCAGGTATGAGCTATGTTCAGATGTGTCATATATGAGTGCAGTCTATAACATTCAAATATCTCAAGTGTGCCTGCACCTGAAAACAAGGCTTACTACATCATTTACTGATACATGTTTCTACTGCAGACAGAAAAGAGATTAAAATAGCACCTATTTCATACTGGTCCTGGTATATAATGACATTATTAGGGTAAGGCTTATTCCTGAGTTTGTTGGCAATGGCATAATCCTTTTTCCTGCTTTTTTTAGGTCAAATACAACAAAGCAAAAAAGTGAAAAAAAACTTAGACTTCAGGTATGACAGTTTTTCTGATATTTACTCACTTCCCTATTGCTATTCCTAATTTAATAATAGATAAGAGAAGCTGAAACTTCACGAGTTGAGATTTCTTCAGAACAAATTTTCCTATGTCCACGTTGCAAATAGATCAGCACTTGTATGGCCATATTATTAGAAGGTACCCTGTGCTCATTCCCTGCTGTGATTACATCTCACCTTCTAGAGTTCAGTAGCAGGTTTCTTCTAGAAAGGCTTTGCTGTTTGACTTGTTTGGTGGATGGCAGCCATTGCAACTCCACTGAAAAACAGATAAAATACAGGATGGTGGAAAGGTTGAGGAAGCTGCGGAATTATGCCAGTTCGAAGAGATAATGTTGGTCCATACCTCCTCTTCCAGTGAGATGTAAGGCTTTCCAAAACCCCACGTCTGAGCTTGAATTTACCTCCAGATAGCATGTCTGCAGTGTCCTCAAGCGTGAGGTCCAGACTCATGTTTCAAGCAGAATGTGAACCTCTTTTGAAGCACTCTCCACAAAGTCCTGTTAGGATTAGCATTAGCACCCTTTCTGACATCCTGCATTTCTGCACAAATCTCTACAGAAAACCCATCTGGAACAAGTAGGTACCTGAAGAAAGCCTTCACTAATGTTCACAGTTGCCTTTGTTTATATTTCTCCATTTCTTGTCAGTGATTAAACACTGTTATCTATGCCTGCCAAGGAATGACAAAAACTGAAGCCACTTAGACTTTCGATGCCCCTTAATTTACGTCTAAACTCATCATCGTTTTGCAGGGACTGAGTCAGCCTCTTGAAGAAAAGCTTTAATGATCTTCCTTCACACACCTCTCCATTTTGCTAAGCCATGAAAGTTTGAATGAACTCTTGTTCAATCAACCTCCTTTTTTTGGGCTGTTTCTGTGTGGTCCTCCTTATAGCTGGACAGTGGCCTTCATGCAGCTCATTGTTCTAATTGCCAGCTGGTGATCCTAAAGTGATCTGTATGACCTGGAGGAAAAGTACTTCCGTTTATGATGTGTTCTCATTTAATGCTTTCTCAATTTTTCTGTGTGCTCACATCTTTTCATCCACACATCTATCTGGCTGAAGATCCAGTTGCTTCTCTCTCTACACGCACTTTGGTACATGAATAATTTTTAATTTTCCATTGTTATGTTCTTTTTCATTCACCTCCTCTCGTAACAGCCATTCATTTAGAAATAGGGGTACTGACAGAGAGCAATGGGCTATGAGGAGATATGTTAGTACATGCTCAAGAACTTATTTCAGCACTTCATGTGAAATGGAGACAAATAATAACATATTATTTAAACAGCAACAACAAATTTGTGCACTAGATTAATTACACTCTCATTTCAAATAAATTTCCTGCATTTTAAAATAATCTGTGACGTACATATAGTGCCAAACAACTAAATTATATTTTACTGGTACTTAGTGCTACGACACTGTATTTCTTGTGATTTTACTGTGAAGACTGTAATATGAAAAGAGGTAAAGCAATCAGAATAGAAATGCTTAATATATTTTCCTACTACACATATATGACCACAGTATCATTCAGACAAAAAAAGCCTGTCTTGACAAATCCAGCATTTGGATTTGCTGCACTGAGGGAAGGGGACCTGCCTATTTATTTCAATCACTTCTCCTCGAGAGTTTTTTCCCCATTTTCTGTCTTACAGAAACAATTTTAGATACTGATTTTGCAGTAATAGTTTTGCACTATATTTTCCACAGGGAAGGAAAAATAGCTGATGTATTTCCCATTGTTTTCTTTCTGTTACCATCTTTGCTTCTTTCTCTCTGTCTAACTGATCCTTCTCCACAGATGCTCACAGTTTTTCTGCTTTTCCTCTAATCAATTTTCCCATTCATTTTCTCTAGCTCTAGGTTACTACTTTTCTCACTTCCCACAATCCTTCAACTCTTCTCTGTACCTCCTCCTCTTTATAAATAGTACCTTCCTCCAAAGATGTATTTCTCCTCCTATGCAACTGTGTCCCTTCTTTTCAGTAAATTTCTTACCATGTTATCTCCCAGTCTGCATTCCACTATCAATTCCCAAATTTGCCATATAGAGGTAAAGGCAAGGTGTGCTCTTCCCGGGCTTTCTTAGAGCTGCAGACTCTGTTGTCTTCTCAACCCTCTGATCAGCTTTCAGTAAAGAATAAATAATGATCTTCACATACCCCCAGGCAGCTGAGAAGTATGACAATATCAGGACAACTCATACCAGACATGCAGAGGCTTTTCACACCTCTCAGGTGTTCTGCAAAGACTAACAATGATTTCTGCTGTGAGTTGAGTAGGTGAGACAGCTTGTATGAGTGACTGAAGGAGAATAGCAAGGAGAATAGCGGGGGAGAGACTGGGAAAAGGCTGGTTTGGAATACAGAGCACAAATTCTAGTAAACTTCCCCAAAAGGGAGCTCAATTCCTGCTGGTCAATCTTTATTCCTTTGTGATTCTTGGTCTACGTTCATCTTATCTGTCCTGTTCTCTCTTTTGATTCCTTGTGCTTCTTTTTATCTCTCATTTTCCACTTTATTGTGCTATTTTCCTGATGTTTACTGTGTTTCTTTTCAGGAAATCAAAAGAATGGCAATAAGTCAAGCAGACTGCTTTAAGTTATATCCCAGATGAATGTTTCTAGTAAAAAAATAAAAGAATAAAGCAAAGCATCCTGGATATCAGATGCATTTGGAACAAAGAAAAAAATGTACGCATGGAAGAAAAAAATTCCACTGCAGACTTCAATTCCATTCATAACTTCTTACTATTGGACGATTAAGTATTACTGAAATACAAACTGCGTATTCTTCTGTATTAGTTCACAACTAGCACAAGCACAAATAAATTTGGTTCTTTTGCAGTGGAATCTACATTTGTTTAGTGACTGAAACCAGTTTTTTAGGGAGAGGACTTGTAGATTGCAGCAGAAGGCAAAGAAATAGACACTTGAATTAATCTTACAGTACCAGACTGTGGCTTACACGTCCATGCTTCTCACGCAACCAACTTTGAGAACATTGCAGGGGAACAAGTGATAGAGAGCAATATCACATAGTGGGCACAAAATCCTAGTAACACAGGTTTTATTTCTGACAGTGAACTTCTACAAATGTGGGTAAATCACTCTTCCTTTTGTTCCTCCGTTTCTTCATTTGTAGACTGAAGATAGACAGACATCTCTTGAACTCCAAAATACTAATGAGAACCATTATAAAAGGATTTGGTATTGTTGCTCTTATTATTATCTAGATGCTACAAACATTGCTATCCTACTGGAATACTAAGGAGAATTTTTGACAGAACATACTTGCTGCACTATGGATCATTTAGCATTTGAGCACACTAAATTGCTGCTACCCTTGCTACCTGTCACTGGGATAGCTCTGTGTAGTTCACAGCATATGCAGTATTGTACTGGAGTTTTGAAGCATAAGTTCTGCACAAGCATAGCAAAGCATGGGAGATGGAAGACTTACTGTGCTTTCCTCCAAATGAGCACACAGGACATACATAATTCACAATATCTGAAGAGACAAATGCCAATATAAAGTTCCTTGAGAATATAAATTCACTTAATACTCTTTGAGGGCAGCTCATGTGTAATCAGATTCCAGTCCAGTATGCTGTAAGAAACTAGTGGCAAATTCAAATTCTAGAGAGCACCCCATACTGTGAACAAGAGTGAAACAGCACTCACTATAACCGGAAATGCCATTATTTTCCATGGGGAAAAAAAGAATAATTCTAGATTCTGTTTATCAACAGAGCAAAGTAGCACTTACTGACAAGGCTGTCCCAGAGAAAATGGCTGTAGCAGCATATTTTCTGCTCAAGGCACTTCTGCTCCAGTAAGTACTTGAATGACACAAAATTTATGAAGTGCTGCTGTACGCTACAAGAACAAATTTAAAATGCTGCAAAAATACAGATCAGTAACAGTATTTTCATACTCATCAATGCACAGACTGGGTGCAGATGCTTACCATCAGCCTTCACACTAAACTTACATATTAGAAGTGAAGAAGATGAAATGAAAATTGTACGACATTGGTAAATTCATTATACAGATTTTGAATATTCTTATATAGAGTAAAGATGTTTATATTAATCAGAAACGATCATTTTGCTAACACAGAGGTAATAGCTATGACTGATTTCATACCAAGATATGTTGCATATACTAATAGAATGCAATATTTATTTTATTTAAAGACTTAATTAGGAATACCTCCCTCATAAGCTAAATACCATGTCTGGAGAAGCACTGCACACTGCCTACAATGATATATTTATTTGCATTCAAACAACCTGTCTGAACGCAAACAACGAGGCCATCAGAAATAACCTTATCCTAAGGAAAAAATTTAAATCCATCAAAATATAGGGATCAGATGCCAAGCATTTTGTGCAAAGAGTGATCGTTCAGATGAGAAATGACATTAGTGAGATATACTCTTTTGAATTCTGAGAACTGAATTGTTGTTAAGTAAATGTATTTGCCTCCAATTACAAGCATTGGTCATAACCGAAGATAAGCTGATGAGTCAGGACTGAAGAATTAACGAAATACTTCCACAATGATTTACTTTATCCTGTGGTAAATGAGACAAAGGTGACCACAGAGCTCATGACATTTGTTCTGAAGTCATTAATTTGGCAAAGCAAAACCAGAATAACCACTCTTGAGCACTGTTTTTCTCTTGACTGACTGAACAGGTAGATATAGTCCTTTACCTGTAGCAACCAGGATAACTCTGAGAATATCCTGTGCTGACTAAAATTGTCACTCTGACAGACCTCGAAGAGGCAGGGTGTGGCAAAGGACTGCTGCCCCATGCAAATGCAACTATTCAGCCTCAGTTTACTGGAATCCCATCTAAAATGCTCTCAGGCAATGCTGCAAAGAATAAACGACGTCAGAGTATTGTGTTTCCCGGACTACAACAGTGGGAAGGAGGACGAATTGCCTGCATTGCAAATGCAGTAAAAAATACCTCTTAATTGCTGTGCCTGGAGCAAAGAAAAATAACTCAGCATGGATGCTTGCTGGGTTACATACCAAAACAATCTTATACTGCGCTGATTCAGTAGACTGGTATGCAGTGCTGGCTCACCGAGCCAATACAGTCTATCAGCTCCTGTGAAAGAAAAATTACTGCTGGGAGAATGACAGTCATTGAAGATCCTGCAAGCAGTAGAGCTACCAAGCATAATGGTTTTGACTATGCTTTTTAGGAAATATTGCAAAATAGAGAGTATTCATGCAATATACTCCAAAACGGTTTTCGCAACTTTCTGGCAAGATGCAGATTTATGAGAACGGTATGGAATTGGCACTGCAGTTTATAGATTTATCCAAGGATAATGGAGACCATCCATATAGCTCCACATAGCTATGTGGAAATGATTATTCTGTTAGTATCAAAACAACTTTTTCCTTCCTTAAAGATGATTGCGTAGCTGCTATTGCTTTCCTAAAGGTATTAAGTAGACCAGCTTCGCTTATGGCATATGACACAATATGCCGTAACACATGACAAGCATATCGTGGTGCTATCCTCCACAATTCAAAAAGAGAATTTATTACTAACAGAAGTAAAAGTGAAAAGAAATTATGGGGAATTAAAGCAAGCTTCCAGAACAAACCCGTATTTCCAGTACCTCCCTCCTTCCAACCCACCAATTCGCACAAGGGAAACAGAACATGAGGTTTGGTCAGTGCATTCATTTTTTAGAGTCTTTCTTTGAGGAAAAGAGTTTCTTTTGGTGTGCCGTGGGACTCTCTCCACAGAAGACAGTTCTCTGTGAACTTCTCCAGTGTGGTTCTGAACCTTCACAAATCACAAATCAAGCAGCTATGCCTCCATTGCTCAAGGCAGTGAAGGAAATCTGTTGGCATTTTATAAGGAAGACGTTATATGGGGATCAGCATGGACTTCTACAAAGGGACTGGATGCCATCCCCGAATTTCCTCTGTGTCATGAACTCCAGCTTTATGCATGTGATGAAATGACACAAGAAGGATTTTTCTGAGCATAGTTCTCAAGGGAAAAAAAAAAAAGGTTTGTCTCAGTTTCCGAATATTTGCAATAAAACTTACACTGTTATGGATCCAAATAAAGCAGATTTTGAGTGACAATTCAAATGCTGGGGAACAACAGACATGCTGGCTGGCAGTTAATTGCCCCAGATGTTGTTTATAATCTGCTGAAAGAAAGCTCAAAAAACAGATGAATATTCGAGGAAAGGTTTTAAAAAGCACAGTTTTGAAAGTGATTCTGCTTCGTGCCGTATTCAGACACCCATGTTGTTAAAGGTACAGCACAGATTAGCCACAAATCTTCTTGTGTCAGTAATTAAGGGAGAGGAGAGTTATCATACTGGGATGCACAAACTGAAAGTCTATACCAAAAAGGACTCATAAATAAAGTATAGCATGCAAGATTATTTCAGTGAAAACTTAGAAAAAGGGAACAAGGAGAATTATGATGTTGTTTGTGTATGTTTTACAGTATCTTACAGCTGTCTTACTGTACACCTAGTCTGCATTGAAGAGAAAGATTTATTGCTTTTCAGGTTTATAGAATATGTGAACTGTAGTGTCACACTTTTGGGTGATAAATATATAAAGCTCAAGCTTTAAACTGCAGCATGATGAGATAGGAAGGTCTTGTCTTTAACATAATTACCACTACGATGCTGCCTTTCAGGAAAGGCGATTGTACTTGGGAAGAATCTAAAAACAACAAATGTCTTATTTCAATATTATTTACCACCTAAGTGTCTTCCTTAGGTAGCATCAACTGTTAAAACTTTAGTTGGTTCTTTTTGTTGGTTCTTCCTCTATTTTCTCACAGATCTCTGAGCTATCTCATAGGTGCTTAATTCTTCACAAACAGAGGAAAAACAAGAATCAGTAAACAGATACAAAGAGATAGATAAGATAATCACTAATTTGAGTACAACTTAGTGGGGGAAAACAGTGGAAGAAGGATATTTTTTATTACCTGGGGGTTTTTTTCTGGATTAAAAATAGTGCCCCAAACTGTTACACTAACAACCTCACTTCCAGCTTTTATTTGGGGCACCTATCTTCTGGGAACCATTCCTATTTCTGGGCTTAACACTCCACATCGAGAGACGAGTCGTACTCCTAGACTTAACACATCTCTTCTGGAGATTAACCTTTTTCTGCAGCTGAACTTCTACTGGCTTTACGACTCTACTCATGAATATTATGACCTTACTTGGAGTTGCACAATTTTGTATCTGAAGGATTATAAGGAGTGGCAGAGGACACTAGATACCAGAGAGGAAGATGTTTTGGCTACCAAGATGAAGGTGAATGCAGAATAAGGTTATTGAATAGGAAATAAGGAAAAGTTCTAGATGCTATCAAGGAGAAAAATATAACTGCATTTGAATCCTTGGTATTTGTTGTCCTGAACAATGAAAAATGTTGAAATGAAACTGGATTCCTGTATTAATTTCAAAATTCAGGGTTTCTGTTGCTGGGTGATGGAGACCAAGAATTCTATTTTTTTTTTCTTACTTAATGCAGAATTTGGCTTATGGACTTTTGTGTTTTGGACTGTTCTTCAAAACATTAGATACGGAACACAACCAGCCCTACAGGTGGACTAGTGCTGCTGTTACATTCTTTCAGATGGCTGGGGCATGTCTCCTACTTAGAGTTAAAACAATCATCAGATTTGTAGTCAGGAGATATCAGATTGCTGTAAATCAGACTGGAAAGTTCACTGAGAGATGCTGTCATTTCCCCAGCAACACAGGGAGAATATATAGGCAAAGTCTGAGCAGGCAGGAGCTCACTTTCACTCATATTCAGTTACAGGTGACATTTAAATGTGATTATCCAAGATATAAGCTATCAATATCTAAAGGCCAAGGGAAAAATCCCTGTGAAGTTCTCAGAGACAGGAGGAAAAAAGTCTATTTAAATAGATGTCAGACATGAAAGTAGAGAGATAAAAAGAAGAGTACGCAATTTCTCAAAGCTGTGCAAGAATAAAAGATCAAGAAGAAAAGGGTAATCAAGATAATAAAAGAACTAACCAAACAAACAAACAGCAGAAAGGTCAAGAAAGAGAATGGAATACAGAGTCTGGCACGAGGCAGAGAAGAATGCTTTAGGGATTGCATAAAAAATATTTTGGCAAATAAAGAGGGATGACACCAGCTTGGAAGGGATCCAAGATGGAGTTAGAAGAGAAAGTACATCTGCTGTAGAACTGATGCTCGGTGAGTTTAGAGATAAAGAGTTTAGAGATAAAGGGGAGGAGAGTTATGGGGCAGGCAGATGGGGATTACTTCTCCAACCCACTGACATAAGCACTATGGCCAGTGTGGCTCTTTTGACAGCACTGCTTTTTTGCATCTGTCATAGAACTGTTCAGAGATGTAAAGCATAAATTCAGTTAAATAGTGACATAAAAAGGAATTTTTACCTGATCCTTTGGTGATTTTTCATTTCCCCTCCAGAGGGCAATGGTTTCAAAGAAAACATTTTGTTCTATGTTAGGCTGATTCCTCGGCTTGAGTCAGAATTTATTTTTTCTCTTTTCTATTGATTGCAATCAGCCAGATTTAGATTGATCGACAATTATATCCGCACCCATTGGCAAACAATGACACTAATTCATGTCAAATTCAATTCATCAAAGATGAACATTTCCTTTGTTAAAAAATATTTGCCTGTGGAATGAATGCACTAATCTTAAAAAGAAAGTTCTTCTATAATAAATAAAGTTGCCTAGATGCACTGGTTCTGCAGCTGCAAGCATGCTTTAATGTTTCCATAATCCCAGATAGTAAAAACATAGAAAAAGTGTTGTCTAAAATGAAAATGTTCAAAGATCCAAGCTCACAAAAGGTATCACTCGGGTATTTCTTTTCAGTTCCTTTCTGCTTAAAGATAATAACTGAAAACTTTGAACAAGAGATGGAACAGAAAGCTTTATACCACTCTGGTAAGTAACTTTCTCATTTCCTTTAAAAGCTGTCTTTGTAGATCCTCATATGAAAGATTAATCAGCTAAGACAAAACAAAGGAAGATTAAAAGCTTTGATCTTCCCGATCATCTTTCCATTGTCATTCCTCATCCTCCCATTCACCTTCTTTCTCTGTATCTTTTGGTTTTAATTTGAAGATTTTGTTAAATTCAAGATAAAATGTTTATTTTCTCACAGTAATTTTTGTGTTCTCAGCATACCCCCAAACAGCACCCACGAGGCAAAATGAACCATCGGAGCCGTCTATTTAAGTGACTCGAAACAGAAAGGTTATCTGGGTCTTTACAAATAACGCTGCTGATCCTGTGCTCTATTGTGAATCGTTTTCAGGTATGACAGCTTCTTGGCCTGACAGAACATTTTAATCTGTTGGATAGAATTAGCCAAGTACGCCTCATTCAAGTACCATTTGAATGGATTTGCCAGCTGGGCGCGGGCTAATATTAGGGTTTGTGAAAGCCACAGGGAGGAGATTGGTTACCAAAGAAACAAGCAGATCTTTAAGCAGATATATCCAAGAGATATCCCGAGCTCAGTCTTAACCCAGTCTGGTAACCCCTTCTGGCAAAAAAATAAAACTTCAGCTACAGGTACAAGACAGTAAAGGAGGGAAATGGAAATTCTAGAACTGATGAGAATCCTCCTTTATTCTAGGACAAATTACACACCATATTGAAGAAAATTTCCTTATCGTGGTTTAAAAACTGGCTACTGGGCAACATGCAAATTGGAGGCAATGAGATTTTCTGTGAAGAGGAAGTACAAATGCTACCAGCTGAAGGAAACCGTAAGCAGAATTTGTGGCTTTTTTGTCTGATCATCCTAACCTTGAATGTAGAAAGGAGAGTTAAAAAACAGTGAACGGCCAACTGATGAACCTACCTACATTTTGCAGTCATATCTTCTAGACAGGTATCACATTTTGATACCATCCTTTGGTTCTTAGGTCCTTTGTCAAAGTGCTTTGTAAAAAAGGGTTCATGTGAACTTTCATGAGCCATGTTCGCATGAAGGTGAGAGCCATGCTTGGTGCTGCTCAGCCACAAGTTACCAGTGTCACGGTTTGCCTCCTTTTTTATTTCCCAAGTAAATAATTCTGCAGTCCACTAGCATCTGTATTTCCTGCAGTGCTCCAGTTGTGTTTTGTGTTCACTTGACGCAAAGCCCCTTGTTATTGGTCAGAACAGAAAGAGATGTTAAATCATCACTGCCCTGGGGAGTTTGAGCCACAATGTGAAAAGGTAAAAGGCTTTCAGACTTTCCTCTGCAGGTAGCAGGGCAGGACATACCTTAGTGTCTTAAGCCTTTTCACACAATAAGAAAAACCATGGGATGTTATTTTGGGACTTACAAAATAGATCTTTGCGTCTCAGTGTTTAGAACAGATCCGAAAGAAAACGTGGTATATAGGGAACCATTACAGAAAGTGCGGATTTCACTAAGAATGACAGAGTTAAATGACACAGATTTATACATAGTTAAACTGAAGCAAGGAGAGATGGACTAAAGCAGGCATCTCTTTAGGACTTCTTAGTTATCTAACAAAGCCATTTTTTACTAGTCTGGTTACATGGAACATTTCTTCTAACGCCTTGAGCAATGATCTAGGCAGATTAGCCTGAAAAACCAGGGAAGTGAGTGCAGTTTGCAGCTCAAAGTCAAACTTAACTGTAGCACGCAGAAAACACGTTTCCCTGTTCCTGAAAAACACAGCCATGGACACAAACAACCCGGTAAAACTACTTGTAACTTCCTGTTTTCTTCATTCTTCCAGACAGCGTGTTATGGGCGCCTTCTGCGCCTCAGCCTCCCAGACTTAGACTGGACTCTCAATGAGATTAAATACTTTTTTTTTCCCACACAGGCTCCAGCCTGGCTGGGGCATTCAGGCTCGGGCTGAGCGTGCGGCAGCAGCAGAAGGCGAACGGGGGGAACGCCAAGGAGGGTGGAGGAGAAAGGGGCTGCAGTGGCCTGGTGCGCCCAGAGCACGGGAGAGCTGCAGCGGGCGGGGGGCGGCGGCTGGAGATGGACGAGGAGGAAGGAGCGAGTGGCCGGGCGGGCGAGCCAGGTCTGCTCCGGGCACAGGCTCCTGTGGTGGTCCCGCTCGGGGGCGCAGAGGAAGCCGGGGTAGAGAGATGGGAGATGACGGCGGGAATGGACTGGACTGCAATGGGCTGCCCAGGGAGGTGGTGGAGTCACCGTCCTTGGAGGTGTGCCAGGGTCCAGGTGACAAGGTGGTGTTCGGTCCTAAGTTGGACTCGCTGATCTCGAGAGGTCTTTTCCAACCTACTCGATTCAGTGATTTTGTGAGGAAGGAGACCCAGAAACAGTGCCACGTCTCACATGTCCACACCAGCTGACGGCAGCCCCATCCCCGCCCCCCGGACCGCCGCTGCGGCCTCTGGGGGCAATGCCGCGCTCCCCTGCCC
>VZTA01023404.1:282676-325814 GCA_013398855.1 Mohoua ochrocephala | reverse complement strand
GGCCGCGACGGCTACAGGTGCCGGCGGCGCTGCCGGGAGCGCGGGGGGCCTCCCCAGAGCGGCTCCTGCGGCTTCCCTCCCGCCCTCTCTTGGGGTGCCTCCCGGGAGCTTAGGCCTAGGAGTTGTAAGAAAACCTCCCGCACTTGGATGAGTGCTCTCTCTGCCTACTTGTAGGGAGTTGTGTGCGTGTTTAAACAAGGGGGGGAAACTTTAGGCCCCCCTCCCGTGAACTTCTGATGCTCTGGCAGATCTGTGTTTGGAAATGATGCCTCTCTGAAGTGATCGCTTCGTATTCGTTTATGAAGCTCTGCGGGGCTAAGTTAAAGCAGGTTGAACATGAGCGACTTCCAGTGTATTTTACAGTCAGCAGTAGTTAGCGCACATCCCGGCTTGGAGCGGCTCCCTTTTCCGAAAGCCTGGAGTGGTAATGCTCTTGCGGTGCTGCTGCTTTCCTAGCGGAGGTGTCGAGGCTGTGTGGTGAGAGAGACACTACAGCCAGGCAACAAAGAACGCGGTGACTGGGAGCTTGGTGATACAGACCGCGTGAGAAAATTAAATTAACTTGTATTTGATCTTACTGAAGAATACTTATATATATATAAAATTTTGTCTAAAATAATAATAACATTCTTAGATGTCTCACATGGGACTGATCCACGAAAAATAACTTCATGAGGAATATTAAAAGGGGTAAATATCACCTAGTCCTGTGAGGGTTTTTTCTTTTAAAAATAAAGCCTCTATTGGAATTATTTAGGCACAGACTATATCCATAGCTCACTTAATAGAGCAGAATACTTTTATTCTAGATACATGATGAATGTATCGGTGACTGCAGTCAGACTTCTAACAAGTGACTGATGGTGATCTTCTTCTATGTGTTTGCTGCTTCTGTGTTCAGTTTCCTATGCCTTAAAGGGACCTCTCTGTCCTTTTTGAGGATTGAAGTGTTTTTCATGAATTTGGAAAAAAAAAGGTATCTTTGTATTGTCTTTAGACATCTGAGTCTGCAAGCTCTAGGTTTTAATCTGTTGTCCAAATTTCCACAGTACATATTTTTTCTTATGATCATATTAGAGCTCTTACTACACTTTAGAGTCTGGCTGGTTTATACACGTGTAAACTCTTTTCCAGNTTTTCTTATGATCATATTAGAGCTGTTACTACAAATCTGAATGCCAAACACTTTGGAGTCTGGCTGGTTTATACACATGTAAACTCTTTTCCAACATGCTGTGCTTAAAAATAATCCAGTATTTTACATATTAAAAGCTTACCTAATGGTTAGTAATGTAGACACTTTTAACAAGGCGTCAAAAATATTACAGCATTTTGAAGCAGTTTTGTAGAATGTTGCATAGCATTACTGTTAATAAAGTAATAGAGATTTAAATGTTAGTCCATGATCACTGAACTCTTTTCTAAGTAGTTTTTTTCAGCGTTTACATTTTTCCAATATGTGTCATATTGCCTTGCAATGTGTGGAGTAAGAGTGGATAGTGATTTTTTTTCTGTATAGAATTTGCTGATGGTAAAGACTGTAATTTTACATCGTTTTTATTAAATTTCTTATCAAAAGTTCTGAACTTAGAAATGTACATCAAAATAGTTCTTCAGCAGACTGATTTATCTGTCTTAGGAATCTGCAGGAGTTACTCGTGACCATTGAGGGGTGACAGGCATCTTTCAGTGCCACGGCAGTACATGACATAGAACCAGTGAAAATGCCATGCAGAGGTTGGCATTCATACCAAGAGTTATGGACACAGGAAACTTAATGTAGTCTCAAGTTCATGTGCATCCATTTGTTTTCCCATTTAAATAATTACATTTTCCTAACACTTCGTTTGCTGCTTTTTAATTAAAATCTCCTGCTGTACTTAAAAGTTGCAGGCTTTTAAAAAACCTGCAGCATTTTTAGATGCAAATTCTGTTATGATGGCTCTTCAAAGATTGGATCTTAACATCAGATCCTAACAGCTTTAACTATCTGTTTCAGCTACCATTTTTTTCTCAATTTGTACTTTGAAGTGCATTCCTTTTACAGCGTTAGGCTTTTAGACTGCTGAAGGCTAAAATTTCAAACAGTGTGCTGCTTCCTAAATAGCAAGATTTGTATTTGCATTCATGTGCCATGTTTAAAATTTTTAAATGTTCTAGCAACTGACATTTTGAAAGGACTTTCTGAGGTACTGTTGCAGAAATGCTCGACATTACGGTATTTGGAAGACTAATTACTGCCTTGGTCATGCCTTTGAAAACCTCAAGCCTTTTTGTAAATATTAATTAAATACTGCTCTATTGTTTTCCTTTTATTAATGGGCTAAGAGAGGCATCCGTGTATTTGAAAAGATTTGCAATATGTCTGTGGTAGGAAACTCGGTGGAAACAATTTAAGTGGTGGTTTAACATCAGCTCTGCTGGCAGAATTATTTTTCTAGTGTAGTTATCTACCTTGGAGCTTTCTTCAATACAGCTGTTCTGACGACAGGGGCATTTTATGTACACATCCTCTTTCCTGCACTCCCAATACGGCTAGACAAGCTAGACAAAATGTCTTAAGTGTAGTTCAGGCTAAAGTATGATGAAGCAGGAGAAAGAGGAAATTATAACTAATGAAGTTTATATCTCAGACTATTTTAAGGTAAGCTTTTGGGGTTTTGTTCTTTTTTTTTAACAGGAGGTGATCACCTGTATATGTCTGTTGGTAAAGACTTGTTTTATACTGTTGAGGTGTCTTAATTGCACACTAACACACAGCTGTGTGGGAAGGAAAAAATGCTGTAACTCTCAGAGCTTGCATCAGTTAAATTAGAAAGCAAACAGAGATACCATCAGTAATGCACACTTCTGAAAGGAATGCTCTGGTTCTGTGTAGAAAGACCTAATCTTGCACACTTCTCTTTTGGCGAAAAAAGGATGTAATGTTGCATTTCTTTAAAGATGTGGAAACGGTTTGAGTACCTGCCCAGCATGTTGAGATTTGGGTTCACATCCTTCTACTCTTTAGGGGAGCTGCCAATCCCCCCAAAGGAATGCCAGACCAGTGGGTGTTTTGGTGTGAAGTGCTTCTACACACCAGCCAGTGTGATTCTTGAGGAGAAATAGTCACTGAGGAGGAGAGTGAATATATAGCCCAGGGCTTGATCAAGTACAAAATAATGATATGGATTGAGGTCTCCTTTCCTTCTTACAGACAAATTGCTGAAAGAGTAAAGAAAAGGGATTTTTCTTGGGGCTAGGGTTTTTTTCCCTAGCATAGCATGAAATTCTGAAGACTTAAATCTCTGATCTTTTTTCTCGTCTGACTTGACCACTTCCTACTCAAGTTGAATATCAGATACTTGAACAGCAACTATGTGTCCTTTTCATTGTAGAGCAGATCTTGGTTGTTTATCTTGGTTGTGGGTTGTGGAGTCTAGTAGGTGGTATAGCATTTAGGTTCCCTTGTGGATCTAATTCTGCTTTCTTCTAAGATGCCAAATAGTTAGATATAGAAATGTAATTGTTTCAGCATACCTGTGATTATTATCTGTTATAATAGGTCAGGTCAGCGCCTTGCGCTTCCTTAAATGATTTGCCTGTTGCATCATGTGTCTGTTCTGGCTGGCCATAATTGTTTTCTAAAGAAATTACAATGAATAAGAAATAGCTAATGTGGTTTTGTGTTAACATTTTTAATACTTGATTTTGCCTCTAGTGTTGTATTTTTAAAATTTCAGTTCTGTGGTTAGAGAAAAGGCTTGACAGTTTATACATGTGACAATGCAACTCATGGTCTGTAGTGTCTGAATTTGCTATAATTTATCAGCCTAGACAGTAAACGCCTCATGTCCTGCAGAGGTCTGGCAAAAGAATAGATGTTAGATAGAAAATCTGGGAAAAGATAGTTCTTAAGAAAAAGAAAATAGAAAGCAAACCATAAGTTTCGTTCTTGTATCAGGATGCATCTTCTGGGGAAACTGTTTTAGGTTATACTTGGTTATTAGGCCATAACAGATAATTCAGGAGACTTTCCAACGTGGGAGTTTTTTTGGGGAAAAGCAGTTAAAACCAGGAATGATTTCTGGCAAGGATATATTAAAAGTGATAGGACAGTTAAGTGGTCCTTTACAAAAGGTATTAGGAGCACTCAAGTGTGGTACTAGTCAGTATGTTAGCATCTAAATCATCCACCTGTGTACATGCATCAGCTGAATAGTCAGTGCGAATTGTCTTATTTGTGTAGTGTGAAGTTGTTCAGTGGTTTCTTCAAGCTCTCTGGAAAGCTGAATTCAGTAAAACCATAAACCTTTGATAACTGGGAAGTGCCAGTGCAACCTCAGCATCTGCTCTTTGACCTGGTGGTGGTACTGGGAGGTGGCTGGTATGCATTCCAAGTCTGTTTCCAAGGATAAGCGTATATTTTTATACTCAGGAAGGAGAGGCTGGAAGAGTATTCATTTAGGTACCAGTAGTGTTGAGTGGAGTTCTGAGTACAAATGTGTGAGCTCAAAGGAGGACAATGTATGCTAGTGCCCAAAAGAGTCTCTTCTCATTTTAACAGTATATTGTGAAGAATATGTGAGCTGTTAGCAGTGTGATGTCATGGGAGTGGCTTGTGTTTATTGAAGAGGAATGGAACTTTAGAAAGTTTATCTGAAAGTGAGTAAAATATAACTGGCATGATGTCTTGGTAAAAACACTCGTGAGAGAAATTACTTAGCTTTCGAGGGTTTCTGGAGCCAAATTTTGATCTTGGTTTGGGTGGCAGAGAGATCAGCATGGTCATCTCTCATCTGAATATTCAAATGTAAACCCAAGAGTTTTCTTAACTGGGGTGATCTTCCCAATTAAAGTCAGTGGAGGTGGTATGTTTTGGTAATGCCTTCACTGTTAATCACTTATTTCGAAACTGGTTTTAGTGTGGCAGAGGAGAAAACTAGGGAGGGAAGCAAGTTTGTCTGCATGGTGTTTGTGGTACTGAGTTAAATTCTTTAGTATCGCAGCTACCATGGCAACTTTTTCTTCAGAATGTGATGCCTTTGTGTATAAAATTAAGGCCTCACCTTAATATCAGATCATGCCATGTTCCTGCAGTGTTGTGGTTGAGAGCTTGTGATCGCCCTTGTTTGTCTTGTTTTATCAAATTGCCATTTGCTTGTCAGCTACTGTTAATGAAACTTAAGAGAGATTAATTATAGGTTAATTCAGTGTACCTTGGCTAAGATAATTAAACTTGCTTTTGTAGAAAAACTGCGTTACAGATAACTGCATTGTGCATTGTAGGAATTAACTGCAAGTCTTCTATTGGCTGAGAGAGCATATTGTTAATTCCTCTGCTATGTCTTATTTTCTAAATGTTCTCTCATCTCTGAAGGCAAAACTCGGGCCTTTGGGTTAAGCATTGAGATTTAAAACAGGTGAGGATTTGCGTTGCATGGGTTTGTATCATGTTGACTGTACTTCTTACACATGGATATCCTTGTTTTCAGAGAACAAATCTCTTCTTCCCAATGTCTGAAAGGCCGTGTCATGTCAGCAGACAAACTTAGTCCTCTCTTACTGGGACAGTGTAGTATTAGTGGACATCATGTGCTTTCTGCAGAATCAGTTCCTGTAGGATCAAGTGGTGATGGAATTGCTTAGTGCCACTATGCAGGGACATTTACATTTTGTTTGAATGGTATTAAAAGTCCTCAAATGCAGGAGAGAAGGAAATTGGTTTGAAATGGAACTGGATGTATGTATTTAAAGGTGGTGATTGTTGTTGTGCAAGAGTTAAAACCAACATAAAACAAGCTCTTACCATTTTTTAAGTTTGTTTCAGTAGTCAAGATATGTTCTAAATTAGTAACCTAATTACTTACAAGCAGGAATTAGCACAGTGTCTTAGTGTAAAGTGAGGTAAAAGCTGATCAGCTCAACATTGTCTTCTTGGGCTGACTGACTAAAATGACTTACGAGCCCCACTGTATTAGTTTTGGTTTTGACAAGTGGAATAGTCTGTTTCACATATATATATATTTTTTTAAGAGTATTAACAGCACTAAAAATCCATTTGTGCCTAAGTTCTTGTTAGATTTGTAGACTTTTTCTATGGAATTATCAATTTAATTCTTTCCTGTTCAGAGAATATTAACTTAGTGTGTGTTGTGATCTTCTCTCAAGATTTTTACTGTTGTCATCAACCGCTTCCTGGTAAAGTATGTTGCTCAAGCTGATATTGTGAGGGCTAGGTAGAACTTTGAAGAGGCAAGTTGCTTGGCTTCGGTGGAAGGAGGATAGTGGCAATTTGAGGATTCTACAGTCAGGTAGGCACTTTTCTGCTTTTCAGCCTACTTAGATTTCTTCTTTCTTCATTAGCTCATCAAGCAAGATGTAAATAGTAAGGACTGAAAGTGTATCCCAAGAAAAGCTGGGAATTGAAAAAGTAAATGTCATTTGTCCTTCCTCCCCAAAGAAAAAATCCTGAGGATGATTTTAAGATAACAGGCAAAAAGGTATTCAGCTGAATTCTGGTTATTTTTGCATATTTTGTAGGTCATTGATTTCTTCAGGCTTTTGCTAATCTTGATGTAAGGAGAAGTCAAAGTGAAGTGCAATGGAGAGCTATTTTTTCCTTGACTGAAAAAGAGAACCCAGCATCTAATTAAATATTTTGAAGCAGCAGTTAAGAGTTGGTTTTGGCTTTTAGCTTATGAAGTAATTTTTAGGTTAAATATTTTTTGGTGTGTCTATTTTATTTAGACTAGTAAACTTATTGCTGTTAGGGATTAATCGTAGGATTAGTTTTGAAGAGTCGTGATATATTGTTTTTCCATAGATCTTTTCTGATTTAATGTGGACTTATATTTCTGACCATGCTTTTTTGGCCTCTTGTTCATCATATTGCATTCTTTCCTCCTTCAGACCTTCAAACATGAGTCTCTCGGTCTATTCTCTCTGACTAGGGAAGATGGGCAATATTGGGAAGGAAGCAAAGGTTCTGTGTGTTGGATCACACCACTTCTCTACTCTTTCTTTTGGGAGGAAGGACAAGTGACATTTACTTTGTCAATTCCTACCTTTCTTCGGGATGCACTTACTGAAATTTGTCCTATAAAAATGTGGTAGTTTATCTCAACTAGATGCTGTGCTGCACTGGGCTACAAGATTGTAAAGAGCTGCTTTCTTTGAAGGTTGGTTTGGTTTCAAAAAGGAGGGGCCTGAAGAGCTGGAAAAACTCAACAAGAGATTAGCAAAATATTACTACAACAGTATAATGCAATAACTGTGGACTCCTCTCTACTAAAATGTCATTTATGATTCTGTGATGATGGCTCAGTTTTGATCAGTGGTAGGGCCCTCTGTTATAAATTCATCTGCGTGATGCTGAACTTGGAATCTGCATGATGTACTTGTTTGAGAAAGCAGTCTTAGAAGTTGAATACCTCAGTTAAAGTTGACATGGAACGATCTGCAGAAATTAAGTTAGGCCTGCTTATTATGTACCAACCTCTTTTTGAAGCCTTCTCTAGCAGGAAAGTATTAAATATTTGAATATATGATTTTTAAAATTTAACAACTTGAATTGCACATTTAAATTTATAGATACTTTATCCCCTAAGCCAGTTTCTGACCTCTATTGGTGAGAACTTCATGCATTTTCTTCTTATGTCAATATTTTTGAAGCCTTTTCTATACAAATATTTAATGAATGCAGCTGCATACCTAAATGGTTGGGTAGTAAATGTAGGCTGGTTTGTGCTCCCTCTTAAGTGCATACTCTTGTCAAGTCTTAGAAATGTATTTAATGCTGTTCATTTGATACTATGTGTGTTAGTGCTCCCTAAAACTTACGTAGTTGGGACTTCCTGTGATGATTAAAATTCCATCCAAATCTTCAGTTCTTGATTTCTTAAAGCTAATTTGAAATTGAGTATTCAGCCTTTAAAGTACTTAACATGATTAATCCGTGCCTGTTAAACTTAATTGCAAATTGTTTAACAATTCACTTTGTGCTTCTGACACTTTTTGGTGAGATTGTGTTTTTTCAGTTGGCACAGCTGATTCTGTCTGCTTTAGAAGAAATTTAGATTGCAACTACAGCTCTGGGAAATCTTAGATTTTGTGACGTCAGTTTTCTGCCTTTCCCTGCTCAACTCCTCTGCTCTAGTTCATTTGCAGAACTAACAGAAGTTCTCGTTCCTCAGTCTTTATGGTTCACGGTGTGCTGTCTGAACCAAACTGCGATGCCAGTCTTAGCAATGAAGTGGCTGAGATGTCAGCACATGTTCCCTCCTGACAATTCTACTTTTGGGATCAGTGACTTCTGATGGGGGCAGTCTACAGCTGAGGATAGTAACTTAATCTGCTACAACAAGATTTGCTAGAGCTTGTCTATCAGCATCTTTAATTTAAGCTTGCTGTTCTTTTAGTTCAGCCTCTTAGGAAGCCTTTTTTTTTTCTTTATTTGAAAAAAAAAAACCACAAGGAGAAATAATACTTGACCTTATTTTATGATCTCTTCACAACAAATTCCACGTTAAACTTGTGACTTCTACTTTGAGAAACCCATAAGTAGCATATTATTGCTGACCATTACACCATTTCAGGTCTCACGAATTCATATGTTGTTACATTAGTATATTCATACAGGTATATTTCTGAACATTTTTGTTTAGCAAGTAAACCATGCAGCAATGCACTGCATCAGTTTAATATTCAGAACCATAAGCCAGATAGAGACATTGGTAAAAAGTGTAAGACCTGTTACTCTTAAGACTGAAATGTTGTGCGTGGGAGCGGTGTGAATGGGTGCTCTAAAGTTTGGAGGAATAAGAAAGTGTTAAAAGTATGTTTATGGGTTTAGATTATTAAAACTTAAAAGTTCTATAATAAATACCCCTTGTTTGTATTCAGAATTCCAGAACTGGTCTTGAAAGAGTATAGGTGCATACTTAGAGTGATTCGAGGTAGTGGAGCATGAAGGTATTCATAAATCTCACTGACCTCAAATAATAGATTCTGATTTCAGTACCTAATTTGTAACACGATTTTTTTCTGTAACTCAGCATATTTTTAATCTGTGAATGACAAATAAATATATGAAAATAAAATTATTTCTTTTCATAAATTTAGAATTCATCAAGAACAAGAAGGTTATGAATGCTTCCAACTTCTGTTGGAAGTTCTTTAAATAAATCTGACAAAAAGGTTTTTTAATATAAAATGTGAACTGGCTTCAGGTAGAAAATACATCTCAGACAAGTATCTTCCAACAAATTGGTCAATTGGAAAAAGGTATGTGAAGCTTTTGGTTCAAGTTTCAAAACACCTGGAAGTGATGGATCACCTGTGGAATACCTAAAATTTACCAAACCGTGGGATACCTAAACCTTTCTATTTTTGCTTTATTATTTCTGCTTTGCAAAACTAAATTTTGTTATGGCAGGCATTGTAGCCTTGGTAGTGCTGGAACAAAATTCTCTGCTTGTGTTGCTGAGATGATCTGCAGTCTCTGGGGACCAAAGAACTACAACTACTCTGAGATACTTTAAATTAAGTGGGATATTATTAACAGAATGTCTCTGGTAAACAGATATGTCATAAGCATACAGTCATTGATTTGATTTCAAAAGTTGTAAGTTTCTGCAGCTTAGAAGCAAAAATCACAGACTTGACTTGAAAAAAATTGTATTCATTATTGTAAATATTGGGTTTCCTGTCTAATTAGTCTGTCCTTTCCACTGATAATCGTCAATGGCTGCTGCATTGATTGTTTTCAAATTTTCAAATGGGTTTATAGCCCAGCCTAAATTGCATTGTAGTAAGTGTTTGAAGTGACAAAACAAATAATGAATGACAGATAATGTACGTCCCCAAGTTTGTTTCTGTTTCCTTACTAGCTGATGGTAAAAAGTAACTATAAAGTTTAAAAATGTCATCAAGACTCACTGAAAATCAGATATACCTGCTCTGATTCGCCTCACTTAACACAGGTAGTTGGTTTAGCGCTAAAGATTAAAGCCACTGGCCAGAATTGCCAGTTGGTTGTTCTGAGTATAGAATCATAGAACGTGCTGATTTGGAAAGGACCCACAAGGATCATTGAGTCCAACTCCTGGCCCTGCGCAGGACTCCCTGAGAGTCACACCCTGTGTCTGAGAGCATTGTCAAAATGCTTCTTGAACTCTGGCAGGCTAGTGCTGTGACCACTTCCATGGGGAGCCTGTTCCAGTGCCCAACCGCCTTTGGGGTGAAGAACCTGAAGAACCTTTTCCTAATATTCAACCTAAACCTCCCCTGACACAGCTTCATGCCATTCCCTTGGGTTCTTCACTGGTGACCAGAGAAGAGATTGGTGCCTGCCTTTCTGAGTAATTGCCATATGGACAGTGTTGCAGCTCTTATTCAGGAAATCTGTATTTTTCTGATGTCATTTGAAAAAGTGGCTCTTGCTCTATATGCTCTGGTTCCAGACAGAATGGTGAAGTCACCATAGTGTTCCTGACTTGTTCAGAAAAAGTATCTGGGTTTGGGTTTTTTTTGGTCTGTTGGGTTCTCCCACCTCCGAAAAATTCTTGGTATTAAATACTTCCTTAGGGCAAGAACCTGCGTTCTTACTCTGCAAAATTATCAAGGGTAATCTTGCAACCTTGCTTTTGTTTCCTAATATCACACAGAGTGCACATAACAAGTGTTCAGAGGGAGTGCGGAAAAAGAAAGTAATATGCAGAGCTGCTGGTGCAAAACCTCTGTCTGTGAGGCATTAGGACAATATCAGAAGAACTGCTTTCAAGTAAGGTACCAGTGCTGTTCACAGGGTACCTGCTGGGTTAGAGGTTGGGCTCACCTCTTGGGCTTTTTAGAAAACTGACACTGCTTCACATTTCTGCTAACCTCTCATGAGGCACTTTAAGCCACAAAGATTTGGTTTTGTACTTCTGACAAATGGAAAACATAAATTACTTCTGGCACTTTCTTACTATGACAAAGTATTTCCCGAACTGATTTTACTGGCCTTGTATATGGCATTTCAAATCTCAGTTAAATTTCTTTGTTAATAGTATTTTCAGTCTACCAAACCTTGCCTGAAAGACCGTATTCAGTGGCTTCATAATTAGACTCTTTGGTGCCTGTAGAAGCAACAGTCGCGCGTTCTAGTGAATGAAAGAATTCCAGGTTGGTGCCCAGACAAAACCTGTCACCTGGCCAGGACCCTGCAGAGCCATACTGCCCGATGCACTGGCATGCCAGGGAGGGAGCAATCTGTTTCCTGAGAGCCCTGTTCTCTTTACTTGTGATTAAAATGCAGGGGCCTGAAGTAATAAGTTGTCAAGAATTTGGAGTGCCTAGTTAGCACAGCAGAGGCAGAAATTAAATTTATCATGGTTTATTAATTTTAGGCCACTGCCATTTGTGCTGGACCCAAGAACTTCACAGTTTGCCTTGATTTTAGTCCTCTAAACTTGTATCTGCAGGCTTTGCTGTTACACAAAGTTTCCCAGTCTCTTAATGCTTAATGGGAATATTGATTAAAATATTTTAATTTCAAATTTAAAATGTATTTTGTTTCAGCCATTATACTGAGTGATCCTTTGAAAATTGTGCTGGAACACTGTTCTTAATTGACCTGTGGTCATGTCAGTCCTTCTCATTATACTCTCGGCTCTGTGGTGAAAAAAATTTACTGGTTGAAAAAAAATCGTTGAGACAATCTGAGGTCCTGACATCCCTTCCCTTGACATGGGGGATGAAGGGAGCCAGCAGCATTGCCCTCGTAATCTATTTAGCTGCTATAGCTGTGTGATAGCTTGACTAAAATTACATTCTTGTATTTGCATGTCTTTTCCAGTTCATGCAGCTATTTGGTTCATTTTGTACGCCGTCCTTAGTAAAATCTTAATGACTTTTGTAAGCAAACCACTTTTTTGCTCTTAACTTTTGTCAAATAGCCTTTTAGTTAAAAAATCATGATTTAACTTCCGTAGGCTGTTCCTTATCTGTACATCTGTTTGTGTATTTCTTTTGTTTCATGTGTAAATCATGTTGTGTCTCTCTAATTTACACTACTGATCTTTAGACCCTTCTGGTTCTTTTAAGAAGATGAGCAAAACCTATTCTCGGTGAAGGTGCACATTGGTTCCTTACATAAGAGAAATCTGAAGCTCCCTATCTTCCCTAAATTATGTTGACTGCTTTATTTTAATAGAGACTAGACCAGTTTCTCTTTTAAAAGAAAGGATCAGGTCTTTTCTTCATCATGTGACCTAATACATTTAAGAAAATCCCACTGACAGTAAGTATTTAAAACCAGTCTGCGACAATTTAGGTAGACATCAAGAAAATAGTGCTTAAATAGTAGTCTTATTTGTATTGAGTGACTTTATTGGATTGCATTGGATTCTGTAGTTCTTATTTTTGCCAGAGCCCAGAAAATCGTATCTGTATGTGGGACCCAAAAATCCTAATCCTAAATCCATGTTTGTAAAGCTCTTCTAAAATGGAGAAAGTAGGTAATGTTCACTGCCATCTTGATTTTTATCTGATGTGCAGGGTAAGCGTGTCAATTTCTGTCTGCTACCACGAGGTATTTTTCTGTTCTTGAATCATTTGTTGCTGATCACGCAGCACAGTTTTGGAATGGCTTTGGATTTTATTTTTTCTATCATTTAAACACTTGAGCACATAGGCTTTTTGTGTATGTGCGTGCAGATTTTGTGTGATTTTTTGGGGGTATAAATGGTCTACTCTATAAGAGTTTGAAACAATTTAGCTTTGAAAAATCTATAACTCATCAAAAATTGCATTCATTTTGGTGATAAAGACAGATTTTGGTGATAAACACTGGTTTATATGCAGATGTTCTCTCATGATCTCAGAGCTTTTTGCTACTGAGAATGGTACTTATCTTTCTCTTGGGTTTGTTTTCTGCCACTTTATTCCGATGAGCTGGCTCGTGGAGAGCTCTAGTCATGCCAAAGCCAGTGTGAAAACAAGTGGTAAAGTGCATTGCGGTATAAGGTAGAGGATGTCTCCATCTTGCAGAATTATATCTTAGGTTCCTGGTAGGAGGAAATAGAGGATGTAGCTCGGTTGCTCTGAAACATGGATTTATGTACTTGTTAAGGCATGGGTGGTGTGTATTGCTGCATCTTGAAGTTTTTCAGCTGTGCTGCTCCAGTGCATTGTGAGAGTTTACTGCTGTGAAATCTTGAAAAAAATATGTTTAGGAAACTGTAGTCTTCTGTTTTAGCTGATCAAAGCTCTTCAAATTGCTAGGCAAGAGAGGGACCAAGTATTTTCAAACTTTGCAGTGACAAATGTGCATACAGGTAGTAACTGGAGTACTTGCAGCCTGTCAGATGCCATGGTTAGGGTCAGGATAAACCTACCTGTCTCTTAGAATGACTGCAGTGAAGGCCTAAGAGTGTTCTGTTGTTATGGCTCTGGTGCTTCACAGAGATATTTGGAGTTTTGTCTTCAAATTTTGCTACTTTTCCCTATTGCTTACAAGGTAGATGCACCAGACTGGGTGGTTATAATTTCGACATACATAACCTTTTCAGTTTACTTTTCATCACATTTCATATGCCTGAATCAGAGAAAATATGCTTGCTTTCTACTCCCCTGTCATAGAGAGAAAACAGAGTTTATCTCTTCCAGTGGACCATAACTTTCACTCTTTACTGTTACCATTTGGCTGACCTCTTTGATCTGAAAAACTTTGTGTAAAGACAGTGGCAGCTTCCCAAGCAGCATACAGAAATGCTGATATTGGCCCTGAGCCTCATATCCAGTTTGTGTTCTTGCTGACTGTTCTGTCATCTTAGCCTTGCCCTTTGACCCTGGATTCTGCTTTTTGTACAAGCAGGGAATTTAGAGAACTTCGGCTTTGCTGTTGTTTTGATTATTGCTAGAATGGATAATTACTCTGGTTTCTCCAATAAGAGGCTTCTCCCTATATCATTTAGTTCTAGACTCTCCCCTTTTATTTTCTCCCAATTTTCAACCTCCGCATTTTCATTCCTTTCTCTGACTTTTCTCAGGAGAAAAAAAGATGGGTCCTCCTTAGAACTGATATTGTATGCAGCTTCTGGTAGTAGTCTGGAGCGGCAATTGAAGCCTTGACACCTGGTTTTGCAAGAGGGCAAGGCTGACAGTTTTGTGCTGAGAGTATTTCAAGCTGTCCTGACTGTTATTGATGGTGAATGCCATCATTTGTGGCACATTTTAGTAATCAGATTTTCTCAGGCTGACTTCACAATTGTTACACTGTTTTCCAGAATGTTTCAGTATCATAGTGCCAAGTGCAGTCTTGTACATACGATTGGTGTTGGGTTGCTGATTTGTCTGCACCTGTACAGGAAGACACCTCTCTGTGTGGTCTCAGCATGAGGACAGCATCCAGGATTGTCCTTTTACTGAAGGGTTTACAAAGTAATACTTTCTTAAACTCACATTTACATAATTGTAAAAATATCAACTTTTGAGTGAAAGAAGTATCTTATGCCCAGAATGTTACGGTTCTTTTTATTCAAAGTATTAGTATAGTAAAGCAGTTAAAGACTAATTTACTGAAGGCTTTATTCTTTAACCCAAAGAAGAACTGCCAAATATGTTGCTAACACTCTTAGATAAGCTTAATTAGGGAAATTTGGCTCTAGATATTTGAATTTAATAGAAGTTTGTATTCAGTTGGATGGCATCAATGTGTTCTTATGAAGCTTCAATTTTCTAATAAGTGTGTTCCAAGGGAGTCTATGCTCTGGTGGTTCTGGAATGGTTAGTGAAGACACTGTTACTTAAAGTGGCTATAAATGAGAGTTCATGTCTTTGGGATTATTTTGGGACACCGAGTTCTTACTTTCTGATTCAGAAGTACCTGATGGCCAAGCTGTAAATGTTGGGGTAATAAAATGTTGTGATGTTTTCTTTAGAGAGATTTATCAGCTATGTTGGTGTAGTGCATATAAACGTGTTTGCATCGCTGGTATGTATAACTTGTACAAACTTAATCTTTAGGTATTTGTTTAAGGGATTGGGTGTGTGATGGATTGTTGCAGGTATTGCTCAATAACTTTTTTGAATGTATTCTTAATGTTTAGTGCCCTTTTGTATAATAAGTATAATTTACCGAGTGGTGAAATGCAAAGGTATCCTGCGTTCATCAACTGAAAGCGTTCTTACCTCTCTTCCCATTTTCCTATTAAAAGTATTTCAATTGCTGAGATCAGACCTTAGCACCAGGAGGAAGTCTTTGTTGTGGAGAAGTTTCCTTATCTTGCATCCATTTTTTATTTTGATTCAACCTAATTTTTGTGCACACTCATTTCAGTTAAAAGTGATGTCCTAATAACTTGCCTCTCTTCTACTTTTCTGTTGAGAAACTTGTTTCAGGTGACAAAGTAAAAATGTATGAAGGATAAAGTGAGGACGAATCAGTGAATTTTGAATTTGCGCATAAAACTAGGAAGACTGGCTGTTGGATTGTGATTTCCATTTTCTCTTGCTGTTAACATTTTCTTTATTACAGTGGGTAGTACTAGGTAATATGAGTTTATGGAACTAGTTTTAGTTGTCAGACACTTTTGAAAGTTCTAATGATGTGGCAAAATGTATGTTTAATTTGGGGTTTTGAGGAGTTGGCTTTTTTTTTTTTAGTAAGTAATTGTGTACATGTTATAAGCAAGTGTAAAGTACAAGTTAACATACATTTCACTGTTTATTCATTTCATTGGCAGAGAATATTAAAGATGACTGAGAATTTTTTTTTGTGTAAAAACCAAAATTCATTATTCATCTTTCAGCTCATTAGTTGGGTGGGGAAAAATGGCTTTAAAGATGCTGCCAAAGAAGGAAAACGTTTTAAACAAAGTTTATAACACCACCGTTTGAAGAGTCATCAGTTTGATTAGTGTAAGAATTGAGAAGAAATACTTCCTCAAGTTCAAATGATGTGTTGGAAATTCACTACACTAAAGGTTCACTCCGTGATCTTAGGCAAAGAAAGGTTTCTGCTGAATACCACTTTCCTAAGTGTTGAATCTTTGTTCCTTAACATGATTTGAGAGTTCTGAGGAGGGACTTAGCTTGCCAATGTTTTTCCCTGACTTCTATAGTCGTGTTTAATATCTTAGTTCAACAGCTCAAGTGATGACACGATTTTCTGGACAGGACTATTTTCACCATTACATACTAAAAAAGTTTGCCTGCCTTCATGTAGAAAGGAGCCTTACATTCCTGTGAATTTATCACAAATTCCTAATGTTTTCTTAATAAAAAAACCCAAGTGCTTTAACAAGGTTTCAGAAACTGAATGGTCTTCCTTAGATTTAGTAAAAGAGTTGAACTATGAAAAAGCTCTGCAGCCACAGTTAGGTATTTGAATTCACTTTGCAGAAGTGAGTTTGTTCCTGTCAGGATTTTATTTTGATTTGTGTAACAGATTGCTAACATGAGGCCCAAGAGTCCACTTAGATTTAATAGGAAAGAAAGAGACTGTTTTTATAAGGTACAGAAGGTCTCTAGTGTTCGGCCTTTATAGCCTTGTGAAGTTTCCTCATGCATTTTTATTATGAAGTCTAGTAACGTAGGTTATTTACAGAGCATCTGATTTTCACATCCTATAGTGAAATTGTGGTAATACTTCACATAAAATATTTATCTGTGTGTTTTCCATGTGACCTGTGTTTTAAGTTACTGTATAGTATAGGTTTGTGCAGCAGGCTTGCCTTATAGAGTGACCCAGGAATCAGCATGAGTTCTTTGGTCATGCTTGGCAGTGTTCCTGCAAGTTTAACAGATTATTGTGCTAAATACCGGGAAAGGTGATTTGTAATTTTTGTCCATTGCCAAGTGGTTATCCATGTATGAATTCTATTGTATGTCTGAGGTAGTACTTTTCTTTGTCTTAGTGTTTGACCAGTAGGTGTGCTGTTTAATCAGTAGGTGATCTGTTTAATGCCTTATGCTGCAGAAAATTAAGATCGATCTCTGTTATTGCTGTCCTTTATAATAAGGGTCAAAAAAAAAAGCTCTTGCTTCTGAGTTGTGGATTATACTATTTACACAAAGATAGTAGAGAATACTAGTTAAGTATCTTCAAGTAATGAATGTGCAGAGATGTTCAGATATTGAACTCACCGTGTTAAACACTTGGGTGATTAATTTATCATTTTTATTTGGGAGGAAGTATGCTCAAAGATAAATGCAAATTTTGTGGTGCTTTACACCCACAGTGTTTCAGAGTATGCTTTTTAAGAGAAACCAATACTTCCCTTTTAACTGCCCTGTTTACATCATCAGGAAGATACGCAAATGGTTGTAGGTGTGTGTGGTTGCTCTTCTGTGGTGGTTTTTTTTTGTAGATTTTGTTTGGGTTGTTTAGGACAAAAAGAATCAGTAGGTGTTGATGAGATTTTTTTGGGGGGCTGAGGAGAACTCGCAGAATATGGTTCCATGATATGTGGTCCCATTTGGACTTGTCTCCCTGCTGCTGGGGCTAGGAGTTTGCACTTGTCTTTGTTCTTACCTCTACCTCCCTGGTCTCAAAACATTTGCTCCTGACCCTTATGACGATCTTGTCACCTTTCCGATTATTTCTGATCTGTTCTGGTGTGCCAATTTAACCACAACCAACCAAACCAAAGTATTTGGTGACATGCTACAATCTTGTTGAATTAAAATGACTTGGTGACAGATTTGACAAACTTCAAAACTGTCAGAGAAGGTAATGGCTGTGTGACCCAAAAGTGGAGAGCATAAGGGAGCAGTCAAAAGCAAGAGTAATGAGACTGCAGGTCTTTGGCAGCAGCAAACTAGCACAGCTTAACAGTCCAAGGAATCATACTGACGGTCTCTTTTCTGGTTCTTGTCATAAATTCATGAACTACAGATTCTGTTTGGAAGGCTGCAAAAGTAGGGCACACTTGAAAGCCTAGTCAGCTTTGTTCTGTTCTAGCAGTTGGCAGAGTTAGTTATGCGCAAACATATGAATTATGTGAGTTCCCTGAAAAAATTACTGAAATGTTTGCAAATATTAAGTAATGTGACTGACACAGTGTAAAGAAACTACAGCACTGCGAATTCTCAACAGTTTCTTCAGCCTGCAAAATTTTGAGGTTTGACTTTGCCATTTGTCTTCTCAGGACTGAGACGCATCCCAGCAGATTTCACAGACATGAATTTGGTTAAGCATAATCCTCTGCAAAGTTCAACTGTCACCCATTGGTTCTTTAGGGGATGCGTTTGCCATAGTTATCCATTGCACTTGTCCTGGCTGAGGATAGTTTCTTTCTTCCATAGTAGCAAGGGCTTCTGTCATCTTTGTCTAACAGGGCATGTCATCGTAGTAGTAATACCGAAATGGCTAAAAAAATTTATGCACGCTGCCATGGCTGCTATGCCTTGTTTACAGTTCCCTCCAGAAAAATCAACTACAGATTATGTTAATTGGACAAAGAAAACCTTAGGGAATTATGCCCATGAAAAGAAAATACTTCTGAAGGAAAATTTTAAAATTTATGCAACAGTTTTTTAGGGATTTGCTCAGTGAAACAATCACCACCATCTCAGATGAGTTTAGGAATGAAAATCTTGTGACATCAGAGACCTGAGTAGCTAAAACAGTTTGTGAGTTGGGTTTTTTTTTTCCTATAAATAATTAGATAAGAGCTCAAATAAAATGTGGTTGTTCTGAGTTTGTGGTATGTGATTGTGAGTTCTGTGAAGTGTAGAGATCAATTGTATAGTTTTGTGATTGATGTCCTGTTTTTCAGAATGTCAATTTTTAGAAGTCTCAACCTATTTTTGTGGTCAGAAAAAAAAGTCAGAAGATCCTTATCCTCTTCGCCCCCACATACCTATGAGTAACATAGTGACAGAGCTAATCAGGTTATATCATTGGGGATAATTTATAAAAAGCTTTTAAAATCATCCCTGACACGCATTCGGTTAATCTTGCAAAATGGAGTTGAAAAGAGAGCCTGAGGAGGATGGCCACATGAAAGAAGCTAGCACATGTGTCTGTGTTACATAATGTTGTAAGATTCTGCTTTTTTGAACTTGCAAAGCCTATAGTTCAATCATGTAAAATTAGAAGACGGTCTTGGTCCAGTATAATCTCTGAAGACTGTTGAATTAGATAACTAACGTTTTGGCATTTTTGGATGAAAGATTTTGATGAATAGCTGTATTTCCATTTTCTTTAGGTGAGGTTTCGAAATTGAATTCAGCAGATATTGGAATATTAAAATAAGTAAAGAAGAAATTTGTGTTTCTTTAGAGTATTGTAAATATGGCTTAAGAATAACGTAATAAATAAGTATGGAGTACTAAATTAATGCCGTTTTGTGCAAATTTAAATGTCAGGTGAGATGTAAATTGTGGAACATTGTAACTTCAATTTAATTTGGGATTAGTTAATTTAGTTTTGGTTCAGTCACCTCTTTGAATTGACAGTGTCATATACAAACTAGTACCCATGAACGTTTACTATAAATACTGTGTTTTACATAGTGAAGCAGTGGCAAGCATTGACATTAAAAATAACGTGCTAAAAAATATGGGGGTTAAAATGAAAACAGAATGCAAGAGCCTGAGCAAACAAGGACACAATTTCAAGGGGGTTGAAGGAATCTTGTTAGAGAACTAAAATAGCAGCAGTGGTTTTAATATCATAGGGAATATAACCACTGTTTAAAGCGAGGACAGGCATATTTACTTTTAAGACAATGAAAGCTGAAGTCTTAGCTGTGAATAGATGATAAGAAATTACCATTGTTATCATGCTTCTGGCTGTCCTGTGAGATCTGTTAACAATCCCTGGAATTCTAGGAATTTCTTTACTCTTCATTTGTTATGCTTGAAGGTTTCTAAACATTTAAAAAATGCTAAATTAAGGTAATTCCTTTTTTCTCTTACTATTATGTCATATTTTCATTGCAGCCTGTAGGCATCTGTGTTATCCACTCATATCTATATATGAAATAAACATTTTTTTGTCACAGGGATTGTTGGTGCTAAAGATTTCATTAGAACTGAGTATTCAAATGTATGCATAGTTGTAGCCTATTAATCTAAGCCCTGGTGGGATGCTAGGGTGGTATATCTGTGTGTTGTTTTGGGGTGATGTGGGTGTCAGACCATTTAATGAGCTGTAGTGTTGGATGTTTCTGTCAGCTCCCTTTTGAAACAGCTTTGTTCTTTTTTTTCAGGTTTTCACTAATTGCTGCAGAGACTGCCCTCTGCTGTGCTCCTCACCACAGTTTAGGGTTTGTCAGCACTACTGTATTGGGGCTTTATTGAGGATACAAAATATGAACAGAACCTAGAGCCTAAATACTATATTACTGAATTGTAAAATATGCTTAACTGACCTTGGCAAAAGTCTTTTTAAGTTTTTTTTTGTCTAGCTGTGGTTTTTTTTAGCGATGAGCTTCTTGAAGCCAGCTCGAGTTTGTTTCTGTTGTCATTCCCTCTCACCCCAGCTGAAACTGTATTCTCCTCCCTGTCTATTTTTCATTTGATCTAAAAAGCAGAAATTAATGATGATGTGTAAGGGGTAATGTATATTTAAACAAAGGGAATTGTGGTATATAAGATGTTTATTCTTAGTGTTTTCAACAATTGTTTTAAATCTCAGTCAGCTTGGGAAGAATTTTAATTGTTTGTATAACTGAAAAGAAAAAAGTATTGATAAATGTAGTAGAAAGTCAGATTTGTTCTGACTAGAGAAAGCTTCATGCGGAGTGGTTCTGTGCTATCATGTGAGTGGTTTGACCTGTGCTATCAATTTTAGCTGATTAAAGGAGCTCACTGTTGCTATACTAACCAAGGAACCTTGCTGCTGATAGAACATGCAGCATGTGTCTTTCACAGTGAGATGGGCAGGAATTTAAATAAGCTTTAATTGTTCCTCCCTCTTCATACAACTGCTGCAAAGGTATCTTGCATATATTTTACTGCAGAAGTGCAGTTGCTGAGAGGAGGTCTGAATGAGGTGGCTGCTGATTGACATGATGTATGTCTCTTATTGGTGCCTGTTTTTCATGGAAAATGCTTTGTTCATGTCTGTTTTGTAGGGAGTCGCCTTGTGTGTTTTGAAGTTGATCGTGTAGGCTCGTTCTTGAGCTGTGACTTTTTTGATTGGTGACATTGCATTAACAGATAAACAAGGCTAATAAAATTAAATGTCTTAAATAGACCACAGTTCTTAGATGTAATACCAATGTGATACAAAAATGTGCTTGTAATGTCCCATGTTTGCAGGCTGAGCAATTGGTTTATGCCACTTATAAAGCTGGAATCTAACCTTAGCATCTGAGTTTTCAGTTTCATCAATTTCTCTGTGCTTTAATGCTGCAAATTAACATCGCTATAGTTCTTGTACAAATGTAACCTAGGAGCTGCTAACAATGAAAATTATGATCAGTTTGAAGGTTTAGCCCTTTTTGCTGTTGATCCACATATCTTGCACATTTAAGTGAGCATGGAATGCTAAAACCTCTTGGCATGTCTGAGAGCCCTTTGAAATTCACGTCTTGTACTGAGTTACTGTACTTGACAGGTGTTATAATGAACTCTGTTTTGAAATTATTGGAACAAGAGTCAGCTGGATATTAAAGAAAGTTTGCTTTTAATACTAGGGTCTGTGCTAGAATATCTAGTTAGAGGAAAGAACAGTTTAAATAATAATATTAGACTGAAAAAACAAACCATACCAGAAGTCATTTTCTTGAACATGTTGCAAAGCTAGTGTAAAGATTTTTTTTTTCCATTACAGATTTTTTTTGTAATTTAAAGAAAAGAAGTATCAAGTTGTCATAAATTTTGTAACTTTTACTTATTTTTGAAAACCATCAGTCTGCTCCAGGCTATGTCAGTTATTTCAGGTACTATTAAGAGTCGTAGGAAATATCTGTGAAGTACTTTCTATCATAAACTCTGATCTTTAACTCTCATCAAGTAGTGGTGGTGAATTTTATGCAATACAACATGGTTTGTATTGTATTTTCCTTTATGTAATTGGCTTCAAAGTCTCCTAATCTGCTAGATTCACTGTAATACCATTGAAGAAAAAATGGTGCATAGGAGATGATGCAAGGAAAGCTGAGAAGTATTTTTTATTTTCCTACACCGAGCTTCCATTTGTAGAATTATTGAAGCGTTTTAGTTTGCTACTTTGTGATTTTTATGACTTAGGTTTTGCTTGCCTAGAATCTCAAGTACTGAGTAAAAATACCAGAAGACACACTATTATTTGAGCCATTAATAATACATGCAGAGATCTGTAGCATGGTTTTAAACTCATATTTTATTAGTAGTTCAGATATCGGGAAACATCTTGTATGTGATTTTAATCTACTTTCTAATCCACTTCAGCAACCTAGACTTCATCTTCCAGTTGTTTTTAATAATTATTTTAAAGTACCTTATCTGTTGTAGGATATGGCTTTAAGCTGATGATAAATACTTTGCACTGTGCTAATGTTTAATATCTACTTCTTGTGTTTATATTAAAATTACAAATGTAGGTTGGGCTTTTATACTCTAATCTGTGCCAAAACTAATGGAATTTCACTGGAGGTAAGCACTGAACTTCCTTGCAGTCATTCAGAATTTGCAGCTTTAATGAATTTTAGAAAGGGAACTATCAGGTCTAATCATACTTCTAGCACTGAAAGAATTTTAAACACCGCTGAAATGTAACACAAAACCTCAGCCTCCAGAAAATGTCATTTTTGCTCTTTGGAAGTTGCTGAAGCAAAACAAATTTAATTTTACTGTGCAGAATTTGGTTGTTAAAGCAATTAGGATTGTTACGCACACCAGCCACAGTCCCCAGGAAGCAAGTGAAAACTTAAACCATCTTACAGCACTTCTGTTTCAATCCCTGTCAGTACGTATTTTATACAAGCATCTGCCTTGCACACCAAGATGATTGCATTTGTGTATATTTATTCTTTTACAGAGCTTTTGGGGTTTGTGCTTTTAGTGTATTCAGAGTGTTTAAAAAGATGATAGAAGCCTGACCTTGTTAGCTGTATGAAGAATGGCAGCTTGTAAAATACAGTATTTTTGAGAATAGTAAGTATAGTTAGCAAGACAGTACTCGTGGTTTTTTCTTCAATTTTGCTGTTATGAACTTGCATCAGAAATATGGTTTGTTTGCTCTTCATAATTACATTAGTCAGAATTTTGTGTGATGCCCGATGGTGACCAGAATGACTGAAGTGCTCTTTCTCAATAGCTGTACTAACATTATCAGTTTTTAGAAACCTTCCTCTGGAGGTCAAAAATAAAAGTAATCTGTGAAGAAGAGACTTTCATGTACACTGTCCGGGACTGTGTTGGTAAGACTTGCGATACAAAGTTGGACAGAGATAGTCATAAATCTGCCTTATTTGGAGAGCTCTACGTGTCATGTGGAAACACTAAGATTCCCCAGTTAGATATCAGCAGTTCAAAGCAAGATGGTCAAAGCCATGATTTAACCCTGCAAAACTTTGAGCTATCAAACTCTGTGTAACAGACACTTGTACAAATCTAGAAAGTATAGAAACTGCTGCTGCCAAGTTCTGAAGTGGAAAGGAATTCTCTTAATTACAAATGTTATGAAATTATAGATTGTACATATGAAGTAGTAAAAATTAGTGTTACTGAGTAAGTCTATAAATTTTCTTCCATAGTACTAAATATTAATTTGGCAAAATAAGCTTCTCTTGGGCTGAAAATCTGTTTTATTGGATAATCCTCAATTTGCGGAGGACAGACTTGGTGTAACAACCTTCCCTTATTGTTGCTATCACGGAATTTTTAAAATTGCAAAAGAAACCTTCAGAAAGAAAAGCCAAGAGAACAGTTTCTGAAATTATTCATCTTAAGACTTTTGATGCCATGCATATTGGTTAAAATAAAATTTTCTGTTCCTGGTACCTCCCTTAAGCTGAATCTGATTTTTAACCTCAGCTATACCACACTTTAATTTGAGAACCAAATTAAAGATTTTATCCGTGTAAAACTTTATATTTTGCATCCTTAGGACCACTGTGGAGAGGGACTTGAGAGCTGATCTGATTTTTTCCTTACGTTTTTATTTCATTTGTTGCAGTTGGGCAGTAGCATTTTTCCAAAGCAGTTGGAGGTGAGGATTTGTGATGTCTGATGCAGACGTGAGACAACAGGAAGGAGAGGGGTTTGGAAGGGGTCAGCCGTTATCAGAAGTTGTTCCTTTGATTAAAGGAAGTTGTTCAGCATTCCATACTTGCAGCATGCCTATGCTTTTATGGATTACCAGCTAGTTATATCGAGGGGTTAGGTTTTTGTGTAGTTGGTTTGATGTTTCCTTAACATCAAATTTTAGGTTGCCAGATAACGTGATATTTTGTGCCATCTTTTGTATAATCTGAGTATAATTCTTTTGCTGTACTGTTTATTGCTTGTTTCAGAAGTATCTAGCTTTCTGTGACACCAGAAATACCTTTTATTAAAAATACCAAATATCTTAATTTGCCATTGTGGTTTTTTGACTGTTGCTGTTAAAGTGTGACTGCAAGAGAGCTCTCATTTTCTGTAGCTTTTGTTTCTTTTTTACTTGATTGACTTAAAGCTTGAATACTAAAAGTAGGTAGCTATTATCACAGGTGACTTAAATGTCTTGGTACCCTGTTCAAAGAATTTCTATGTCCTTTGTGTCTTGCACACAGTTTATACTGAAAATGTGAGCAGTGTTACTAAGGTTGCCTGTTAATAATATTTACTCCAGACTATATTTTTGTTTCTCTTGTCTTCAATTCATATTACTAAACTAAAAGGATTTAAAATCTTCTCACTCTATATACAGATATATGAGATTTTGGTGTGTCATATTTGTAGCTGGTACTTTTAAATTTGATGGAGGATATGTAGCTAATCCCACTGTAAATATTCTTGACCAGTTTTTAAGTGTTGGCCATCAACTCAGTTTTCTGATGATTCTTCCCGATTAAGATTCATTAGAGAATGTGACATCGTTTAGCTTACACATGATTGAGTGTAAAGTTGTGTTTTACTTCTTGCAGGTCCTCACACCCTGGTTTTGACTTTTTTAGTGCTGATTAAATGGGTATTATTCATCCCCTCAAATTGTTTCAGCACCTGTTGGTTGTACCCTATAGACTCAGGAATGTGAGTTTCCTTTCAGCTTGTCAGAGTTGAAAGGAGATGAATGTAGCTTTGAAAAGGCTCAGTGTTCAGACAAGCTATGGCCAATACAACTGGAATTTAAAAGAATTTGAATTATCTTCCATCCACAGTTAAATTAGTGGTCTTTGCAATTTTATTGTTCGTAATGAGGCTTCCTTTTTGGGGATTGGTATTTCTGTACAGAGAAGTTGCCTTTTCAGAAGGGGAAATGTAGCTTTCTGAGGATCATTTTGCTAAATTTTTAGCCGCCTTTCTCTGAACTTCAGAGAACTTTTTTTTAAAGTGGTGCTTTATATAACCCTGTCTAAATGCTAACTTTATGTGGCTTTATTCTTTGAAAAGCTGTTCTACGTTGGGCACTGACTGAAGGCTTTACAGGCACTAAGTAATTGTGGGGTACTGTGCAGTGCTAGCCCCAGTACTGTGCAGTTTTTGATCGGCTTTTTTTGCCTAGATTTTTTTGGTGAATGTGTGAACGTTGAGCATTGGATGTTGAGTGTATCAGTGGAGTGCAATTAAATGTCTTTTAAGGGCAAAAAAAGAATTTTTACTACCACAGAAATGCTTTAATTTAATTTTCTTCTTGGGAAGATTTTACTAATAACTATTTTAGTAGCAGGGGCTAGACAGGAAACAAGTAAAGGAAATAGTTTTGTTGTTGCTGTATGTCGTGTGCTACTCCTCGTCAAAATGAAAAGCTGTACGTATTTAGAAGTGCAAGCTGGCAAAAACTTGTGTAGGAGTTTACATTGCTGCTCCTCCCAAACAGAACTATAGATATTTAATTTTCAACTTAATTGCAACATAAACATCCTTCCCTTCCTCCTCCAAACACAAACATTTGATATAAGAATGTTGGTGATTTTGGGTTTTGGGTTTTTTTTTGTTTTTTTTTCTGTCTTGGTGCTTTCAGTGTGTAATAAAACTTAGAGATATTTCCTATTATTTCCTCTCAGTAAATTAAAAAACAAATGATAAAAAGTAACTTGAAAAATTAAGTATATTGATAGTATGGTACACAACTATTTGTTAATTGTATGACCTTTTAATTGAGGATAACGTATCACTGACAGAAAGGCAATGTGGTATAAAACACATTGTTACATGTATTATATTTAAGAGATGAGTGGTTATATTTATCAGGACACCTAAGCTCTTTAGCCTGAATCATCAGGAATAAGAAGCCAGATTAAGGTGTGTGTAGTATAGTGGAATGTCATACTTGACTGTGGAAATTCATTATTGTTCTCTGTCACATCTGTATGTCTGTACGCCCACACAAGGATTTTTACTCTTGTATTTAATCCTTCCTGCTTTAATGCATACCTATAGGAAGTATTAAGAGTAGCTGCTAACCAGAATTGTCCAACCCTTATCCTAGGACTTTATCTCTACTTGGAATTGTGTAAGTGCAGCTCCTGTCTGCTTTAGATGGTATCTTATGAAGGAACTCTATGTCAGACCTGTCTTCTCTGAACCCAGGAAGCAATGTTTACATAAAATGCCTCAATTTATAAGCAATAAATGCAAATATCTTTACTTGCGTTTAGCATATACTCAGCTTCTTACGAACGTGTTGTTTATAACAAGTTTTTTATATTTAGTGTTTGTAGGATTGTAAGCATATTTTGCGTTGGAATTTTTAAGAATGAAAGAACAAATAAAAACTTGAGTGAAAACTGCTTATTTTCAATTGTGTTAGGTGCGGAATCACCATGGTTTTGACTGGGAAATACAAGAGATTTTAACATCAGTTTGAGCAGTGCTCCTTTTCTAACTTTGGCATCTGAAGTCTACCAAAATATGTGAAACAGATTTGTGAGGATTCTGTAGGGGAAGAAGCACTATGTGTATTTGGACAAAAAGTTCCATTGCTCTGATGCCTGGGGACCTTAGGTGTTTTCTTGTTGGTTCAATTACTCACTAATTTCTTTTCTTTTGAATATCTGTCATTAGATTTTCCTCCTGGATGCCTCTTCAAGTGTCTTGTGATGGAAAGGAAATATTTTTGAATTTATAATGGATTTTACACAATATCGTAACACAAACTGGCCTAATAGCAGCATTTTGGTTTGAAGAGCATAAGCATAATTACAAATAATCATGACAACTTCTCATATGAATGGACATATCACGGAAGATTCTGACAATGAAGCAAAAAACGTGGACCTTGTGTCTCCTGAGGAACCTCAGAAGCACAGAGAAATGGCTGTTGATTGCCCTGGGGACTTGGGCTCCAGGATGATGCCCATGCGGCGGAGTGCTCAGCTGGAGCGAATCCGTCAGCAACAGGAGGACATAAGGCGCAGGCGAGAAGAAGAGGGAAGGAAACAAGAACTGGACCTTACTGCTTCCATGAGGCTAAAGAAACTAGCACAAATTCCTCCTAAAACTGGAATAGATAATCCAATATTTGACACAGAAGAAGGAATTGTTTTGGAGAGTCCTCATTACACTGTGAAAACACTAGGTAGGTAAAATGCAACGAGTGGGCTAACGGGATAAAGACTTATTTGATATTAATGCTCTTTTGGGCCCCTGGAAACCTAATTTAGCTAATTTGTCATAAATGGATTTTAAGTCTTCTGGTCCTTTAGATTTGTGGTGGTTTGGGGTTTTTTTAATTTAGCCAAACATGAGGCTATGTGCCTCAGCAAATGGCTTTTCAAAACTGATCCATTTGGGGAACAGTTAAATATCTTGTGGATAATAATTAATTCAGTCGGTGTCTCTTATCTTCTTAAGGCTGGGGAAAACCATGGAAGTAATACCCAATTTTATGGTGTTTGGTGAACCGTAGACCAGAATAAGGAAAGAATAAACACAGATTGTCATTTAAAATAAAAATGCAGGAGTTGTTAATGCTTTAAAGAAAAACATTCTAGTGTTTTTTTCCCATTCTATCTTGCATCATGAATTGCCACCTAATATAAATGTCACACCAATTAAAGTATTGGTGTTGATAATGAAAATCCGCTTACACGTTGATGAAAATGTAATGTTAATAATTTTTGAAGAAATAGCGGCTGAAATTTTTCATTTCATAGTTGTCATTGTTTTAACGGTGCTTGTTTAGAGAAAGTTGATAACCTTTCTTCCTCAAACGTAGGTATTTTAAATAAAATGTGGTGTGTCACTGGAGTGAAAAAGACGCACTGGGAATTTGTGGGAGTCCAGTTCAGATTTCCAAATCCATACCTGTTCAGAGATCCAGATTGCTTTAAAAAGGCAGCCTGTTTTTTTCTGGGCTGCACTAAAGTTTCTTGATTTTTTTTTTCCTATTGGCTGGTAGTTGAGAATAAAGAGTGAAAAACAGCTATGAAATTGCTAATTTCTTCTTTTTTACTTCATCTCTAGTATTTGTGTGCCCAAGCAGCAATTCTGCTAAAGACATGTCTCTGCTCCATAACCTCTGGTAATCCTTATTGTACAAATCCCTCTTTAGGAAAATTTAGGTTGAAAGGGTCATCAGGAAGTCATCCTGTTCAACCTCCTGTGGAGAGCAGGGTCAGTTACAAACAAGGCGGGTGTACCTTGTTTTAGTGCATGGCTTGTCAGCTGAGAGATCTCTTTGTAAGAAGGAGATTCTGTACTTAATTTTATGAAGTGTTAGGTATTTGATTGTAAAATTCTCTCCTTAGAGGGAACACAAAGCAGAAGATACAAAAATGGGTGTCAAACAGTAAAAGTGACTTCAGTTGGGACTTGCTTAGCCACAGTGGCCAAAAGCTGTGAAGACTGACTACTGGGGGAATTGGAAATTGAAACCAGAGAAGGGAGGAAAGAGTGACTTGGAATTAGAAAGCTGGGGCTAGGTTTCGTGCTGGAGGTGGTGAGACCTTGGAGGGAGGATTTGTGCAAACCAATGGGCAAAGCAGCTACCCATGGAAGCGAGTAGGGATGAGAAGTGAGTAACATACTGACATACTCGAGAACCAGGTAGGAGCTAGCGTAGACTGAAGCTGTTTGAACAGGAGAAATAACAGTGAAGAAATTACTGTGATGATGAAAGGTGGGTTTTAAAATCTCTCAGTGGGGAATTCAGAAGGGTACCAGCTGAGGAATTGTCAAAGACAGTATTTGTGAAAAGCTGGAAGGAGGAAACTAGTTTTGGCTCAGCAAGAATAGAAGATGGGAAATTGGTATTGAATGGAAGCTAGGATTCTTTGAATACTAGGTGTAAGAAGAGAAGTGCCAAACATCGCAGACAAGAAGATTATAGAGGTGTGTGTGTGGAAAGAGGTAAATCAGGAAATAATACATGGTATAAGGTGCATCTTGAAGAAAAATGACTAGGTGACTTTGTCCAGTTTTGTAATCGAAGTTTGGGTCTTGTCATTTGGATCAGTAAACTTAAGATTTAAGAAGAGAGGATTTATAGTTTGACATTCCGTGAGCCAGCAGTGCCTTTGTGGCCAAGAAGGCCGATGGGATCCCAGGCTGCATTAGGGAGAGCATGGCCAGCAGGTCGAGGTGATCCTGCCCCTCTACTCGGCCCTGGTGAGGCCTGACCTGGAGTGCTGTGTCCAGTTCTGGGCTCCTCAGGACAAGAGAGACATGGAGCTCCTGGAGCAGGTCCAGTGAAGGGCAACAAGAGAGCATCTCTTACAAGGAAAGGCTGAGGGAGCTGGGCCTGTTCAGCCTCAAGAAGAGGTGACAGAGAGGGGACCTCATCAGTGCCTATCAGCATCTGAAGGGAGGCTGTCAGAGGATGGATCTAGGCTCTTCTTGGTGGTGCCAAACAATAGGACAAGAGGCAATGGGCAGAAACTGATGCACAGGAAGTTCCACCTGAACACGAGGAAGAACTTTACTGTGTGGGTGACTGAGCACTGGAACAGATTGCCCAGAGAGGCTGTGGAGTCTCCCTCACTGGAGATACTCAAGAACTGTTTGGATGCAATCGTGTGCAATGTGCTCCAGGATGGCCCTGCTTGAGCAGGGAGATTGGATGAGATGACCCATTGTGGTCCCTTCCAGCCTTACCCACTGTGTGATTCTGTGATTAAGAATAGTGCTTTTGATCATTCTCAACTATGATGTTGAATTGTTGCAAACAGGAAAAATAGTTCTAAATAAAATACTGTGGTTTTTTTAACCTATATAGTCCCTAAATAATCTGTATTCAGTCACTAGCGTTGTCAAAAAACAAGTTAAAATTTAAATTTAGTAAAGTGCTTCTGCAGTAGCTTGAACTCTTACAAAATTTTCTTCTACTCTTAAGCATGTCCTTTTTCCAGTTTCTGGGTTAATTTTTCTAACATTTCTAACACTGCATCTAGCTCTTTCCCTCTTTCCACTTTTACTGTCTAGGTTAGAGTGCTTAGTCACATTCACAAATCTCTGAGATTAGTTAGGAAAACCCCAAATAAACCTGGACAAGTACTAGTGAATTACAAAGATGTTCAACTATCTTTCTTTGGTATTTCTTAAAATACTGATTTTAATTTTGCGCGCGCGCGTGTGTGTGTTAATCCGTAGAGCTTCCTCTGAAGATACAACTTTTAAGTAAGAATATTGACCTATGTGTCTGTATTTTTAGTTTGGAAAATGTTTTGTTTAAGTGCCAGTGTCTAATTTGGCAGATCCTTGCCAAGTCTTTAATGTTTTTATCATCATAAAAGAAAGGAGACTAGATAAAAGAAAGTGGAATTTATATATAAAAATAAAACAGAACACTTAACCGAAAGAATTTTAAAGGGCATGTTTGTTATCAAAACAGTACATGATTTAGACAGCTGTTTAAATGGAAATAATATTCTCTGCACCTAGCACATGTGCATGTAAATATTTACTGGCTTTTTCACAGCAATATGCTTCCATAAAATGCAGACTTTTTCTGTTTGCTTCAATTCATTCAGCTGATTTAGTTAAATGAGTAACTGACATTTCATGGAAGTAAGCCTTTCTGAAGTAAGCCCTTTCTGGCTACGGAGAGGCGTTGTTGTTTTGTTGGTTTTGGGTTTTTTTTAAAGCTGCCTATTTTTTGCTTTTATATCTTGGCCAAAATTTATTTATAGATATGTTATAAATAAACTTTCTAAAATATTGTTTTATCCAAAACTACTTTTCCTAGCCATGCGATTTAAGTTATATTTGAAGCATTAAAATGCTAGTACCAGCACATAGATTACTCTACAGAAAAGTTTGGGAATTAAGATCTTAGTGCTGACATATAATAAAGCCTATCTTCTTAAGTTTGCTCTTCTTAACTTTTTGTTTAAGGTGATAAAAACCATCTATTTTCTTTTCTTCATTTTCTAATCTAACATGTTAAACTGTGACTCCCAGTCCTCCCCTGCAGTTGCATACTTTTGCCCTGGCAGTCTTTTGATTAATGTGTATATCTCACAGTGCTCGTCACATTCCAGCCATTTCATAGTCTAATGGAAAAAGGCTGCAACACTTCTTGTAAAAGACGACTTGACAAAACCCAGTATTTGATTGCTAATTGATCTGCAATTAAAAATGGACTCGTTCTGCAAAAGAACCCTGATTTTTCTGTGAGTAAATGCAGATGTTGGTCTTACTGAACTTTTTTTTTCTTCAAGACAACTCTTTTAATGGGAAATATCTGGAGATGGAGTCTTTTGTTACCTGGTGCTTTTTAAAATTATTGTTACTTTAAAAAGACCAAAACCAACAAAAAGGGAAAACCAAACCCTGCACCGAAATCTCGTCTGTGATTTAGACTTCAGAAGCAGGAACCTAAAGAGAATTAGGCGTGCATAAAGCCAGATTTGTATGTGGTTTTATATGTGTGGTTTTTTATTGAACAAGTGACTAGGAAATGGAGTGCTAGCTTTTCAGGAATATTTCATTTCACTCCTTTCAAGCACTATTTCTCTTTTATAATTGTGTTGAGGTGGGTATTTGTTTGCTGTTTCGTGGTGGGGGGAAATCACTTGCTATAAAGCTTTGGCATCCAGCAGATGAAGCCTCAGTGCAAAAGGAAATTATACAGGAAAGAGTACTATGGTAGTTTGTAAGAAAGGGCAGCACAGAAGGAACTAGCAAAGGGCTGAAAAGAGTATATGTAAAGACATCTAGGAACAGGATGTCTTTTTTATAGATACAGAGTAAGATGTCTTTCTGTATGAATTTATATCTTACATGCAACATGTATTAGATTTGCGTGCGTATATATGTGTATGTATTTGAATTTTCAGATATGTAAGAGAGAGTTCAGAAATAATGGACTAAAATAATGCATAGGAAGAGATAAAAGAAGCAAGGTTCTTCTCTGACATCTCACTGCTTTTTGAATCCAGTAACCGTAACAAATAGCAGAACTTTGAGTTGGTGTGGTTTTTAACCAAGCAGGTGTCAGTAGGAGCTGTACAATAACATCTGTTTTACTCACTTTTTTTTCTTTTTGCCAGCTGTTAATGTCCTATTTAGCAAATATCCTCACTTGTGTAGTGTTCTTTAGCCTTCTCTCCAAATGGCGTTTCTCCCAGTGTGATAAGCAGTATATTGTGTATACAGTTTCCTAGTGAGACATTGGCTACCTTAATTAGTGTTGTGAGCTGTGCTGGATATCACCAGTGGAATATCCTGCACAGCCAGTATCCAAGCTTTCTGTGCAGCTTTTGTCCTACTGCCCTTTGTTTCCTTGGTGGTTACAGGAAGAAGCCCTTGACCTTTGGTGGGTAGGATGTTTTTAGCATGTGTGAAATGGTTTTGGAGGGGTTTCTGTTACTTTTTTTTTATTGTCCTGCAGACAGTAAAATACAAGAGTAGTAGCCCTGGCTTGTTTGTTTCCTTTTATAATACAGAAGACTAACTTGCAAACTCAGACTTGACAGCTTGTGTGTAGGTATGGTTTGTCCGAAATTAAAACAGTTAAACTTGTTTGAAATGCGTATTTTATTACGCCTTATGGTTTTCATGTGCCAATTTATCAACCATTTTTTATGTTGTGCTCAAAAATTTTGAGTCTAGGCTTGTGTTCAGTGTACTGATGAATTTGTGGTTAAAAATACGTAAGGGAAACTGCCTGACAGAAGTATCCATGTTAGTGATCGGTATCTACTGTGATTGTTCATGTAAAAAATGCAACTTATCTGGTGTCCTGATAGTGTTCCTAATTTTATTAGCTCATAAGGAATAAATCAAGGTTGCTAAAACTTGAAAATTATTCTCAAAGCTGATATTTTGGTATCAGTAAAGAAGATTGACCTCAGTATCAACTGACATTTTTAAAATTTGGGGGTTTCTTTGTTGTTCATATTTTTTAAAAATACCAGGGTTCAGAAGTTCTAGCTTACTTGAATTTATTAAAATATAAGATAGCTGACCAGCTTCTCGTGGCTGAACAGATTTTTTCAGATAGTGTATGAAAACATATGCGTTATTTCAGGCTCCAAACATGCATTGTTTTTTTGTCTGCTTCTGAATTTCTTACCTGCGTTTGATTCATATTCCTCGTTTTAGGTGGTTTCTCAAGTACTTAATTTTGAGAAGTGGCCTATTTAGCAGAAACTTGGTTTGGTTTAAAATAATGCAAAAGTCTTTGAAAAGCACTTGTAAAGCATCAGATCAGTTCTTGAAACTCAAGAATGTAATGTATAGTATTCTGCAAACATATAGAAACTGGTTATTAAAATATGTTAAAATATTTTACTGCCCAAGCAGAACTCATATTCTTGTAGGTAAAAGATGTGGACTTCTTTTTGCTAGAGATAACTTTCAAAACTCATAGATGTTCATAGATGATATATTTTCATCCTTTTTATTTTAATGTGCAAAGAGTGAGCATAATTTTATGTTTATAAATTGAGTGTAGTTTACTTATCAAACATTCATTCCATAAGTAAGCAATATATAGTTGAGATACACAGGTATCTACTATATATGGTAGATACACACAGAAAGGTGAACCAAGGTATCGGTGAATATTCAGTGCATCAAGATGAACTTAGCAATAAAGTCTTACTGCTCTTACTGACTTGGGGACTTTTTTTTTTTTTTTCTTTTCTTTTTTGCTCTTTTTATTCAGTTACATTCTGCTACAAAAAAGTTGGAATAATGGGTAACTAATAAACTTGCATATATCACTGCTGGTTTAAAAACTGAACAGCAAAAAAATTTTTGTATAACTCTAAATATTACTTAATTATCATTCTTGTTAACTTATATCTTATTTGTATTTTGTTATTTCTTACCTAGAGGTGGAAGAACTGTTAAATTCTCTTAAGCATATCCAGCACGTTTTGGTAGACCCTCAGAGTCAAGAGGATATCTCGCTCATTTTACAGCTCGTTCAAAATAGCGACTTTCAGAATGCATTTAAGATCCACAATGCTGTGACAGTGCACATGAACAAAGCCAGCCCTCCATATCCTCTCAGCTCCAATGCACAAGAACTAGCACAAGAGGTATGTACAGTATGCATCCCTGGGATGTACATGAAACCTATAATCATAGCTACTGTTGAAATACATACTTGTCAAGCTTGTCTGAGTGACTGTGTTGAATATGAAAGGGGTTATAATAGTCACTGATTGGAAATCTGGAAAAACCGGATGCAGCAAAGCGTAACCAAAAAAATATTTCAGGGGTTGGAACTCCCTCTTCAGCATTGATAGTACCTTCTCTGTTACATATCTGTGTTTAAACATAGGAAGAGGGAGTGGTTGTGACAAACTAACTCCCTTCCCGTTGGTATTCTTTATTTTAAGCATTCAGGAATTGAGTTACAATTCTCTCTTATTGTGACTTTCCTCTGAGTTGAGCCATGGTTCTTAGATTGGGAGGCATCTCTGAAAGTACAAGCATACTGGAAACAAGCATTCTGCTTTAAACTGAGCAACAGATCCCTTAATGCTTAATTTCAATGTTTTAATTACTGATGTGATTAAACTTTTTTTTCTCTGACAGGTGACAGCTCTTTTATAAGATCTGATACATTTTTTAGAAGTTGTTAAAATATTCTGAGGGGTCACTCAGTAACTTTTGTCACAATTTTCCATGGCCTGGTGCAAGTATGTATTGTAGTGAAGTGTGGCTACATCTTAGACCAATATATGTTTGTTAGCTTTGACCTAGGTAGCCTGAATACCAACATCAATGCAAGCCTTGCACTGTAGTGTTCAGCAAAGCCAGATCCAGGGGCTGGGGAAAAGCATCCAGCATTTAGCACCCAGCAAACCAAACTGACTCAGGTATATGGGTTGGAGTATTTCAGTATGGCAGCAGGTGGTAGTGTTGGTGGGGGTTTTGGGTTGGTTTGGTTGGTTTAGTATCTGGTTTTCTTTCTTCCTGAAGCATTTTTTTCCAACAGCTTTTTCCACTCTCCTTTCTTTTACTAGACTTTAACCTTGTAAGCCAGCAGCATTGTAGCAAGCTTGAAGTTCTTTTGCAGAAGAAATTACTGACTCTTGAGGGACATCATTTAAACACAATCTAAAGGTGCAGGTGCTGTTTAAACTTCAGCTTAGGATTTTCCTGTTTAGGTTTGTCGGTAAGACTGTGCCAAAAGCAGGTGGAAGTACTTAAGAATATTCTGTGTATCTGTGAAAACTTTTAATCAACCCACTGTAATCATGTGTTTGCAGTACATGTGAGCTTCCCTCTGGCTTGCTTATTCATCAGTCTGTAGCCTGCTTCGAAATCCTCACTAGGCTTCTTCCATGTCCATGAGTCTGAAGGATCCTTTTTAGTTACCCTCTGTTCGTAATCTACTCCCCCAAACATCCACTTTACATAGGCCTAGTTTAGGATTTCATTCAGATACTAGCCAGAATTTTTGAGCCTCCTTTTATAATACAGGGTGTTACAGATGTAACCCTTAGGAAAAGCTGGTTCTTTCCCTTCATGAGTATGATGACCTTTTATTTGCTACTTAATAGAAATTTCCAATAAGAAAATATGCCTCGGGAAACTGTAGGTCTATTTCCACACTTTCATGTTTCTCCCCATTTTTGGCTAACCCTTACCTTCCCAACATATTCTTCTCTTTTTTTCAGGTGATTTGGTAAATCCTAAAATAAGAAGGTGGTGCAAAGCCAGTTTTGTGTCTCTTACCAGTCCATGAAGAAGGTTAAACAAAAAGACAATATTTCATTAATCCAAAATTTTTAAACCGACACAATTTGATCGTTATCCATGAGACTATTACATAAAAGACAAACATATCACTGCACTCATTTTGACTCTTCATCTCCCATCCTTGTCTTGCCCAGCCTTGAAATTCCTGAAAACTCAATATATTGCAAATGTCTGTTCCCATTTTCAGATGTAATCTAGTTTCTCAGTGATTCAGCTTCTTGTGTATTTAAGTGACTTGTATTTTGCAATATGTTGAATAACATCCTGAAATGATAGAGCCAGAAATTCAGGACATATATTTCTGTGTCTGACAGAAGCGTCTTGAGAGGATACCTTGAGGCCTTCGTTCACATCACTCTGTACTTCCTTGTCTTGCCTGAATAGAAGATCTTATGCTTGGTTTTCAGATCTTTTATTCATTTTGGAAAGGTTTCTGTATTTGTTATGGTAGCAGCATGGAAGGAAATCATTTCTGCTTTAGAAAAGTTGGTGGTGTTTTTGTTTTGGTTTTTAGGGTTTGTTGTTGGTGTGGGGTGTTTTTTAATCCTGACAATGTGTTTATCTTGCATGCCCAAGTTTTTTCTTGTACTGTCATTTTTGGTTGTCTTTTGCTTTTTCTACCTCTAAGCATAGGCATGGGAAACTCCCCCAGAAAGCAGCTCATTTACTTACTTCAGGGTGTTTTTGAAAAGACACTTGCAAAAGCCTGGATTTAGGATACGGATAACATCTCAATGATAAAAGCCAGAAGACATCACAAGAAAGAAAAATGGCAGATACATGCATAACATTAATTTTAAATAGCAGGTGGTGCTGGTGTGCATACTTTAGTGCACAGGTCATGAGCAGCAGTGTATAACTGAAACTGTTTGGAGTGTGTGCCCCAGTTTAAAGCTACAGACGTGTTTTGTTTGAGGCTTTATACTGAGGAGGAGAACATCTCTAACAGGAAAAGGCATTTTACAACACAATTTCACAATGCAACATGAAACAATCTCCCTTTTAAAAAAAAGTAATAATTAATATTATTTAGTTTTTTAAAATTTTCCAGTCCTCTTTGGGAAATCCTTAAAATTGGTAGTATACATGTAGAGTTAACTTTTCCCGCCAATTCTGATAACCAGACACTAACAACTCAAGATTTTTCTTTTCTTTTTAAGAAACTACAATTGAATTTAAAAGGTGGAATGAAGCACTTGAGCTTAAGGAATTTATTTGAGAAAGCTTATCTTCATTTAATGGGGTGTACTCCAAGTCTCAAATAAAAATAGCCAGTAAACATCAAGTGTAATTAAATTGATTTTAAATCCATTTAAACTTGACCAAGATGGGGGCAAGGATTATGGCAACATGGTCTGAATCTTGACCTTGTAAGAATATTCGATGGAGCATTCAAGACAGTTTATAACTTGGCCTGTAATAGCACATACCAAATACCTTAAAGATATTCTTGCTATAAAATATATTTAATAGGCTCAATTTATATAGACTATGTTCCTAAATGTTTCGGACTCGCTACTGTTTGCTTCTGCAAAATCAGACAAAAAACCAGATCAGTACTGTTGAGGGGATGCCCTGGAAGCTCATAACTTCTGGTGTAAGTGCACTAGAATGCGTGTGCATGTTCCATCTGACAGTCCTGCTCACCTGCCAGTAAACAACAACAGAACTTTGCAGGCGCAGTTAATTTCTGAATGTTTAATATCACTCCAGCACATACCTCCATCATACATGCCTACAAATTGTGGTGTGTGGAATGAAACCAAATCAATAGCTTCTGGGGGGCTTCTTCAACTAAAGTTAGCACGATTAACAATAAAAACTAGTCAGGAGAGTTAAGAAAATACAGTTATTGCCATGTACTCAGTGAGGATTGCTTATGCTATATGTAGTGTGTCACTTCTGGAATGACAGGCTTCTTCAAATTTCTTAGTCTGATAAAGCTGTGGGATTCATTACCATGAGTTACAAAGGACTCTAACAAGCAGCACTACTGCTGTAATAAGTGGTGTATAGGGCAGCCTGAAGCTTTCCTAGAACTTCATTAAATAAACAAATGACAGACGTATCTTTTTTCTTAAAGAGGGTGGGATATTAAAATTTCGAATAATCAAATTATTCAAAGCAGAAATTCAATTTGAATAAAGGATGTTTACTGCACACAGAGTAACTGGTTGAACCAGATTGCTTTCTTTTCCACTGTCAAATCCCCAACCGCTGACCTTGCATTCAGAAGATTGTGTTCCTTGCAAGACTTCCAAGTTGCTTTCTGAGTAGGTTTTCCTGTAAAAAGATCATAAAGATTTGATAAATAAGGCTTTAAGGCTTCTTGTGGCTTCTTCAGGAAAGGAATTTGAGGTCCCTTGAAAGTTAGAACTTTAATAAACCTCTATGAGAAAGTCTTTTGTATAGAATAATCTTTGCTTTCAAAACAGAGGAAAACTTGTCAGTGAAATATGTCTTTTGCAGCGTTCTGTTTGCTATGTGCCATCCTAGAATTCAGTTTAAGCCAGGTGTAATAGCTTCCTGTCTAATTCAGAGATATGACTGAAGTCAGGACTTTGTGAAGCTGAACTCTTTCTCTTCTCTATGATTTTAAAGAAACCAGTTTAAAAAATTATTTAAATCTGGCTTCTTCTTTGACCGTTTTAAGCTATGCTACATTTGCTCACCATGGGGCATGTTCTAGGGATGTCAGAAGGAAGGCTTTTCGAGGTTGTGCCAGGTTTATTGCGAAGCACAGGAACGTGTTCAATGTGACATTTTGCTTGGCAATGTGAGGATCTTGCTCCATGGGAACAGCTCATTTAGTGGCTTCTCCTAGTATTTAAAATTATCTTGACTTGGAAGTTTTCGGTGCTGTTATCTGGTAGCATCCAAGATAGTTGTTAGCATTTCTGTAGAAAACTGCTCCTAGTATAAAGGCTTTTCAGACCTTTAGATACTGTTAGCTCATACAAAAAGATGAATTATGTTCTCTTTGAAACTTTTGGTTTCTTGATTTTCTGATGTCACATTACCTCATCTGTAAGAGTCAAAAGCTTTTGAAAAAATGTCTTCTATTTCTCTGAAAGCTGCTGCTATGATTTGTATAATCTACTCTTGATGCCTTTGGATTCATTTGTGCTGTTGGGCTTGTGTGCCTTTGGTCAGATTAGGCCAGAGGATAATGGCTTTGGAAAGTATCTTCAGCCTCACCTTTATGTAAGAGGACTTCCCTGCTCTTGGCTCTCTGTATGAGCATACCAGTATTTGCAAGAGATGATGACAAGGTTTGTTTGGTAACTATATGAGAAGGAAAACCTATTTTGGCAACTGAAGCTGCTTGAGCAAATACAATCCTTGTGTTAGTGTGGATTATTTTGGAACCAGGTTTTCAGGGAGGGGCTTTTGAAGTTTTGATTTGTACACTTCCTGAGACTGGAGCTCCAGGATGTGGTGCAAAACCTGTCTCGGAATCTTTGGCCTTGCTGTTGGTGGAAATAGTTTCCATAGTAAGAATATGATAATCAGCTTTTAAGGAAGAGGAAGGCTAGTCACATTAATAAGAAGTTACTCTAGTTTAAAAGCCCAGCATATTCTCATGGTACACTTCATTGTGACTGATTTCACTGACATGAAGTCACTGACTTTCACTAACTTTCTAGAGTTCAGGCTTTTTTGTGTGCGTCTTTGTGATACCTGAGCTCATTGCCAATCTCTGGTATTGACCAGTCTGTGTGAGGTACTGGATACCAACTTAGATTTGGTGGATTATTACTGAGTTAGTCCTGTGGTCTCATTGCATGTTTTCCTAATGCGCACCAGATTAATTAATCAGTCAGCAGTAGTGTAACAACTACATGGATATACTTTACTTTCAGTAAAATGAATAATTGCCAGTAGGGGGTTGTGCTTGAGTAGGAGAGGGAGGATTGATAAATCACTGGCTAGATTAAGAGTTTTACTGCTTGATGTCTTTTTAGGTACAGAGTGTTTTGAAACCCAGCCACCACAAGGATGGACAGGAGCTTAATGCTTTGCTGAATGCGCCTCACATGCAGGTAAAACAAAATGAAACTTCTAATCTAATGGATCTATTTCTTCATGCTGTTTTCAGTGTAACTTATTTTTTGCCTTGGGCTGACTGGGCAAGGATGAATTTTATTCCTCAACCCTTACTTTTCTAGGATAAGGAATTTACAGTTTCCAGAAACTAATGGAACATTTTTATGAAGTGTAGTGCGTGATTGTGTTCAGCCTTTGCTATGATCTATATGTATTACAGGGTAATTTGCACATAAACAATGTAGCAGTTGGTCAGTGGGAACAGGGCAACACATGAGCTGCTTTGTTTATCTGTTTTTACCTTTGGCAGTTGTTTCATGCCTACCATAGGGTGCATAAAGTAAATTTTGTTCTGGGGTGGTGATGTAAAAGTAGTTTTCACTGCAAAACTTATTCTGAGTCTGTAGACACATACATAGTAAACCAATGTCTGTTGTTTTTTTAGTACAGATAAGATAGAAGTACAGTCACAGTTGTGTTCAAAATTGCTTTTTTATTATTTTCCAGTCTGAAAGTTTTGAAAAAGAGTAAGTGCTATGTAGCTGTGATGAATGATTTTTTTTTTATTGCTTGAGTCACTTTGCAGTGTTCTGCAGAGACTGGTGGAAATTGCAGACTATCATCTACTGTTTTGTATGCATATCAAGTGTGATGTTTTCTGTAACCGATCTGATTTTGTTTAACACTAGGCACTTCTACTGGCTCATGATAAGGTTGCAGAACAAGAAATGCAACCAGAGCCTATGAGCGATGAAAAGATTTATGAGAATGTTGGCGTGTATGCAGGGGAGACGGTTAAAATAGTTCGCATTGAGAAAGCTCGGGATATTCCGTTGGTAAGTGCTGGTGCTTACTCAGTTATATGTAAAGGAAGTAAGCCTCTTTGTCCTTTCCAGATTGCTATGAAACGTTTGGAATTCGAATGCGAAGGTAATGTTTAACTTGTAAACATTCTCCCTCCCTTCAAAATGAGGCAGAGTCATAGACAGTAAACTCATGTTTAACTTGAATTGGGCAGTAGCCATACTACCACGTAAAATCTGTACAACTTCTGTCAGCTCGGGTTTTGACAGATCTTCCTGGCAAGAGTCACTATCCCAAGCCTGCCGCAAGGGAGCTTAAAGCCTTGTGGCAACCAGGTGTAGGTTTTTTTGGTTGTCTGGTTTCTGGTTTTGGGGTTTGTTTAGCAGTTATCATCTGCTATTTGCGTCTTTCAAATAAAAGTTTCCTTAGGACTATGTTTCTGAAAAAATAACTAATCTTATGGGTGTGGAGCGATTAAATTCTTCAGTCTTTAATGTAGGTTGAAGGAGTTAAGCAGTGGGTTTTTTGAACTGGAGCATTGTGTGTATGCATCCAAGCTGTTACTTGCATTCTCTTTCAGCATGGTTTTTCCACTGGCTTGGAATATGTACAATAGATGGCTTTGAGTTTCATATATGTAATAAATTCAGAATGTGTTGCTACTACACAGGGTGCTACTGTTCGCAATGAAATGGATTCTGTTATCATTAGTCGAATAGTCAAAGGAGGTGCTGCAGAGAAGAGTGGGCTCTTACATGAAGGGGATGAAGTTCTGGAGATCAATGGCATTGAGATCCGTGGAAAAGATGTTAATGAAGTTTTTGACTTGCTGGTGAGTTGGAACACTTCTTGTTTTCTCTGCAATAAATACTCACTTCATAAGTTTGAAGCCTGCTTGTCATTTTACTCATATTTAGTCTCAAAAGTATTTCCATTCTGGTAGCTGGTGTTCATATGTGGAGGACATTTCAAGTTTTCTTTCTGATGCATAGGAGGATACTGACAAGTATAATGGCAGTTTTCTGCAGAAATGAAGGCTACAAATGTGGAAGTATCAAGCTGTTATCTTTAGACTTACTTCTGATGATTTCTAAGAAAAACTTTATTTAGCTCTGAAAAGCCACAATTTTTCATCTTTGTCTCTGGTTCAGTCCACAATTAATAAATGCGTGGCTGGTTTGGAGGTAGTTTTCTTCATAGCAGCTTATATGGTGCTGTGTTTTAGGCTGGGTTTAGACTGAAACAGTGTTGATAATACACCAGTGTTTTAGCTGCTGCTGAACAGCGTTTGCACAATGTCAAGGCCTTCTCTGTTTCTCACTTTGTCCCTTGCCTGCAAGTAGACTGGGGTGAGCAAGAGGTTGAGAGGGGACACAGCTGGGACAGCTGACCCAAATTGACCACAGTGATGTGTCTTGCCAAGTAATGTCAGGCTGAGCAGTAAAATCTGGGTGGTGAGTGATTGCTTTTACATCGCTTGTTGGGTTGGGGTTTTTCCACTTCACTTATTAGGCAGTCTTTACCTCAACCCGTGAGATTTTTTTCTTGCATTTGGTCTTCCAGTTCTCTCCCTCATCCTGCTGGGAGAGAGGCGCTCGTTAGGAGCTGGTCAGTGCTTAAGTTGCTGGCCAGACTTAACTCACCTCAAATTGTATCACAGGGGGCCTTTACGTGACTAGACTCACTACTCTTTCCCTCCTGATAAAAGCCCTATTGTGTAGCAGTTTACTTGCATAGATGTTTTCTTGTTTATTACACCATTCATGACAAAATAATACTTTAGTTTAAAAGCTCCTAGGCAAGAAATCCGTCAGGAATTAGTAAATGCAGAGGTACTCACTTTCAAAAAGGCCCTGTGAGACAGAATGTCAAAAGCTGGCAGTTACCACCAGTATTTTCTCTTGCCCAGTTGCACTACTTTCATGCTTTTCCCTGGCATCTGCTTTGGATCAGTGTCCAAGACACCTGGAACCTGACTCTGAATCTTTAGTCCAATTGCAGCAGGCAAGACCATTCTGTCAAAGCGAAAACAGATGAAAATGACATTTTTTTAGATGTTAATTTATAACTTTGGCACAAAACATTG
>VZTA01023404.1:258882-282638 GCA_013398855.1 Mohoua ochrocephala | reverse complement strand
CAAGGACTTACTTAGTAGGGGTTTTGGGGGGAAAAAAAAGGATGAAAAACATATTTTACTTAGTAGATTTATGCTCTAGAGACGAATCAGAATCAAGACAAAGACTTAGGTTCAGCTGTAGGAAAACTTCCATCTTCAGTTGGACTTCTTTGCTGAAATTTGCTGATAAAATTTTTCATCTATTTCATACAGTGAGATCAAGTGGAAGGAAGTAGAGGCAGAAACGTGTGAGGTTTTAGGGGGTTTTGTTTTACTGTTTTTAAACCGATTAGAAAGATGCTTACAATTCTCTGAAAAGCCTTGAATGTCTGTGGGTTTTTTGGATCAGAACTATCTGAGATTCGTCATGTTTTGTAATTGTCTCCATTGCCATCTGTATTTTTTGTAAGGCTATATTTAACTAAGTCCTATGCTTCCTGAAAGAGTGTTTTGTAGGTGATTAACAGGTAGTTCAAGTCTGGGAGTTTAGTTCTCTGCAGAGAGCTGATTCTGCTCCTGAGCAGCTCCTGCAGCCTAGGGTTAAAAAAACAAAAGATGTAAAGCCACAATACATTAGCATAAGAGAAAAAAATCACTTGCTGAAAATTAAAAACAAAATAAACACAACCTTGTGGATTTTAAAAATATATTTTTAATACAACTAATTTAAAATAATGCTTTTAATGCTTTATTAAGAATTATTTATTATTTATTTATTGTTTATTGGTATTTTTTAAGTTGTCATTTGTATTTTGTGATGTGGAAATGAAGTTCTAAAGTGCTTCAGACCCCCCCCAAACACTTCAAACAAGCACAGGAGAAGGAAATTACTTCCCTCCTTAGTTTTGCCTCACTACTTGCTACTCAAGTGATAATAAACTACACGTGACTCTTAGACTAGACTGTTCCCATGATCGCTGTGAGATTATAGACATTCCTCATGGAACTATGCATGCTGACCGAAAATCATGGACTTTCCTCTCTTGCAGCCTCATCCTGTTATGTTCAAGTTACGTTTACTTTATTTAAGCCTTGGTTCTGTATTCTTTGAGATACATGCATTTTCTTGTTTTATACAGGATAAGTTGTTGTGTTACGCTTCGTAGAATGGTGTATAGGAAGTGAAACACTTGTAAACCTTGTCACAAGTTGTCACTTGCACTTTATTGAGATATTTTTATGTGTGCAAACACATTCTGCATATGAAAGTATGTAAACAAAGAAGATAAAGACAAGACATTTATTATGTTCTACTTTCTTAGTAAGAGTGACTACGGTATCGGTATTGAACACTTTACATATGCAAGATTTGAGTATGTTAGCTAAATTTTTAAACAGTGTTTTGTATCCTCTATTAATGTTAACAGCATAAAATCATAGTAGAAATGTTTAGATTTGGAAACACTGTTCCATTTAAACAATTCTAGAAAAATTACATTTTTTAATATGTTTTTTCATTCCAGCATAGACCCACTTGTTGGTATTTTTGAACAGAACAAGAGAATATTATTATCCATTTCTCCTAAGTCTCTGCTTGACAGAATGGCAGCTGCTCCATTTCAAATAGAAATAGTTTATATTGAGGAAAGCTAGGCTTTTAAAATCTGGGTATCAACATTTAGCTTTTTGGTCTGACTGAATCACTGCATCTGTATCTGTACTATATATTTTAAACCAGCTAAGGGGTAGATGATGCACTGTTAGGAACAACTTTTAATGGGAATTTTAAAAGCATTTTCTAAAATATTTATTAAAATTCTTAACCCCAAGCCATATTTTGATACTGTATATGAAGAGTCTGTTTTCCCTCTCAGGCTGACATGCACGGTACTCTGACCTTCGTGTTGATTCCCAGTCAGCAGAGCAAGCCACCTCCTGCAAAGGAGACGGTTGTAAGTAGCTCTACAAGTGTTCTTGTGCTTGGTGATGCATACTTTGTTTTACCAATAGTGTGTAAAAAGTTCTCCTGCAGCTCCTTTACGTTGTGGAACAAACCCAAAACTTAGCCATTTAAATTTATTTTAATTGTTACCAGACTAACACCTGAATTAACTGTTGAAAATTATTAATGGTCTTAAACTGAAACTCTTAGTACGATTTTAACTCAGTTTCTGAAAGAAATTGTAAAAGTAGAACTTCCTGGGGTTCTGAGCGTCTTACTCTGAGTTTCTATATTTTTTGTGTGTATATATATACACGTATGTATTAAAAAAACTTGGATTGTTGAAACTTGCAAATATGCTTTGGGAGGAAAAGATAGCTTTAACAGTTTGAAGAAAGAGTGCCCAGACATGAATGATTGGTGACAAAATACTTTACAAGTGAAATGTCACTTAAAGCCCAGCAAATGGGTTTCAGTCTGTGTATTTATTAGGTACTTTAGCCAATCAGAGTACCTCTGATAATTTTTGAATGCAGAGAACTTAAATCAGTAGTTGGGGAAGGGGATTGTCTCCTACAGTGGTGAGGAAATTGCATGTTAAATTCAAGCCTGGATAAAGTTTCCATTTTATGGAAGCTTAGAGTTCTTATATATCCTAGCTCCAATGCAATCACAGGAAGACAAGGTTTAATTCTTCAGAAGTCACTGGGGTGTTTTTCTTCTGTTTTTACACTTGATCTCCTACAGATACACGTGAAAGCGCATTTTGACTACGATCCCTCTGATGACCCTTACGTCCCCTGCCGGGAGCTAGGCCTGTCTTTTCAAAAAGGAGACATACTCCATGTGATTAGTCAAGAAGATCCAAACTGGTGGCAAGCTTACAGAGATGGAGATGAAGATAATCAGCCATTGGCAGGCCTTATCCCTGGTAAATAAAGCTCTAGAAAAAGCTCAACAGTCAGTCAAGTTAGTTATCATAGCCACGGGAGCAATACTCGGGTTTTCAAAGACTTATGTACCCTTAAATATCCGTTGCCTTAAATAAATCTGTGTCTTTGAACCATTTGCAGCAGAGCCTACTGTTAGGCATTGCAATGTATGGAGTTAAATGCAGAGTAAAGCTACTGCTTTCACTGCACCTTTCAGGAGCTGCTCTCCTCTTGGTTTATTCCTGCACCGTGGGGACTCTGCGGATTCAGAGTTCCCTCTGCTGGCTGCAGCAGAGACGTGGGACTGCAGCCCACTTGTTCTCTGGAGATGGGCAGGGCTCTGAGGTTTCCTACCTTTTCCAAATAAACTATTTGATACAGTACCTTTTTTGTGGTCACTTTTTCAGCATGTTTTCACTTAACAAAGGGCTTCAGTTACTTGTGACAGTCAGACTTCTTTTCTCACTGCTGGGGGCCTTTGGGTAAAATGGTTTTGAGACACTGAAGTCTGTTCATAATTTTTGCATTGCAATGTGTATTGTAGCCTAGTTCATTAAAGATCTGCTGCTCTGTTAAACACAGTGAACAAAAGACTTCAAATTCCATAGAATATCACATTGTAACTTTATGATGCTTGAATAAGTTGAGAGAAACACTGATTTAAATATAGGCTAATCTATTTTAAACTGAAGTTCAAAATATTTAATATAAGTAGAACACATTTGACATACCAAAATAATTAGAAAACCACATCATCATAGTGGGGAAATGTAGTCTTTCCTGTAGTTTCACTTTTCCAGGCAAAACTGTCTAGTATAATGCAAATGCTCTGCAAGTCTCTCTTGATGAAAATATTTTTTTAAGTAATAAGTGAGTTTTGTGGCAGTTTTGGTTTCTCTTTTAAAATTTTAATTTCTCTTTTAAAATTTCTTCTGTATGTTACATTCTACTAGAACCTTCAGAGATGTAAAAGCTTAGGAAAAAGTCAACTGAGTAAGTCATTAGAAAAAAGCATGGGAATGGTTTCTAAATGTTAATGACTCTTGTGCTTTTTTTCATGCATCAAGGAAAAAGTTTTCAGCAACAAAGAGAAGCAATGAAGCAAACCATAGAAGAAGACAAGGAGCCTGAAAAATCAGGTGGGATATATGCTTTCCAAGTAAAAAAAAATCTCTTATAGCGGTGTTAATTAGTGTTACATGGAACCTTGTCATGGTGGAATTGTAGAAAATTCTCGCGGTGTGGGTGTTTTTTTGTAATACAAGTGGGATGATTCTTTGAAATTCCTCATGTAAATACAAGTCTGAATTTAACACTTTGTTGTATAAATCACATTGTATAAATTCACAACTGTATGCAATGTAATTAGGATGATGTAGAGAATTTGGAAAGCCTCTTTCTTAGTAAAGAATTGTGTCCGCCGTGACTCGGTTGAAGTCCTTGACGTTTGCTTAATACACCAAAGCATTGTAATCAACAAAAGGATATTAGGCCTTTTGAAAACTGCAGAATAAATTCTCCACTTTAAAGATACAAAAAGTGGGTGGAACAGGAAGATTTTTGTTGTATGGGTGTTTGATTGTCATAATTTTTATTTTGGTTAGGAAAGCTCTGGTGCGCGAAGAAAAACAAAAAGAAACGGAAAAAGGTTTTGTACAATGCAAATAAAAATGATGGTAAGGAACAACTTTTGCACAATGTGTATAATTATAAACAACTATAAAAGATTCTGCAAATAGCCTTGTGAAAAGAATGCTAAAATTCAGGATACGATGTTAGAAATACTAGCAGTGAGTTCTGTGTGTGAGCAATACTATGTTGTGTTGTAGCATTTAGTGAAAGATGTGAAAGAAGTGAAAGGATTTGTAGGGTCATTTGGTGTTTTTAATAAAGACCAGATGATAAGGGAAAAAAACAGATAGCTTTTTAGGCATAGAAGCACTCATAATTTTACAATGATGAACCAATCTATTATGGCTTTGTAATATCATCTCACTCTGCATAATTAAATTTCATAAATGGAAACTTTCTTCACAGAGATTTTTGAGGCTTTTTATACTATGTTCTTACAAGAGTACTTTGGGATTGGGATGATGGTTGCTGCTGTTTGGTATAAAGTGTTACTCTTGTACTAAAAACTTATTTTTTGGCAAAGTAGTTGTTTCTTGTGCTTATGCTACTAGTTATATGAGGAGTAGTAAGTGGAAACACATTTTTTTTCCCAAGAAAGGGAAAAAAATTCTCATCTTACTGGGCACGTGATGATCTTTGGGCTTCTGTTGCTTTGGTGACTCAGATGCTGGGCAGAGAGTCAGGAACTGCCTGAAACCTGATACTGCATGGCAGGCAATACATGGAACTGGCAGTAGAGTATGTTGTGACTGTTTTAATGTTCTCTCTCAAGATTATGACAATGAGGAAATTTTGACCTATGAGGAAATGTCACTGTACCATCAGCCAGCAAATAGGAAACGTCCCATAGTTCTGATCGGCCCCCAGAACTGCGGCCAGAACGAGCTGCGGCAGAGACTGATGAATAATGAAGCGGATCGCTTTGCCTCTGCAGTGCCCCGTAAGTGTGGCAGGCAGATAAGATTCCTCACTCTAAACCTTGGCTGCAGACACGTCCTGCTGTGTTGGAAATAGTACTTAGGAGCTTGGGGGTTTGGGGCAGGATATATTGAGCTCTTGAAAAAAGGACAAATAAAATGGTCTTGCTTGTGGCAAAAAATAGCTTTGGGAAGTTAATGCAAATCCAGTGTTACAAACACAGTGTTCTAGAGGCATTATAAGACATGCATTTATATCAGTTTGAATAAAATTGGAGTGAGTTACAGATGTTCAAAAAAAAACCGGTCTATTGGGCAAAAAATTTTTAACCAAATGTAAGTTGTGTGTAAGTTTAAATTTAGGTGGCTTTAGTGCCCTCCCAAACCACTTACATTTCAGTGAATATTATATTTTTAATGTCTAATGTACCGTAGATTATGTTTACAAACAACTTAGCACTATATATTTGTTGAAAAACTAATAGCTGTTTTCACATTCAGAACAGAACTGTACAGCTAAAACTATTCCTTTCCTAATTTACTGATTTTTTTCCTCTAGTTAATGTAAAAGAGACTTCTAAATTAAGTTTGACGACTTAATCTGACCAGGGACATTTATTGTAGAAAACAAAATACACAGATTTCTTGGATATTTCCCATGTTGGGTTGGCTGGAGTGGATTTTGCATGATTAGCAATATGCCTGCTAGGAGAAATACTCTTTCTTTTCTTCCATTCTGCACATGTGTCACTGTCTCGATTTCTTTTTTGTCTCTTGTTTGTAGATACTACTCGGAGTAGGCGAGAGACTGAAACAGCTGGCAGAGATTACCACTTCATCTCCCGGCAGGCATTTGAGAGCGACATAGCTGCGGGGAAGTTCATTGAGTACGGAGAGTTTGAGAAGAACCTCTACGGGACGAGCATAGACTCCGTGCGGCAAGTCATCAACTCGGGCAAGATATGCCTTTTAAATCTCCACACCCAGGTATGGCAAGGCTCTTGCCTGTCGTGTTTTAATTGCAGAAGCTATACATATCTGTATGAATATCTGTAGAGCTCTGTCTGGTTTATAAAATGAGTGTGCTTTCAAGATCCATATTCATGTCTATGCCAAGTTTTCTTTCAGTGATGCCCAGTTGACTCTATTCAGTTCCTCGTTTGCAAATATGCACATCTCTATCTGTGCTGCAGGTGATGGGGCCTTAGTTTTCACCAGCTTTAAGTATCTGGAAACCATCTAAATTTAAAAATGAATTAAAATAAGATTTGTGTCTCTCCATCTTCCAATTACTCTGTGATCTCTGGGGTTTTTGAAGATGGAGAGGAAATTGTTTGTGATTATACTTGGAAATTGCTTTTCAGGAATGTTTGTGCAGTTTCCAAATACAGTTCAGGATTGAAGTACATCACATCAACAGTATTGAAAAACTGTTGAGCTGTGAACTTTTGGTTATGAAGAGAAAAAACTATGCTTGCATACCTTAATTTGGAAATTTAGTCAAACATGGTAAGAGGCAGAGTCCTGGAACGCAGCCTATTTTCTGATACATACATGTATGAGGTCTGCTGCTGTTGTAGATGCTGCAGAAGAAGCCCTAAAACTCAGCCACATCAGTAAAATCTGGTAGTATTGAAGCTATCATTAGTCATCACCAGTAGGGACCATGTGATACTTTACTAGCATAGCTCGTGGGTATTGCAAAGCATGTCACGAGATGAAAATTCATAACTCTTAAAAAATTTATCTAATTCTGTGGCTATAAAAGTTTATCTCAGAGACTAGTTGTTTGTCCCAAGACAGAGGGAGCCTTTTTGAAAAATCAAACAACAGTTTGATGCTCTTCATTTCCTGTCTGTCAACATAAATGTAACCTGACAAAACAAAATGCTACACATACAGTAATAGTGCATCTGATACCTTGTATTTATCTTCAAAACAGAAAAGGTTAAACTGTAGTTTTTCAAGTAAACTGTATTATTTAAAGACTTTCCTCTCTGTTCAAAGCTGATACCTTTCCTTAGCACTGTAAGACACTTACTTCAGTGTAGCTGACCTTTTCATTGCTTTTGGGTACCAAAAGATCTGTTTCTTCAGTTTAGTTATAAAGAATATTCTTGAACAAAGTAAATATTTCAGTTTCATGAAGCTGAAAAATGTTGGAATATAAATTTCATAGGAAATGGTGTCTGAACTCTGAATAATGTTACAGTTAATTATATTGTTGTTAATATATTGTACAGTTGTTGTGTTTGAAGAGTATATTATCAATTACAGCATGTGAATAATGCATCACTAAATGTCCTTTTCCTGGGTGGAACTGTTAAATATTTAATAAATCTTATTTTTGCAGTCACTGAAAACACTACGTAACTCTGACTTGAAGCCATACATTATATTTGTTGCACCACCTTCACAAGAGAGACTACGTGCTTTATTGGCCAAAGAAGGGAAAAACCCAAAGGTAAGGTGTCTTACACCTCTTCTGAAACCGTGCTGGCTTTGGTGAACAAATGCACGTACTCTTTCTTTGGAACTGGGACATGGTACTGGCAATTACTGCAGTGAACCAGTGTGGCTGTGCTCCGGGTTGGTGTAGGCAGACCATGCCAAGGGCAGGGTTCATTCAGGATGCTTTTGCCTAAAGGGATGTGGGAGGTATTAGACAAGGGAATGCATTGCTGATTCAGTAATCTTGGGGCACAGTGTCTCTGCACTGCGGTCCCTGCATTTGGGTACAAAACCATGACCTTTTATTTCATTACTGTGGAAAACCAAGTTTTGTCCTCAAGTAAACCTGGGAGTAATTCTGTGGAGCAAAGGATTACTGGTTTTCATTTGAGAACTTACCTGCCCTTGGAAAAGCATTTACTTGAAAATCCAAAACTCTTCAGATAAAATTATTGTAATGCTTGATCCTGTGGGACCACTTTTCATTTTTAACCAGAGTCATGTCCAAGATCTGAGCTTATCCAGTTCAGATTTCGTTCCTCAGAAGTTAGTTCTGCAGAATGGACTTGAAAGCCAAAGATGAAACCAGGATATCTGAAAGCTCAGAAAAGTTCCTTGTCAGGATATGATATACCAAGTGCTTATTGCTCAGGCAGTGGAATAGGTTCATCATCAGGTTTTTAACTGAAATCTCCCCGATTGGTGGGAGCCCTTTGCCACCACAGTACCTTCAAAGTGCTAATTGAGCATAATGCAGTTCATACTGAGGAAGAACAATGTTCCCAGTGTAACTCAAAGTTATTCCTGACACGGCTGTTGGTCAAGAAACATAACTCACTGTATTCTAATAGCTGTGTTGTTTTGCTCTCCCTGTTTGACGCAAGGGTGATTTATTACTTGCGTGCAAGATCTAAAAGTCCATTAAAGTCCAAGTGTTAAAACAGAGGAAATTTTCTTTTTTTCCTTTCTTCCCCCTGCTCCCAAGTCAAATATAATCATAGTCTTTAAATGGGTATGTTTCCTCCTTCATGTTTATGCAATGAAGGAAACTTTATTTTATATAAATCTTGCATTTTACGTTTGTTTTGGATTTTTATTGCAGTAGTCAAGGAATCCATTTGCCAAAAAAAAAAAAGAAAAGCATTTCTTGGTGTTGCACTGTGCCTGTTTTCTTTCTGATTAATTGTATTGGAGTTGTATTCATTTCAGTTGGGAACATGCTACCGAGTTCAACCCCTTCCCTGATAAAGAAAAGAGTATTCCTTGCATGTATGCCCTAATGTTGTTCTGATTTTATCAAGAGTGTATAATGACTAAGAAAAAAATCCTGAAGGCTTGAAGTCCCTTTTGAAATATCCTCCTTAGAAAATTAACTCAAAAATTATACCTGAATATTTCTTTATACAATACAAAAATAAGTTGCAGAAGAGAAAAATAAACACACTTTTAGAATCTAAGGGTAAGGAAATTTCTGAAATCAAAACATTTCTACTTCTGCCTTTGTATCATTTACCTACACTGCAATATTCTTGCTTTTGACATATTCCTTTCCACCTCCCAAATGGTGTTTTGCCTATTTCTGCAATGTTATTCACCTGCTGTTATGGTGATTTGGTCAGCTTAAATGTGTAACTCTCGCTGTGGCTCTCACTGCTGTGTGTTGAACAATTGTCACCAGTGGCAGCTGTCTCCTTAGGCTCTTTGGTGTTGGTAGTGCCAGCGGGATGTTCTCTTGCTCTGCACTGTTCAGACTTCGTCTTACACCGTCTCTGCCATCTCCAGTCTCCTTCAGTGAGATCGATGCTGTGGAATGAGCAGTGGATCTTCCTCATTTTCTTCAGCCTGGGGCAGTCACTTCCTCTTTGCCACTCATAGCCAATCAGTCAGGATTGTCTTGAATGCCCTTGGCTTTCAAATATGGATCATGGTTCCTGTAAACTTTTCAACAGCCGATAGCAACACCATGAGAGCTTGTGAAAAAAAATGGAGTAATTCCATTTCCCTGCTGTTACTGTGGGGGAGAGGCTTACACACCTACACTAACTCTCTGTTTCTGCTTGCAGCCAGAAGAGCTGAGAGAAATCATAGAGAAGACAAGGGAGATGGAACAGAACAATGGCCACTACTTTGATACAGCAATTGTGAATTCTGATCTTGATAAGGCATATCAAGAGTTACTTCGCTTAATAAATAAGCTCGACACAGAACCCCAGTGGGTGCCCTCCACCTGGCTACGATGAGAGCAGTTCCAAGGGACAAATGGACTTCGATCTAGTTACCTTTCCAAGCAGATCGTGTGTAGGTCTGCCCAATTCTAGTATAAATGCATGTGAGCTCTAGACCTCAGTGGCTGCATCCTTTGCCAGCGAAATTGCGTATTACTGAAAAATACGCTGATCAGCTTGTGAGCCAATTTAACTGATCTAAAGATTGTCCAAGTTTTCCTTCTCTGTGGTCTAGAGATGGAGACCACGTCAGTACTAAATTCTAAAGCTTTAGATAGATTTTTTTTTCTAGCAACTACTTTTATACATAAATCCACCTTTTTTAACTTAGAATCACCCTTATGACAAAGATTTAAAGTGTGTTTGTGTGTATATATATAGTCCGTGCTGTCACATAGTTATAAATATGAATGTTATTTAACACTTAACTTAATGACTTTGTGGGACATGATGCTAGTTCAGGAGAATAATTCTACAGATCATTGGGCAGAGAAATAATCTACTCATGAAAATGTCAATGAGAAACCTCTCCTGTTCAAAAAATACATAGAATGAAGATGCTGCTCTGGTCTGGAGCTGCCCTGTGAGGCTTGAGTTAATATTTTAATTTTCAAACATTCCACTTTCTAATAGCACTGTAATGGAAAAATGTGTATAATGTAAATATTTCGATCCTTGTGTCTTTTTAGTCAGACTTTTAAAATCAGATTTGACTGCACAGTAATTTTAGGTCCAATCAAAGATGACTATTATATTGAACTTTTAGATGTGATATTTTTATGGTATTTTCTTTAAAACATACTGACTGATTGGAGCCACTGTTTTTTCACAGATCTGTAGAGATAGAAAGGCAGAGGTTATATTTTTGTGAAAATATATAGTTATAAGACATGCTGCTTGAAAGTCAACTAAAATTCTCATGTTTTATAACAGAATACTGACTAATATAGGCTGATGTGCTGAACATTGGAAGACAGTGGGGTTTTTTAATCTCTGCAAATGGTTCATTTTGTGGCTGTTGGACTAATGGACAACTAACTGGAATTAAAATAGCCGAATGTAGCTACTGTGTTATGAGTATTGTAATTCACTAGCCAGCCTATTGTCCTGCATTTGCTCAGTACTGCAGTGAAAATATGTGTAAAACACTGGTAACTGACTGAGAAGTCACAAGAAAGGGGAATATTTGTAATGGTTAAAACAAAAAACTTGAAACAAGGGAACAAAAGGCAAGGTCTGTATCCTAATGCATTCTGCAAAGCAGATGGGAACATCTCTGCATCCTCAAATGATCCTGGCTGTGAAGGTTTAACTACTGTGGCTGTGCAACTGCAGTAGGGCTGTTGTTGCTGACACTAAATGAATAGTAGTATCTTGGCTGGTTTGGGTTTGGGTAGCACAAAGAACCTTAACTGTGAATATCTCTTTTAGCCATAGCGTTTCTCTGTTCCTACAGATAAAACACTGGAGTTATGTCAATGTGTAGTTCATTCCTGTCTAATGTTGAAGGATGAAAAAGTAGTTACTGTTTTCCATTCTGTCTTGCATATATTCTTTCTTAAAATGTTAATGGAACAAATTCACACCCATAGTTAGAGAGCTCAAAGTATAGAGCAGATATAAAGAAGTTGTCAGATAACTGTCCTAGGTACTGAACTAGTCGTCAGTACATTTTTGTATTGAAAAATTGAAGTATAGAGTGCATTCCTGTCTTGTTAGAAAGCAAAATTATTTGCTGGTTTAATTAATATTTAGGGCTGAAAAGCAATTAAGCAATTAGTGGTGATCAGTAATGACCCTTCAGAAAGAAAATGGGGTGGAAACTTGAATATCTGAGTTCGAGTCAGTGTTAGAAATAATACTGTGTTACTGTTGGCCTAAGGGCTGGATATTCAAAATTATGGCTTTTTGCCTCACATTGCAGGCATGTTCTCAGTTTCATCCATAGTTTATGACAACAACAGTGTTCAGGTATATTGGAAAAACCGTATTGATTCTACGCTTTTTAAAGAAAGATGATTGTAGCTATGTTACGCTTTGGGGTATTGAATGTTTCTGGACAAGAAGGTGGAAAGCAGTGAAACGGGTTGAGTAAGGTTAACCTAGCTCAGCTATGTAGGTGCTGTTCAAATTCTGCCAGTCACAATCACCTCAAGGTGGTTGCTGAACCCCCTTAGGTATTCAGTGTTCATAGGCAACATCAGTCTCAGTAAATCATGCCATTAATGTTATTTCACTCATGTTTGTCTCCCCAGTTTTTCTGAAATGGTGTACAGAATCCGTTTTTATACAAATGAGCTTTTGAATGTAGACTTAAAGCATATTGCTTGAATTTCAGCTCCACTCCCTGAATTCCCAAGGCACACAGAACTCCCTGACATCCACAGAGAGGTGCTATGATAGCTTTTAACCAGTGTTAGCTTTGTCTCCTGCTGAAAGGAAGGGCTTGAGCAGCACTGAAGTATGTACCTGGCTGTCCACCTGCTGCCAGCTTGGACCTGAACTACCTTGTGTAAGAAATTATTCTGTCTTGTTTAATGAAGAACGTGTGCTAGTTCCCTCAAGAATACAAGAAAATACATAGACTTCACTGGTGAAACTCTTCAACCTTATCACAGGCTTTGTAGTGAGCTGTATCAGACTGAAATGAGGGTCTCTGCATTTTTACCAGTCCAGATTTAATTAAAAATAAATGTTAGCTGAATTGCATAAAAGAATTTTTGAATGTAATTAAATGTGACTTTTTAAAATATTAGATGGGGGGTTCCATGCCTTAAATAATTAAGGTAACTTTACTGAGACCTGTGGTTAGCCCCACATTGAACTTTTATACATGTATCTGCACTCTGTATTTTGAGACATCATGAACTGCACACTAATGTAAAAATGTAAAATATTTCTAGATTTAAAATAAATCACTGTACAATTTTACTTCTTGTAGTGGATCTTGAGAGTCTTCTTTCTGCCACTTTGCTGAATGTGTGAAACGTGCTGTGACCCATCAGTGCCCTACAGGATGTTCAGTGCACCTTCTGACACCATCCATCCTGAGGGAGAGGCAACAACAGGTCTGCAGAGCTACAGTGTCTCTTTCAAGCTGGATCTGTACCTTACAACAGACTGTGGACTTACTCTTCAGCTGTGCTGTCTGCAGCCTCACAAGAGAAAAGAAAGAGCCTTATTATTCATACAATTCTAAAATGATTTTTTAAAGGCGTTAATAGAAATTTATTTCCTTGCACTTAGCCTGCATCTGCAGTTAAGTGCTGGATCATGGTTAAAACAAGATGCTTACCTTGAACAGACTAGACTTGTAGTACTAGAAACCATAAACTAGCATTAGTTCTGGGGCACGTGTTCAGTTTGCTGATTGCAAACCAGTGTCTTCAACAAAAAGAACACAACCAATGTGTTCAAGGAATAACTGGACGTGGCACTTAGTGCTGTGGACTGACAAGGTGGTGATTGGTCAAAGGTCTCTTACAACCTAAATGATTCTGTGCTTCTGTCTTTAGGAAAGCAGCTCTTCAAATTGTGCAGGGTTTAGTGACAGCCTGCTGATCAGCTGCTCTCCTGGACTCCACTCATTAGCCCTGGACATGAGAATCTCAGGAACAATGGACTGCTGTACATTCAGCCCTGCTTTGCTTGCCAGCCTGCTGAAGCAACGAAGATTTGCAGCAACACGTAGATGGGTAGTTGTTTCTATATGCTTTTGGCAGGAGGGAGCCACTTCTCCATGGTTACTTATTTAAAGCAGTAAAGATTAAGTAAATGTGGGCACAGGCTGTAAGAGATGTGCTCAGGGTGGTTTCCCAGTCAGGGGCAGGGGGTGAAGCAGTTTTATTTTGAAATCAACACAACAAGCTTTTAAGACTGCCACATTCTAGCAGCTTGAGCCAGACACCAGATATTTTAACAGGTAAAATTTACACTTGTTTCTAGCACAGACAGTACACAAGTTGGCAGAACCTCTAATTAAAACCATAGATATTTTAGGCCAATGGTAACAATCGTGCAACGAAAATATATCACAGAAGACTGTGGATTACATGAACAGGTTAGAAAACGAGAGTTTCCTTTGACTTCAGCTGTGCCAATACTGGCTTTAAGCAACTTGAACATTAATAATTCAGCAGTAAAGAACATCCCATGCATCTTCCTCCCTAAGTAACATTTTTCTCTGCTTGTACTAGGAGGGGGAGCAATTAGATGAATCTGATTAGGCAAATCCAGAGCCATCCTTAAAAAAAAAAAAATAGCTATTAACAGTCATTCCCACTAAGTGAAGAAATAGGCTGAACATGGAATAGAAGGACTTTCCTGACAGTAAAGCATCTGCCCCATTTCTGCCTTTCCTCCTATGCTGTAGTCAAGTTCTCAGATTTCTAATCTCCCGGGAGAAATCCACAATCCATTCAACTCAAGACTTGGACACCGAATGAGAAGCCACATAAGTATCTTGGAGGCAACATGTCTTGAATTATATTGCAACTGGACATTCTGTACTTTAGGTCCCCTGCTCCATAGACAACAACTGTGCAGCGTTACTCGAAGAGAAGGTCTTCATCCTTCTCTTCTGCTAAGAGATTGGCTGGCTCACTTTCCCCACCAGCAGCCCTCCGCAGCTCCCGTTCTTGATCGGATTTTTCTTTCAAGACTTTTTTCTTTTCCTGGATCTTTTTTAGCCTGTGAAGAGAAATGCAGCTTTATTTGTGAAGCAAATATGTTTTCATACAACAGGTTAGCAGCTAAGATGCCATACAACTTGGATTTGATAAAGCTGCCTCGAAAAAATTCTGTAACAAATATCAAATTTGGCAAAATGGCAAAAATAAAAGGCTTTTATTACTAGCTGCTGCAATTGAAAAACTTAACCAAACTATAAATTATATTCTTAATCCTAAACACTGCATTATACTACTCTGCTTGTCTATAATCAAGGTCATTCCTCTTTCATTCTTTTCAGGTTTGACACTTTTGTTTCAGGCAGCCCAGAACAATGACTTTATTGGCAAAGGTCTCCTTAAAGCAGAACACCTCAGTGTACTGTATCACGTCATTCCCTCTGGAAGAGCAACGACAGCTATAGACAACTTAATGGAAGGGACTCATTTGTAACTTCCAGACAAGTAATTGGTGAGCTCTGAGTGCCCAGCTCTGGAAACTCAACATGCAGTTAAGCATGAAATCATGTTTAACAGTGTTGGCTGCCAGATTTGGTGAACAGTTCTCCTAAATTCCCTTCTGAGGAATGGTCTATTTTAGGAAGAGACCAGTCTAGTCTTTTGATATTTACCTGTAGAACTCCTCTCGTTCTCGTTCATCCAGTTCTGTGATGATGTAAGAAAGAGTACGCTCGATCCTGGGAATAATCACTAAAAAAAATACAAATAAGGAAGTTGTTGGGACTGCTGTTACATTAGCCAGGAAGTTATCTAATGTAGTGCACAGACGTTGTTTGAAGTCAATCTAGTAATTCTTTTGGCTAGGGGAAATTTATGTCTTTCATGGAAGATCGACTATTTCCTGATGGACAAGTACACAAAATATAAAACAGTCCTGAGAAGTGGGCAAAATTTGAATTAAAACTATGTTCTTCCATCTCATTGGTTCAGAAACTTCTGTTCAGTATAGCACCTTTACTCAGAATTATCTCCATTTTAAAAGGCCATCATGAAAACAAATATTTAAATACAACACCATCACAAGAAAAAAGATAAGACACTAAACACAGCTGTAACACCAAACTGGGCAAGCTCTGTGTCAGAATCATTTGTTGAAAGAAGAAACCTGTTATCAGCACTACCAAAATTTTTTGGAAGGCTGCAGAGGAAACCTTTTCTAAGTCATATTCTCAGTGATAAGCTGCATTTAAGGCCTGCATGTTCAAAGAAACCAGTCTATGAAAAACTGCTGAAAAGGATGATTTCGAAACACGGACTGAAATATGTTATTGTGTACATGCAAAAATGATTAACTCCAGGACATCAAAACTCAGAAAGCAACTTGAAACAATCAAAGCACTCTGGACACTGCAGGAAAAGGAATCACAGCCAATATTGGGATTGTCGTAGTACTTAAGAAATGACAAGAAACAAATTTACAAACAAGAACACGAAGGAAAAAGAATTCAGATCAAAGGAAAATACCAGGGCATTGACACAAGGACTGTTCCATCCAAAACCAAGAAGTCACCAGCCTCTCCACGGGGCACTGCTATTGCAGCTTTAAAGTTTATTAGAGTGATTTAAAGGTAAATATATTTTAGTTATTTGAAGTTTACTTATGCTAGCTATTGGAACATCTTAACACATAGAAACATCGCATCTTTTGCTTCTAGTCGACAGGCTTGACCAGTTAAGTCAAAGTCACTAGCAGGGACTCCAGAATGTTTGTGACACTTTTGTCCTGTAGGTTATCAGTACAATTTCCTGATTACTTTCTCATGCTTGCCTGTTCATTTATCTCTGTGTCCTCCGGTCCATTCCACGGGATTTTAATTTTTTTCTTTCTTGCAATCTGCTTAATTGTAATGCTTTCTAGAAAGCATTCTTGAACTGGTGAGAAATTCTACTAACAAGAGAGAGAAGAGTGGCTTCCTTGACCCTGCCCCTCATCTTGCATGGAGGCAGAAAAATGTTACGCATCCCAAATGGAAAAATACTCACCATGTTCAATTGCATTCACACGTCTGTTTGTTATTTTAATGGCTTCATCCAAAGTAATAAAGGATGTCTGATGGAATGGGATTAAATAATTAATACATAACAAGACAAATTCAACACTTCCATCAATTCTGAACAAAAAAACCAAATAGCACTTGAAAGCCAAGTCTATAATGTAGCTTTACAAGCTATGTCCTTGACAGAAGCAGAGTGTTCTCTACTACTGTCACTAGGACACTGAATACTGAACATTAGCAGTTACAAATACCAACTCTCCCAAAAGTGTTTTCTTAGCATTAAGGAACAAGGATTTCTCCGAAGCAGTAATAATGGCTAAAAAAGGTTTGCAACTTTGTACAGCACTGGGACTAGGTTAAGCTACAAGTACTGACAGATGGTACTTCCATTTCAGAAAAGTGAGAAACCTACGATCCCATTCTTTTTTAACTCCCACCAACCTGTAATGAGGCCAGTTCCACAAGAAGCTCCACAGCTTTGGCATAGTTCCTCTTCAGCTTAGCCAGCTGTTCTCCACCTCTGGCCAAGCCAGTCAGCTCATAGCCTGGAAAAAAAAAAATTTGCTATTGCTACTATAGTGTTTCCTTACTAGATAAAAATTAATACTTTACAAGGATATAAAGAGTTCATCAAGTGAGACACTAAAGCCTTTGCCCATTAACAAATTGTCTTTATAGGGGTTTATGTTGTGCATGTCTCTAGTAAGATTTAGCAGTCTCAAAATGTGGAAATACGAGACAAGTCTTCTCCTCACCTGAAAAACTCACTGATTTAGGAAAGTAGAATCTATTATAGTCCCTAACAATCCCTCCATGTCACAGCACCAGGGCAAAGCATCAAAGGAAGTAAGTACCCCTGTGCCTAGGATGTAAACTGACTGACCACCAAGGTATGACAAGTATTTCTGTACGAGCACGGAATAGCCATAAGAACATACAGAAAACACTTGGGTTGTACTTACTGTCCCCTCCTTCCTGGTAATGCTCAAAAACTGGCAAGGTTACACCTGACAAGAGTGAACAAAAATACATGTAAGAGACATAAAGGGTTATAAATTTATTAAGTACAGCTCACTTTTACCCCATTCGCTTCTAGTTAAGTAATGTTAGAAGCTTTGTTTACAAAATATTCCTATACAGCTTGGAATGATTAAGTCATGCTGGTTCTGACGTATAATATGGGACTTCAGAATTGTGTTGAGCTCGCAGAGATCAAGACCCTTGGAAAATTCAGGGAAGTATTCTGGTTTATTCAGTTTTATTATGTTTTTGTTTAGTCATATGTTCCCTTTGCTTAAGGAATATTTTAATCATTCAATCCTGATTTATCTGTCTTGTTTTCTTCATAGACAATTGTGGATAGACAATTGCATGAAATTTTTTTAACTTTGGGACTCAATTTCCTGATCTATTTTCCAGTAAAGCTCTACGGAAGTTATGCTTTGTCCAAAGATACAGAAATTGGACTGCAGTTTACACACATTCATTTTATTTTATGAGCGGTAAATAACCAAATACAAAAATCATACACTGTATGTGAAAAAACCAACAAATTACAAGTGTCCCTTCTGTTAGATAAGTAAGAAAAAAAGGAGACAGTGTTTGGATACATTCCTGCCTATTTCCAAGTCTCCTCCCACAATTCCCTTATGAGTTGAAATACTCATGGCCTGGAAAAGAGTCACCTGCTACATTGTCTTTTTTAGCTCTGATCTTGACTTGTGCTTTGTTCACATTTTGGATCACAGTGGTGCTGTAAGGAAGAAAACATACATCTTAATCAGGAAAGCTGAAGGGGTTCATTAACTCATCATCATATACAAGATGAATCAGTTACCAAATAGCTGCAAGGACCTGGAAAGTGTTGTCAGCTCAGTTCTCTATGCAATTCTTTGCACAGTCTTCAAAGCTAACACAGAAGCTTTGAAAGAAACAGGTTTCCAGCAAAGTTTGGAAAAGATGCAGAGTCTATGAAATGTAACTTTAAAAATGTCTTAGACCAAGTTTACAAAGCATAGCTAAAATCTAGCCAGTTATCTGGCAAACTATTTTAATAACATTGAGTCTAATCAACCTGTGAGATTTCTTTCATAATGAATGTGAAGGAATTTCAAGGCTTTAAATGCAAACCAAGGCCACAACATTTTGTTCATTTTAGTTTCTAAGTATTTGTTCTTACAGACCATTAATGAGTTTGCTCCCCCACTAACTACCATATTAACAAACTTGAACTTGTACAACAATTCATCTTGAAGCATTCTAAAGTAACTTAAGGTCTTCCAAGAACAGGTCACTACAACTAACTCCTCTGCTGAAGTCCAGTTTACTTTCAGGGTGGAATGTGACTTGTTTATAGCTAAACACTGTGACTGGTTAGGACAGGACACAGCACTGTATCCAAATGAAAGGGCAAGAAGACGTTTCTGCAGCAGCACGCACATTACTGCTGTGTCTGATCACTTGGCTCTTCCCCATCGGTTGGTACTACCGTCAGCTGAGTCTTTAACACTTCCCCACCTTTATTCCACAAGGTCTATGCATACTTGAATGAATTACACAAACACCCTAGACAGAACTGTAATTTATTAAAATACAATTAAAGTCTCCTGCTGGAGGAGGAGGATTTGTTTCTCCTCTTGCACACAGCCCTCACTAGCCCTAGTGAGTCATAGGTCAGTGAGGTAGGAGATTAGAACAGCTGGTAAAATCACTGTGTGACTTACTGGCAGAAAAGAGCACACGTTACATCTGTCCCTCAAATTCACACAAAAGACCAAATTAACAAATTGTGCAATACTATGATATAAATTCTCACCTCCCTACACTTTTTATTCCAAGCTGCAAAAAGCAACACCTTCTGAAATCAAGGACTGTGACAAAAAGAAAATTCTGGTAATCTTTCTGCTTTGTTTAGCTTCCAATGGAGTATATGTTTCCATCAGGCAAGTTCTCTCTCTCCTGCAGTGATGTCTCTCACCTTTATGTAACAGAATTCAGTTCATCCTGTCCACTGTCATATTTTCTTAAGTGCGTTTAAGAATGTTACTATTTTTTTTCCAAAAGAGAAAACAATTTGTTGAAAGCTCTTTCCCATGGGTACGACATCCTCATGCAAGCCCAGCAATCCTCACCTGAAATCTCCTGCTGTGAACTTCGCCTCAGCAAGTGAAAAGGCAGCTTCCCTCATCACCTCTCCCATCAGCATCTTAGTCTGTTTAAAAAACATAAAAAGGCAGCAAATACAAGGTACATTGTTACTTCTTTTCCAGGATAAATAATGAGCAGCATAAAGAGAAGAATGAGAAATTGAAGAGAGTGAGAAAGTCCTACATGCATAGCTTACTCTCAACTGCAAATTGTAATTCCCAGGTGACTGGCAAAAAAAAGAAATGTTTCAGCTGTTTCACAGTGTAGAACTCATAGAAACAGCAAAAGACTTGTTTTTCTTAATAATCATAAAATTCTATTACACGGGGGTGAAATCACAACAACGACAAAGTGACTCAATATATATAAAAAAGTGACTCAAGGAAAACATTCTTCTTTCACATTGTATGGAATACTATGAGACAGCTGAAGTTGGTTTTCAACATACAAATGTATGCAGCTTTGTGAAGCTGCACTCTCCTCCCACTCTGTTTTTTCCCAATTTTTACAGATTTGTAACCCTTGTAGCTAAAAACCGTGCTACTGAGAAACCCCAGCCTTTGTATGTTAGATAATCCATAGGAAACAACGACACAGAGTGAGGAGAGCTTGCCTACAGTGTGCCAACAAAGGACCACTGCTAACCACGGACACTGCAGCAGCTGCAGCTCAAACAGTACAACTAAACCCATCTGGTGTGGCAGAACAGAACAACACATACTAGGCTCTACTGACTCTCAGATTTGTCATCCATGTTGCAAAGGAAGAAGCAGAACTCTGTGTTTCCTCATAAAGAAACAAGTTCCATCTGGACAAAACTGCTTGCTAGTGTACCTAGTCACGCAGGAACCATTACAGAGCTGCAGTACCCCCTCAAGCCAGGTAAAGCAACAAAAATGGGGCTACAGAACATGTTAATGTCATTCCTAAACTATTCGGCAGCATCAGAGCAAATTCCCTGTAATACAGAAGAGATGATAGGGAACTTGGGACACAAGAGAGAGCAGAGGCTAAGACTGTCTGGAAAGAGGTGAAGAATATTAATTCTTCTGAGTTTCTGTATCATGGCAGCCAAAAAACCATAATTCTGCTCGTGTGTCCTCAGCAGTCTCACTTACAAAAACCAGGTTATCTAGAAAGTTGTCCTATATTCCAGCCTATCTAATGAAGTTAGCAGAACAGGAATGCACAACAGACAGAACAGACAGATTTCAAGTAAAGTGAGCCAAACAAAGGAAAATTCTAATTTACCTACCTCGATAATTTTCTTAAGGATTTGCCTGAATCGAAGCGTCAAAGCATCAGATTTTTTTTTCAAGAGGTTACGACCTGTTTGGGCTCCTTTCAAACGAGCCTTCATGATGGTCTGAGCCCTGGTAAGCAGAGGAATAAAGACAAAACATCCTGCATCATCTGAAGGGACTGGGAAAAAAACTTATGCAAAGTTTTCTGACATGCATATGACCGAAATGATGAAGCAACAGAGAAACACCATTGCAGTAAAACAAGATGGCCACTTCAGGAGAGAATTTTAAATTCCCATTTAAAATCAAGGGAATTTATATTTATCTCCATCATCAATGAGAACTACAAGGTTATTATCTGTGAAGTCAAAGCTCATGAAAAAACTGACAAGACATCTATCTATTCCATAACAGAAAATAAGAGTTTTCATTTTTCTTCATGACTTACAAGTACCAGAAATCAAACTATTCCAAATACCCACTGTCACTGTGACACTGGTATTGCTGTTAAGTTCTTTTACTGCTATGTCATCTTCTCAAAATCAGACAGCACAGCAAATTCTTCATGTGATCATAACTGTTGATGCCATGTTCTGATTTTACGGAGCAAGAAGATACAGCAGTTGTACATTCTGGTTTTCCTTATCTGCATATGCTGCATAGGAGATTTACAAGCTATTAAGGACAATCAAAAGCAGCAACAATTTAAAAGGGATATTAGTGAGTTAGCTGTAGCTCTGTACACCCTTTACTTCCAGCAGCACACTTACATGTTTCTTGTATGAAATTAGGAACTGTGCTGCTCTCTACATGCAGCCACTGAGCACAAAGGATAACACTCAAGTCAAGTCCTTACGCACTTCCTCTCTGACCTTGGAAAAGTAAGTATAATTAAGATTCTATCTACACACAGTGGAATCCATTACTGGCCACATCTACTGGCATGTGATGAGAATAGCTCCATTAACACCTACCAAATATGTATAACTGAAAAGCATGAATAATTTATGAATGTTTATGATTTTTACAAAAATCAGAGAGTAAAAAGGCAACTTTACTTTCCCAACAAGCAGGTGTCTGTCATCACCTTGAACTAACTTGTTCGCTCTGTGCACCAGCTGCCAGAGTCTGGCTGGCCTTCTAGTTCAAGCAAGATCTCACTCGCTCAGAGAGTGCAATAAACAAAGTCTTGTTTACTCTCAAGGAAACGGAGCAACTTCTGGAATTGAAGATACCCAGCACAGAAGAGGCTGATACTAGCAAGCCATTTTATAGCAATAAAAAACCCCCCAAACCAACATAAAAAGTAAACCTTGTGAAATTCTCTTCTGTCAGTTAACAAAATTAATTGTTGCAGACACAGGTCATCTTTATTTTGCCATTCTAACTTATATTCCTTTGGGAACACCGCCCACATTATTGTCTATTGCCTCATTTGAAACCCGGCTTGTAAATATCAGGCCTTTGTACTTGACCACCCTCATGACAGAGTCACACATCACCCCACAAAACCAGACACCTTTCAAAAGTGATTGAAGTGCCCCCTCCTTGGACACCTAAACTGAATGAAAAGAGCACTACCAAAGAGCAGGAGTGAGACCAGATGACTTAGTGTATGCAATAAATCATTTCTGTGTATGCAATAGCTTATTTCTAAACTAAATTTCAAAACAGAACCTTTACCATGTAATGTATTAATCTTTCTATATAAACTGTTACTTTATATGTCCTGAGCTCATACAGAGTGAATAATTATTATTTTATGTTTGAGGTTTTCTGTCCTGCAAGGCATCCTTTTTATTATAAAGATTATGTGCAGGCATCAACCCACTTTTATGCAAGAAGATTTGAAACGGCCTTTCACCTTAAAGCAAAGTCTGTCTGTCCTGGAGGGTTCCGAAGAGAAACGGAACAACATTATTAAACCAGCAATTTTATTCAATTGTTTTAGTTCCAATGTTGGCAGCTTTGTAAGCCTTCTCAGGAGACATGTGATTTCATGACAAATAGTTTGCTGTCTGGATCTGGAAAATTACCTGACTGTCCACTACAGTGGGAGCACTTTACTTCCTTCTTTTTTAACACTTTATGGACAACCCCTCGTACAGCGGTATCGTCTGTTGCAAAGCTAAGGGAAGCTGCGGTTCTATTTGTCCATTTTTCCTACGCATACATTCTGCAAACTGTTCTTTTTTCAGTAAGGTTTGCGTAATCAAGTGATTCAAAATACCCCAGCCGGCATCTGGGTGCCGGGCCCTGCCGTGGCCCTCTGAGGACGGACAGAGCAGATGCGGAGCCTGGACACAGACACTGAAGTTTAGGACTAGCGGCCCTCGGCTGCTCAGTCACAGAACCGGGGGAGCCCCGCTCGGCGGAGCAGCGCTCACACAACCGGCGGAACGACTCGCAGCGCCGAGCCCCGATGAGGAGCCCTGAGCGCCCCGAGAGCCGCCGCTCCCGCCGCCTCGGGTACGGCGCGGAGCCCCCGCGCTCCCCCCTCGGCGCCATCCCGACCCGTCCCGGCGGACACTCACATCCGCGAGGGGAAGATCTCGATGCGGTCCTTGGCCGACATGGCTGCGGCGGGGCGCGGGGCGCAGCGCGGCGGGGCCGGCTCGGGCTGTCACCGCTGTCACCGGCGGGGCCCAACCCGGCTGCCGCC
>VZTA01023404.1:226644-258544 GCA_013398855.1 Mohoua ochrocephala | reverse complement strand
GATGGGCTTTTCCCGGCCCCCTCTCCGGTGCGGCGGGGTGGTGGGGCAGCGCCCGTGTCGGTGGCGCTGGTCGGGACCGGCTCCGTTTCCGCCAGTTTCCGCAGACGTTGTGCGGCCGCGAGGGCCTCGGCTGAGGCGTGCCCAGCCTCTGGAAAAGATAAATTCCAGCCTCGGCGCGGTGGGCGTAGTGTTGCTCCTGGGGATCATCCTCTGAAGGCCACAATAAAAACCTTGTGACTGTGGAGAGAGGAGTGAAGCGAGGCCTGTGCTGAGCGGTGTTTGTCCGCTCTTGCTCGCTGTGGCTTCAGTTTGTTGCTTTGCAGTGCAGCTTTCTCATGTACCCCATAAGTACCTGCAGGATTGAGCAGAGCTGCATTGAGTGGACTAGAAAGGCGAACTGTAAAGTTTTCCTTTTTAACTTTGGAGTTCCTTGTTCAACTTCAACTTACACAAAGTTATCCAAAACCTTCAGGGTGTTTTTATAATGCTTCGTTAGTCTGTATTAACCCCTTTTTAAAAGTCAGGAATGGAAATAAGGGTGGACATGGTCCTCTGAATTGCGTGGCCATGTGTACATAGCATTTGGCATTACCTTCCTACTCTGATTTTAAGTTTTCTTGTAGCTAGAAAGCACTGGCACTGATGTAAAGATCATGACTAAAACTTCAAAATGGTGACTGAAACAAACCTTCTGAGGGAGTGATGCATTTGACTCGGCATCTTAGGCTCCCACTGCTGTGGAAAATGTTCTGTGTGAAACTTCAAGGCATAGGCAGAAGGAATTGAACTAATTTAGTTAGGTGTTTAAGAGCATGTGGTTTCATCATCAGAAAAATTAAACAGTTTAAGCATTCCTTCTTACCACTACTTGATTATGAAATGTTGGTTTTGCCTTTTTTTTTTTTTTTAATGTTTAATGAAGGAATTCTGGTTTTTTTCATGTGATTTTGCTGGTTTTTTTCCCCTCCTGACCTCCTTGGAGGGTGCTTTTTTTTGTCTTTTCAGTACTTCAGGCCAGGCTAGTTCTGTTCTGATTAATGCCTTTGCTTTCTTTGCTGACAGTTGGTCTCTGGAGCAGGTCTTGCAGGATTACTCTGAACGTCTTGCGCTGACTTTAAAAGTCATCTTCTGGAGTCTGCTTCTCCTCAGTACTGCAGGAGCTTCCATCTGCCTCTTATTTTCTTAGCCTCACATGCTGTCTTATTATGTGCGTACAAAGTCCTTCATGAGTACTGCAGGCTTCTCTCCTATGTCCTCCTGCTCTTACAATCCAGTTGATGATCTCTGAGAGTCCCTTCCAACTCAGAATATTCTGTGAATCTGTAAAAATGTTACAGAGTCTCGTGAATTTAGATGGATGCAAGGTGGGCAGTGCCACCTTTCCACCGCTTGAAGAAACCTTTCCAGTGTGCTGTGTATAGGTAGCACGGCAGTTGAGGTGGATAATGAAGTCTGGGTGGCAAAGCTTTTTCTACATTAATGCAAGAAAATAGCATCCTAGGAAATGGTTGTGGTAATAGTACTTAAAATACAAGTTCATTTATTATTTAATTTCTATTAAAACCTAAGCACAACCTTATCCTAATCGCTGCTTTTTCTATCACTGTTCCCCTCCAGCCCTTGCTGATTTATTGCCATGTTTGTAGGAGAAGGCAGTGATGTACTGTGAGATAAAATCCTTGGGTTTTCTGCTCAAATTGCAGAATGCCGGGACTAAGCTGTAGATTCTACCAACATAAATTTCCCGAGGTGGAAGATGTAGTGATGGTCAACGTTCGGTCCATCGCTGAAATGGGAGCCTACGTCAGCCTGCTGGAGTACAACAACATCGAAGGCATGATCCTCCTCAGTGAGCTCTCCAGGAGGCGTATTCGCTCCATAAACAAACTCATCCGCATCGGGAGGAACGAATGCGTTGTGGTCATCAGAGTTGACAAAGAGAAAGGTATCTGGGGATGTGGTGGGCTACATCAAGACTGAATTCGTAGACAGAAATGCAGATGAGCTAAGCAGGTGTTTGTGGGTTCTGCCTGGGCTGCTTTTTGTGGGCATTGAAGTAAAATAGACCATCACTGACTATACCTGTGATCGTTCTTCTGTTCCTCTGTGTCCTTTGGGAACTGGGTTAATGAAAGTAAATAGTATCAGTAAAGATTTAAGTGGGTCCTCTCCAAATCAGTCACTGAACTATAGTGAAGTGGAATTTTCTTTTGATATCTGTGTGTTGATTTTCCAAGTCAGATGAAGAGAAGGATCATTTGCTGTAGACATAAAAATCTCGATGCTAAGCATTTAGCGCTCACCATCCATACTGTTTGTTAACAAGTCTCAAACCTGGTTGATAAAGGTGATGATGAGTATATAACTATTGTGAATTCTATAGGGTACGAGTTAAGATTGTACAGGCATTTTTGGTTTTTGCTGTCTTTTGAACGTTTGAATCTTTGAAGGTTTTTTAAATGTAGTTTCTATTGAGAACTTTTCAGATTTTGATAATACTGTTCCATGCAATCTCTAAAATTTATATCCAGCTATACAGGAATAATAAACACTGAGCACATCTCCTAGAAATGTTACTGTTGGTATGATGTTTCTCAAGTTAAATGCTTTTCTAGAATACTTCTGAAAGTGCAGTTAAGCCTGAGAATAAATAATGAATGACTGGATAAGGAAAAGCAGAGACAAAAGAAGGACAAGAATAAACTTATTTCACATAAATCTGAAATGAAATAAGTTTCCCAACGTCTTTAATTATGTGAAATTACACTTTTACAAATTAATTTTGTTTTCATATTAATGGAGAAACACATCTGGAATTCATCTAGTGGTCTTTTATTGAACTTCCTGGAGAACCTATCATTTGTGAAAAATAGGTGGAGGCCTTTTCAAATTTAGAAGAGAGTTCAAAAGAAATTTTTTCACAGGCATTTCTTTCAGGCTGAGCCTATTTTATTAGGAAACCATTTAGAGCTAAACTGATGGGGTGCCAGCCTTGAATGAAATTGTGTTATCACTACAAAAATATGCATTAAATTTTCTTCTTTATATGCTGGAGTGATTTTTTTTTTCCCCCCAAACTGTATACAGAAATGTAAAAATGGATCACTAGTTGCTGAGGTATTGGTTTGCAGAGAAAATATTAAGGCAATAATTAAAAAGAATGATGTTCCAAAAAATTGCTATTGTAAGTATTTACAGTTGAAAGAGTTTTATATCCTAATTTGGATCATAATTTGCTCAAATTCATCAAGGTTTGGTTTTGTTTCTCTCTGTAGCAACATATGGGGATGCTGTAGGCCAGGGGCAAATCCTGAGCCAGTGTGTGTGTTCCTTGTGAGCTTCTCTTGAAGGAGTCAGACTTAGATTGCACAATGGCTGACACTTTTAAAATCTTCTTCCCCAATAGGTTATATTGATTTGTCAAAAAGAAGAGTTTCTCCAGAGGAGGCAATCAAATGTGAAGACAAATTCACAAAATCAAAGACTGTAAGTTGCCTTTCTATATTTAGGCACTGCGTATTTGTAGCTTCTTTCTTGAGCAACCAAAATGCGCCAGGCATAAGGTAAAAATAAAGCATCGTGTTCATGTGTTAGGCATACTCTGATTCTCATTTACCCATGCAAAGATAGATAACCAGCTCATGTGTCCACGAGTGCTACATGGTAAGATGCTTATTAATTAGTTAATTGATCAAGAAAGATTTCAGTTGAGAATTTATTATGTAAAAGGGCATACTTAAATGGTCAGAAATCCAAAAGGACGTGCTGGTTTAGCACACCGTGGGCAACTTTTTATTGAAAAGACGTGCAGGTAGTTCCAGGCTCCCGTCCTTAACTGCTGTGTGGTCTTAACACTTCCAAGCAGAAATTTTTGTCTGCTTTCAGTATTTGGTTTGGAGTTTGTACCACTCCTGTGTTGCAGGTTTACAGCATCCTTCGCCATGTTGCTGAAGTCCTGGAGTACACTAAGGATGAGCAGCTTGAGAGCCTGTTCCAGAGAACTGCCTGGGTGTTTGATGACAAGTACAAAAGACCGGGATATGGTGCTTATGATGCATTCAAGCACGCAGTCTCGTAAGGACTTCTTTTATGCTTCTAGGGGCTTATTTCAAATTGCAGAGAAGTATTTCCTGAAATAGATCTGTCACCACATTCTTTTGGGCTGTATCACTGAGTTTCTTCCTCAGAGTCACTATGGAGAATATACTGGTCAAGTAAATCTAGTAAATTTTGACATCAGTCTTCCAGTTGCTTATTGTAGGTTTCTCCATCTTCCGTTTTTTTTTAAGTTCCCAACGCTCTTGAGAAAGAAGGCTCAGGGGTGACGTGTTTTTTATCCATCTTTGAGTGTGCCACTCTCTGTATGTCAGGTTTTTAAAAGAAGTAATTGAGTCTGATATGGAGAAATACCAAAGTATCAGTGAATAATGTTTTAAGTACAAAAGCGACAGATGAGCCTGTGACATTTCTAACAGAGGAGGAACCACTGGTCTTGGTTTGTCTGTCAGAATTTGCCTGGTTTTAGTCCCAGGCAGATTTTATCAGAAATATCCAACTCTATGTCTGAAGACATTTCTACTCAGAGCTGATTGTCACTCTTCCACTGCACAGGCAGCTTTTTTCTTTTTTAAATGCAGCGAGCTGGCTTGTTACTTTTCTCCACTTCCAAACTTAAAGAACAGGATAATAAACTTAGAAATGGAATTCTGAACAGAAAGAGGTGGAAATTGTGATGCTCAAGAAGTATGCGCTGAGATAGACTGCTTTTATTTTTTTAATAGAGTCTGATATTTTCACTTGCTTTCAGAATTAAAGTGTTTGGTTTCCCTCTGAAGAATCTACCGTGAAATTTTCAATCCTAAACTAGATTTTTCAGTAAACATTTTCAGTTTTGCTCTTTTATAGCACGTAAGCGTGAGAGCGATGAGCTGGAGGTGAACGCTAGATGGCAGCAATAAGGCTTTTAGGAATGGCATTGAGACCCGGGAGCAGGGATCTTGGTAGTGGTTCTAATTAGCTGAAAACCAGCTCTGCGTTTTGGGGCAAGAAACAGCTTGTGTCCTCATTTAGAATGAATGTGTTTTGTTTCCTATGATAACGGTTATTTTCTGGTGATAGCAAATTTACTGGTAAAGGGCAAATCTGGACATATTGCTGTAAAAGGAGTTCCAGATCACTCTTAACTGATAAATACTTAGTTAAACAGCAGTATAATAGAATTTTTAAAAACCATTATAGTTACACTGACTGTTTTTGCTTCACTTGTATACTCATGAAAAGTCTTGAGCACAGGCCTTTCGTTGCTCATTTGCTATTCAGTTTGGAGCACAAACTTCTGAAGCTGTCTGTTCTCAGAACATCTTTCCATCAGTAATGCCTTAAGATTTCTGACAGTGGACTGCAACTTTTATTTGTTCCTGTTGTGCTCCTACATAAATGTATAGCAGTGGAGCAGAAAAATGTGGGTATTGCTGCCTTCCTGTTCTTGCTGGAGTACTGTGTGAGGTTTAGCATTCCCTCTAAGAATTTGACTTGTTATTCCTTTCTTTGTACTGAGGATTAGTGTTTTGGAGTTTCACACAGCATGATACCTGTGGCAAGAATTGGACAGTGTATTTACCTTCTAATCAGTAAAAATTAAACATTGGGGACCTACTGTTGAAAACCTACCAAATGCTTTAGCAGGTAGATTTAACAGGACAGTTTGTAAATAAAGCAGAATTTGTATGTCCCATAAATCAGTTCTGCCATACAGGTTCATATTTTGAGCTGTAAAACCTGTCATGTTTCTGGGTTCTGTTTGCTTGTTTGGCCCATTCAGCTCTCTGTACTTAGTATACAAAAACATGAAAGATGATGTTTTATTAGTAGCAGAGACCAACTAGTACTGCCTCTGGCTTTTGGGCTGTTTTGTGTCATGTTTGCCTTTTGGTAGCATTGTAGGTGATCTGGTTGTTTTTTTTCAGAGAAGTGCAACTTTTGTCTGTGCAGAACAGGAACTGTTTGTGAGGAGTTTTTTGGTTATGTTCTCTTGTTTCAGATAGATTTGGGATAAATTTAATACAGCAATAGAAAATTGACACCACTTCTTCAAAAAAGAGCAGCTAATTTATATTGGTAGACAGCAGAGGAGTTTGCTTCTGTGATCTCTGAATTTGAAACTATTTGCCTGGGTTTTGAAAAGCCTTTATCCTTTCTTTAGCCAAGAATGTAGCCAGCAGATAAGTATCTTGTCTGTGATCCAGATACTGTTAAAAAGGAGTACAGAATAACATGGAATGAGTATGGGTTACTTTGTAGAATGACAAAAATCTTGTGTTTGACTGCAACACTAAAATAATTTAAGAACTCCAGATTCATAATGGAGTCTCGATTCACTCGTATGTGATACGAGTTTATCTTCACATTGGAGGAAACATAACAGTATCAAGAAACTGGATACTTGTCACATTCTATTTATCTCATATAAAGGGAGCCAGAGAGAAGCCATTCCTTCACTTTAAAAACAAAATTTAAATCATTCAGATGATTCCTTTCAGGAACAGATTGAGTAAACTACTTACCTGCTGTGTTTGCCAATAGAAAATACTTTGAAAATAGATGTGTTCATTTTCTTGCAGTGTTTCAATGGATTCTTAAGAAATTTCCCTGTTTTCTTTGCCTAGTAGAGATCTAGGATTATTTGTAAGAAATAGAAATGGTACCAGAAGTTTATGTGTGTTGTATTCCTCTTTAGTATAACTTCTGTAACGTTGCTTTGCTTGGCTCAGAGACCCTGCAATCCTGGATAGCCTGGATCTGACAGAGGAGGAGAGGCGTGTATTGATTGACAATATTAACAGACGTCTGACACCACAGGCAGTCAAAATCCGAGCTGGTGAGTTCTTCCCGCGTGCTCCTTGAACGTATCTTAGGTGGAGATAGTGTGTCTTGTAGCAAACTGTAAACTCAGTTAAAACTTGCAGTTCATAATCCTGATATTTGAACGGAACTGTTCAGAATTAAGACACCTTAATGAAGGATTGCTTTCAAATTGCCTGTGTGGTTTCTATCCCAGAGTGCAAGATTGCTTGGAACACAGACTGGTTGTCATGATAGATAATGCAGTCTGTCATTTTGCACTGGCACACAATGAAATTAAATATTTTATAGTTATTAACTGCATCTACACTATTCTTTTTCATTATTCAGAGTTTTAAATTCATTGATTCCCTGGCAGGATGATTGATCTCTGTCAGCACAGCTACAGCATATGCCTTAGTCACTTGTTCATAAACATGTGAAAACAGTATTTCTGACAGGTTGGTTGCAAACCATTCGGTGGGATATATCAGCTCAAGCCTAGCACATCTCTAATGTATGAACTAGTTTGTCTCTTACTAATTTAGTGTGGGCAGAAAAAGCACATGACTGCATGACTTCAGAAGACGTGCTTCAAAACTGTAAATGTGGCTCTACAGAGCAGCCTAAAGGCACGCTTGCCATTAAACAGATAGTGTAGCAGAATCACATTTTTAACCAGATTGAGAAATTGCCTCTGCTCTGCAAGGGTATATTGAAGAGCATTAACACTTGTTGATTACTGTGGAGAGAAAAGCCTTATCCACATGACACTGAAGTCAAGAAGAGAGTACAAAAAGTAAGGTAATGTAAAATTCCTCTGCCTATTGCTTTAGACTACCAGGAGTTAACATGGCTTCAAATACTTGATTTGATTGCCATGAAGAGTGAATTTACTGACATGAATAGCACTTCATCAATTTTGAAGATAAAGTTACGTGATGAGCATGTCTTCTTACCTCCTTCATGCTGCCTATTTTGTTCTGATGGTCTAAGTCATTAATTTTGTCATCAGTGCAAGTGTAGAATCTTGCCATTGGCTTCTCTTCTCATCCTGAGGCTGACTGGGATGGTCCTCTGTGAATTTGTTCCTGATAGCTCAGAATTAGCAGGTTTTTGTGAGTCACCAGGAAGTGAAACCAACTTCTTTGTGTAGCTTAGTCTTGTGCCATTGCTATGCAGGTAAAGAAATCTTTGTCTTTACACTGGTCAGGGTATTACAGATATCACCATCATTAGTTTGCACCTTGACTTTCAAACACCTACAAAAGGCTATAGCTAACTATAATTCTAATCATAGGTTAACCTTATAAAAATATATCCTAATGCTCCTCAAGCGATGCCTCTGTGCTTGTGTTATAATTGCTGATGGAATTCCATAACTTTGTGGATGTGTTCCTTTTCAAGTTTCACTTTTCCTGATCTTTCATTTTCTCTGGTATTCATTGCTTTTATATCTTCATCTCTCCATGTGAAATACATAATTATTTGTGTTGTGTTGTATTTATTGGATGAGAAGTGAGTGAATATGGGTGTATAATTTTGTGTCCTAGCTTTTCAAAGCACAATGTAAAATGTTGCATGTCTAAAGAATTTATAAAGACATTTGCCTCAATTTACAAGTCAAGCAAATACCTTCCTCAGATTTGGGAGCTACTGAGGCTCTCATTGTGGATAAGCATTGGTTGCTAAAAAGATTTATGAAACTTAAGTTATAAAGCTTTAAATATTTTGCAGCTTTTGGTAACGGTAAAATTTTATTATTTGTTTTACTCTGTCCTAGATATCGAGGTGGCCTGTTATGGTTATGAAGGCATAGATGCAGTAAAAGAAGCTTTGAGAGCCGGCTTGAACTGTTCCACGGAGAACATGCCCATCAAAGTGAGTGCCAGTCTTACTAACAGAATCAAAAAACAAAGTTTTCTGCTGCCCTCAGGGACCAGTATGATGCAATTGCACACCAAGCCATGTGCCTGCTTTCCAGTTCTTCTCTAGCAGGTCTGTAACACTTTTCTTTTTAGCTGTAACAGTCCTTCTGTGGCTGTGCAGTGGCTTTCACAGTTCAGGAAGCTGTATTTATTCTGTTCAATTTGTTAAAGTCTAGTATTGGCACACTACATAACCACTGTTCCTTTATGCAGTCTTAAGTAGGGAGCAATAAATTTTATTTTCAGGTATAAGATTGTGTAAGAAAAGGAAAGTTTGCTCCACTTACGTTTGAGTGTTGGTAGAATGACTACTGTACCCAGGCCTGGTTTTTCTTCCCCAGCAGTTTTTGGATGTTAAGTGAATAAGTATTTTTAAAAAACCTTGGAAGTACTCTCTCCTTTGAAAATTACTTTTTATTATAGTCTCTTGTAACAAAAGACAAAGTTTACTTATTCAGTCATAATAAAAAAAATAAAACATATGGGTTGTAATGCTTTTAATTGTTGGGTCTCACTAGGTATGATATCTTTTCCTTTGTTACTGAGTTTGCTTTTTTCCCCAATCTTTACAATGTGGTAGATTAATCTGATAGCCCCTCCTCGTTATGTGATGACTACTACAACACTGGAGAGAACTGAAGGACTGTCTGTTCTGAATCAAGCCATGGCTGTAATTAAAGAAAAAATTGAGGAGAAGAGAGGAGTCTTTAATGTGCAGATGGAGGTAAGAAAAAATTACATTCTAAACTACAAGTTTTTTCCTTGCAATTTTTCTAAAGTAGAGCAAGATCAGTAGTGCTACAAGAAATCTTAGCAAAAAGTTATTAAGAAACAAACAAACAAAAAAAAAATCTAATGTCTGTGTTCCTGAAATAAACAAACGACCCAAAAAATCTAATTGTGCTGGGTTTTATTGTGTGACTTCAGGATGTATTTTATCTCTTGCTCTTTATATGGAATCAGAGTCTACAAATACATGTGACCTTTCTTTATGACAGTTTGCCATGTGTTCTGGTTTGGTTTTTTTCAGCCTAAGGTGGTTACTGACACAGACGAGACTGAGCTTGCAAGGCAGTTGGAAAGACTGGAGAGGGAAAATGCTGAAGTGGATGGGGACGATGATGCCGAGGAAATGGAAGCCAAAACGGAAGACTAAATGTTCTGGGATACTTAGAAGAGAGACCATATGAAAAATTAGAAACCCCATTGCAAACACTCTGGACTAAACATTTCCAGTATTGAAAACTTCAGAAACAAATATTTGAAGTGTTTTCCTGTTTAAAAAGACCAAAATGTAACAGGCTCTTTTAAATAACATTTGGTGCAGCAACTTACCCACAATTGAATCCTTTGAAAGGAAGGTGCCTAGTCAAATTCAAGACCCAGATCTGGCCAGAAGGAGTTTGCAGCCCCATACTTAACACTTTCCTACATAACAATTCCTAATTGGTGATTGCAGCTCAGTGCATCTGTTCATGATCTTTCCTGGGAGCAGCAAAACCAAGCAAGCGGAACAGTTCTATACAGAATGTATTTGAGCAAATATTCAATAAATTTCTGGGCTATGTAACACCGAGGTTTTTGGGTTTTTTCCTCCTCTTCTGTCACATGGCCTAGAGTGGTGTGAATATAAAACCTTGAACAGTATGATCAATGGGTGACGACTCCTCTTTAACATTGGAAGGGCTTTCTTTTGTTTGCTTTAAATCAAACTGAGAATGAGTGGAACAAAATGTTTTACATTCATGTTTTACTTGCAAGTTTGTTGATGCAGACTTGTTTAAATTAGCATTTCCTTTGTTTATCATCTGCATTTAGGGACTGAGAACTTGAAAACTTTGAAAATAGCTTGTTTCCATTCCAATAAACATAGCTGATAAATGAAAAACTACATATAGTTGCCCTTTGCTCTGATAGGTGAATATAGCAGATGAAGCTTTAATGAACTTACATATTTCAAAATTGGCAACACTGTCTGTGAGCTTACTGCAACACGACCTTCAGTTCTGCCTACCCTACATCCCATTTGCACTGGACTGAGAAACTCACTCTAGAAAAAACCTGTTTATCTTTTTTGACGAGAAACAAGATGTGCTTTCTAGATTGGAGTAAAAAAAATAAGAATTTAAAAATCCTGTTTTTGTTGTCAGTGGGAATTGAGGGGAAAGAGTTGTGCTTTTTAAGTAACCTTTCCAGCTTGCTAGATTTTTAAATCTGTTGGTATTTTTTTTAAATTATCATGCCCCATACTGCCCTTTTTGTTTTCCTAATATTTTGTGATGCTAGAGGGAAAATGCATGAAAAATGAGGCTTCGAGCTTTAACTAGGCATTCTTACTGCCATGGTACAAACTGTATTGTTGTTACATGGTGTTGCCACAAAAGCGTTCTCAAAGGGCACACATACTGCAATGTGTTGCTTGTCCACGCTGGGGTATCAGAGAAGTTCATGTGTACCCAACTCTGATAGTAAAGCAAAGCCAAAAAAGGTAAATAAGTTTCAGTCTTTACAGAATGTTGGAAAATACTTGAATGTGCCATGGCAAAATGAAGAAAAATATATTTTTAATGGTTTTCTCAAACTCTCTTCAGCAGCTGTGTATGACAGCCTTGCATGGCTCGAAGTTGTGATAATGGCAGTTTCCTGTTTGAACAGCTCTTCCAACTGTGCCTGTTCGCTAAAATAGTGATTTGGCTTCTGTTAAACACAATAGGTGGGTACTCGGAGTGCAAAGCAAAGTATGTTAAAACTCTGTCACCGTGTGATCTCCATGCCATAATAATTCTGTCAAGGAAAAAGCACTGAAGAGTGAGCCACGTGCTTCGAGGAAGGAAGGAAGGAATGCAGTGCAGGGATTACAGTTAGTATAATCTGTGAAAGCTGTTTTGGTATGTTAATGGGTGAACATTGTTTCCGTCAGTAACTTAGACAGAAGTTTGTTAAATTTCTTCAGTAGCTACCAGAGCATTTCTAATTAGAGCTGGAATGTGCTGCTGGGCAAGAGTCTGAGTTGGTTCTGAGTGCCTGAAAAAAATGACCAAGATGGTGAGGATGAGAGCAAAGCAGGTTCAGGTAAATGCATTTCAGTCACTTGTCATCCTGGCAGATAAAATCAGGTTCTCCCAATTTGTTCTCCTGAGCATATTTCAACCAAGAATAAATGAAAGACACGTGACAACCTGGTGGATCCTTCTCATGCATTGCAGAAACAGGGAAGAGGAGGTATCAGATGGGTGCTTTGGAGGCCTGTTAGTGAGGGTGTGCTGGGGCTCTGCTCTGCTGCATCACTTAAAGATCTTTAAGAGTTGCTGAGCTTATGCCTTGTGTCTCAACCTGGCTCTTTTTCTATTTGTGGAACTGCCTTTGCTTCCCAAGTGCTTAAAATAAGGGGTTTTTGTGAATGTCTTTGTTGAGTTGCTAAATCCGGGCAGCACATTCCTGCTGTTCATTGGCTACTGTGCTGTTTGCTCAACTGTAATCACAAGGCCAACATCTCCACTTGCACTTAGTGTAGTCCATGGAAGAGGATGGGTGTACCTGTGGACAGGACTTGGCCTGATGTGTTAATTGTAAGGATCTCAGTTTGACTTTCCTACCCCAAATTGATTTTCTAATATTGACGGCTTGGAAACAGTTTTATTTATAACATCTGGTAAGGATTCATTCATGCAAAAATCCAACCCAAACAGGTATGTTGGTTCAGGTCAGGCACAGAGTCTGGTAACACACAGCCCAGTATCCTGTTTCTGATGAAGGGAAATAGTGGTTTCTAAAGAAGGGGTGCCCTGCTTCCTTGGGGCTGTTGTTGTTTGTCTGATTTTTAATACAGTGACAATTTCTTGCTGTCTTCTCTCTGATTTTGGCCCATGGGATTTTTTTTAGGTGCAGTGGAGCTGGTGTGTTGTTCTTCATAGCAGAATCTGCACTTTGACTTTTAAGAGTCTAGGCAATGAAACAACTGTTTCCAAATACTTCCACCTTTCTACAGTTAATTTTTAAATTGCTGTTGTGTCAGAATGCTATTGAATGCTTGTTGTCTTTGACTTTTATCTAGAAGTGTTTCATCATGCTTTATTTTGATGTGGTTTGTTTTCATCATATTTCCTAATCTACCAAAGGAACTAAATATTTAGTGGGAGTGCTACACTGGAGGGCAAAGTCATAAGAAGCTGCTTTGAAGGCTCTGGTGTCTGCAATGCCCCAGTGCTGTGTGACATGATGGTACAGGCTGGGCACGGCAGAGCATGGGACGGGGTTTTCCTTTGGGCAGGTTCCCGTGGTCAGCTGTCTGAGGCTTCCTGAAGGACTGAGCGGGAGGCACCAGCAGGGTCTGCCAGCCGGAACAGCACAGCCTGCACTCGGAACTGTGGAGGCTGCTCCTCCCTCCCCTGTAACCCTGAGTAGCATCCAGTGGTCTTGAAGCCGGCTCTTCCTGGCCATCCTATTCTAAATTCTATAGCATATAAAGTATTTGGGGGTCACTTCAAAGGGAAGAAAATGTCAAGCACTCAACTGTTCTTTTTTTGTTATACTACTACACTGGCATGTGGAAAACACTCTAAAATGGATCTGAGGGAAATGAGTTCTCTTCAGTGAGTTTTAAGTTCCACAGAAGATTTGATGCAGAGCTCCCTAAGTTTATACAGATCGAAGCATGTCTTTTTCCACCGGAAGAGTTCAATGCCAGAACTTGCATTCCCAGCCCATGCATGAATAGGACAGCCCCTATCTACTGACTCATTTTATACTGCCTGACCCTGAAAGATCTGTGTTTACTCAGCCTCTGGGAGCAATACAGGGGCAATTTTTCAGCCTTGATTAACTACAGAATGAGACAGGGTGGAAGGGGCGTGTGTATGATAAATACCTGAAGTATTGAAGAAATACTTTGAGTCGAGGTTATTGCAGGAAGTGAACGCTCTGTATAAGAAGTAGTTGATACAAAACTGTGATTTAATGACCAGCTGAAGCAAAGTTTGCTTCACCTTTCACCAGCGGTTTGACAATAGAATTCTTTGTTGCTGATGTTAATTTTGCCAAGATATGTCTGCAGGGTTGTGGGTGGTCTGCATGCTGGAGAAAAGGAGCTTGTCAGATCTTCAGCAAGGACTGCTTTATGGAGCAATTCTGAGATCACTGTCTGAGTGAGAGCCCCCTGCAAGCTTCTACCTGTCCTCCCTAGCATGAAATAGCACCTTGAATAAATTGCCTGCAGTAACAAGCTGAACAATGTGAAGTCAAACCTCAAATACCAAGCGGTGGAACACAGTATTCCTGAAGCTGGTTATATAAAGAGTGCATGTCCAGGAAATGCATGCAGCACTAATGGCTCTTGTGTACCTGGTCTCAAGTTTTCTTTTTTTTCCCCCTCCAGTGTAATTTTGATGTACAAAACATGGTGAGCTGAAATTTATTTTCTTTTTTTTTCTGCTGACTTTATCAGGGTTTTTTTTTCCCAAGACTCTGCTTCTGAATACAACTTTTATGTACAAATACATATGTGTGTGTATATATATATCTGTGTATATATATATACAGAGATGGAGATAACCCGAATGCATTTTGTTAATTGAAAAAATAATTTCTGTTTTATTTTAAGGCTACAATAATATTTTTAAAAATTACAAAAAATTCCATTGGTAACTTTTAAAATATTACATACCAGCAGGAAAAAGTGTTCTGCTACTGTACTTACTTTAGGTGGACTGAAGAACATACTGGGATCTGACTTACTGAGCTGGTTGCCTTGTGGCTGCCTGCCTTTTCCCGAGAGGCAAGAGGTGTACAGTAGGAGCTACACAGGTAACTTCTGCTTTTGAAATCTCAGCCAGCATGTTTTCTCTTTATACAGAATCAACTTTTCTGACTTCAAGGAGTGTTTCATCACCCATTGTATTCTCATGGCCTCTGCAGGACTCTTCTCTGGGTTGTCTCCAGTACCATGTTGGTTTCAATTCTTCAGTGTCTTGCTATTCCTAGCTAAAAGTTATAAAAATGTATATAGATAAAGAAATTGTTTGTTCCTTTTCCTTGGTGCATGAAAGTGTACCCTGTGATATTTGAGTCACTTTGTCTTACTGACCTCTGGACTCTTTACATAGCAACGAGTGCTTCTGTTTATTTGCTATACTCTACCCTGTATTTCTTATCACAGCCCATAGCTCTGCCCACATATATCACCTTAATTTTAGTGAGAGTTATGGAATGCTGACAGCACAGCAAAGGCTATTATTTCTGAACAGCAGCGCTCTCTGAAATACTAATGCTGGTTTACTTCATTAGGACAAGATTTGACAAATCTATCAAACAGATCTGTCATGGCAGCTGAAGTCTGATAAACACCTGAGATTGTATTTAGACACAAAAGATTTTGTTTCAGAGGCGTTCGGGAGGTACAGGGGGTCACTGCAGTGCTCATGGATCAGGCTGCTTTACTAAAAGCCTGCTTACGTAGAGATTTAGGATATTAGGTTGAGAATCTTGGCTTATATACCAAGGGGTCACTGAAAGTAGAGTGGACTTTTAGGTGCTTTGGAGCTTCTTTGGGAAAATTAATTTTTACCAAAAGAAGTTACTGTAAGATTTGTAAAAGTCTCCTTGTAATCATAATATCCTATATGTTACACTTACAAGTCGTGATGATCTGTAGAACTCCTGAGAGATGTGTTTGTTAGATGAGAAATTTTAAGTGGTAGTTGTTTAGTCTGAAGTTTTGAGGAATGGGGCTTTAAAATTCTGCTTTCCCCTCCCATGCAATACCTGATTTGTCATTTTCTAACTGCTTATATTGGCCGGCTCACTCGGTGGTGGTTTTTTGCTCTACTAAATTCTGTGAAATTCTTTCAAGAGCCTTTTTAGACATCCCTTTGTTTTACTTCCCCCAGGGCAGGTAATATATCAGAGCCAGCTTGCTGTTTAACTGTCTCACAGGTAGGGAGGGAGGAGAAAAAACAGGGGAGGGAGAGTGCGTCACGTTGGAGGAGGGGTGCAAAGAAAAATGAGCTTTCTTGAACAAATCATGTGCAGAGGGACAGGCTGCCAGGGCTCAGGCAATTCTCTGCGGGGGCTCTGCTCTTTTCCCTGCTGGCTATGATGGAGGAAGAAGCTGGAGTGCTGAAGGAGGGCTTCCTCGTCAAACGGGTGAGTGCTCTGGTCCCCCTCCGTGCGCCTCTGCTCAAGCATGGAAGCAACTCCCGAGCAGGGACTGGAGTGAGCCAGGGCTCATGGCAAGGCAGCCTGGTGGGTGCTGGGTCTGGGGGGCTCCTGGGAAAGGAGCTCCTCCAGGTTCGTGCAGATGCCTGCCAGGGGAGCTGCATGAGCTGCAGCTGCTCGCTACCCACCCGCAAGGTTCCCTGTGCTGGCATTTCTGAGGAGGAAGGTGAATTAGCCATCAGGATTACTCAGGGCTTAGAAAGCCAATATGTCTGCACCTGGCACTCACCTCTGCAAGGAGCACGTCCATGGCTGCAGCGGGGGCAACCAGGGGAGGATGGAGAGGTGGGAGAGGCTTTGACACTCAGTTAAGAGAGCTTGTGCCTTCTTCAGTGACCTGTCTGTGCAGGGTTTCCCGTTTCGTATGAGAGAACGGAGAACAGATTATTCTTTTTGAAGGGGATCAGAGCAATGCAAACTTAAAATTGCATTTAAAATAACTTGTTTTTTCCATACTCCTCAAGCAGTGCTGTAAGAAAAATTTAGCCAAAATGTGGTGAAAAGAGCTGAAAGATTTCAACCTTCCCAATACTTCTCCCTGTAGGACCAGGTCAGTCACTGCTGGAACACAAAGAGGCAATTTAGCAAGGGACATAAACTGCTTTTAGTACCAAGACCCTGTCTCAATGATTAATATGGTCCTTGATTTCATAGAAAAAACTGTGATTCAGAGATTTGTTCAAAGCTTTGCCACGCCTCAGGAAATGCTTTTCTACAGTACGTGGCAGTGTTTCTGGTGCTAACATGAAGGTAATCCTGGTCAGGAGCCTTCCTGGCAGGGCTTCCGGCCAGCTGGCTGGCCGGCCACTGGCCAGATGAAATTCCGTGTGGAGAAGGGACTATTCCCCATCCTGCCTTCTGCAGCAAGGGCAGAGCAGTCCCAGCTCCCAGTCTCCTCCCTGGGCTACAGCTGTACTTTTTGGCTCTTAAGTGACTCCTGAATTCAAATGGGAAGCCAAGGCACCAGGTGTGTGTGAGGAACAGGTTATCGCCAGCACACGGAGCTGGGACTGCCACAGTCCTTACATCACCCAGATACACAGCTCGGTAGGAAGGAGACCACAAAGAGGATGACTAAAGGAAACTGAGGGACAAGGGAACCTGGGATTCACGGAGAAAAAAGGAGGAAGGAATGGGATCAGGTAAAGAAAATAGAGCTTTCTTAAGAAGAGAACGGAAGCGAGGAGATGATCTAAATGCATTTTAAATGACAGAATTATGTATTGTAATGCATTATAAATATAAAAGGAATGTGTGGAATTCAGGTAAAGATAAAGAAAAAAAGATAAGGTGACCTCCTGAGAAAAGAGAACATTTTCCACAAGTCAAAAATAGAGTCATAGCAAAGAACATACAGGAAAAATGGCCAAGTAACTTTACAACAGATGAAAAAAACACTGAGGAACACAAAGGAAAGGAGAGAACAAACCCAAGTTAGATAAATTGTATTTAGTATGGACTAGAAGACATTGGATCTACAGTGCCCTGGATTTTAGAGACTCGTTACGCCACCTTTACCTGGAAATTGCTGGGTTTCCCCTTTATTTACAGAGAACTAACGAGCTTTGATTCATGCCACGACTGGACCTCACATGTTTCTTCTAGCCATGCCCACCCTGGCCCAGGTGTCAGAGCTTCCTTTCCCCCCTGCTTTGCCTGCTGGCTGTGAGGCTCCATCACCTGTAGAAACACAAGTCAGTCAGCTCCTTGCACAGCAAAGCTGGACCAGACACCATCAGACAGGACTGAGCCTGCCAGTGCCAGCCCTCACTGGCTCTGCTGTCCTTTAACCAGACTAAAGAGAGCTGGGGGCTGTTTACAGAGAGAAAATAGGAGGATTTAGCTGTATTGTCATATAATCCATGAGGCATTCAACAGCAGCCTTCATTCAGTCTCTTGTCATTAAAAAGCATATTTCCTTTACAGGAAACAGGAGCACAGGGAATGTTTTAGCCCAGGACATTGGGGGCAGGTAGGATTGAAATGAACTTCTCATTAGCAGTAAGCAGGGGATGCAAGGAAAAGCCAATTCACCCAGCAAAGTGTTTGCAAAACCGCTTGGCACTCAGAGCCACGTCAAAATGAAAGAGAAAAAGACACCACCTCGGGTCACCAGAGAGGAGGAGCTGGTTGCCAAGAGCCCTCACACATTTTGGATTTAGCCCTGTGGCTGCCTGTGCTGTCAGCAGACAGGTGTGCACCTACGTCAGCTCTTTGGGACAATTCATGTGAGCTTTTACATGAAACAATTCTTGCCAGCAAAGTTCTCCTGGCTGAAGAAAGAGCAGAGCACTTTTCCATTCCTCTATGATTTTATAGCGATGGAGCTGTGCTATTTTGTTACTTAAAATGTGTATTTCAGGGAGAACAGGACTCACGACGGCTTCTTGTGCTTCTTTTCCTACGAGAAGCCAAGAAGAAGATGTGGTCATCTCGATGCTTGTGTTAAAATAAGCTATGTGGATTTCTTCCCCTCCAGGGACATGTTGTTCGTAACTGGAAAGTGAGATGGTTCGTTCTGCTTCAGGATAAGCTGCTGTATTACAAAATTGAAGGAGGCAAGAAGGAGCCTTCTCCAAAGGGCAGGATCCTTTTGGATGGCTGCACTATTACTTGTCCATGCCTGGAATATGAGAACAGACCGGTATGACTGGGAAAATGTACCTCTTCTCTATGTCACTCATTTTCTAACTTCTTCCTGTCTTCTCCTCTCCTCCTGGCTTCTTTGATTACTGCAACCATACCACCGGGGTGCTTCCAGAATTAGGCCCAGCCAAAAGCAAGCTGCCACTAGCAGTGTAACCAGGACAAGCATTGAACTTCCTCATTGTGTCTTTGCTCTTCCCTCTGCACAAATGTGAGTCACAGCTATTAACAAAAAAAAAAATCCAACCACTACTCCTGGGCGCACAGTGAGGAGAAAAAATGCAAATTCATCAGCCCAAGAGTGGGTGGAGAGAGGATACAAACAGCTCAGTAAAATCTGAGGAGGATGGGGAAAAAGGGAAATATCATCTGTGGTAGTTGCCTTAAAGCCTGGGTATCCATGGGGTGCTCCCAGGCAGCCAGATCAGACTCCTTTTTCCTTCACCAACGGGATATTGCTGCTGCAGAAAGTTTCCAGCAAGAGGACTCTGGAAGAAAAAGTGCCTCTTGTGTTTCTCTGCTCGCCCATGGGTAGCAGCAATGCAGATTTCCTCTGCATGGGGCCACCATGGAAATTAGTTTGGGAATTGCTGACTATTTCAGTACCTCTGGCAGAAAAAGCCAAGTGAGAGTTTGTAGTCGCCAAGACCTGGATGTGAAAAGCCCCCCAGTCAGCAGCAGTCTAATCCAGTATCTGTGTGGTCTGCTCTCTTCTAAGTACCAAGAGATCCATGCATGCAAACCATGTTTATAACTGAAACGCCAGGGATGTGAGTGGGATAGAAGCCAAAAAAACCCACCAAAACCAACCCAGATTTGTGCTCACCATCCTTCTGAACAAGAATTGCTCTGAACTGCTCAGGTGGGATGCATTATCCGACTCACTTGTGTCACTTGGGCCAGTGCTAAAAAGAGCAAAATGCAAGAGGAGGGAAATAGCTAAATGATGTTATTGCTTTGTACTTCTTTCTCCACAGCTGCTCATCAAACTAAAGACAAAAACCAATACAGACTATTTCCTTGAATGTTGCTCCAGGGAGGAACGTGACTCTTGGGCTTTGGACATCACTGGAGCTATTCATGCTGGTCACCCAGTACAGGTACAAGAACTTCACAAAATGAAGAACTCTTTCAAACTGCTAGAAAATATCAGCCTCCAGTAAGTGCTTATGATTTCTCCTTCTGTTGTTGCTGTAGTTTGCAAAGTGCCTGAGTTGGTGGATGGGGAGGGTCAAGGGAAGCTCCTTTCTGCACAGATCTGCTCCCGTGTGGCCAGGAACCTCTAAACTGGCTGCCCTGTCCTAGGTTTGCACATACTTTTGCCAGGGAACGCACTTTTTCCTGACCATCATGTTTTGGGAGTGTGTGGGTTCTGCACAGGCACCTCGCTGCTGGCCTGAAGACCTTCCTAGTCAGCTGCCAATGTTCTCACTGGGGACATGTATTACCTCAAAAGATGTAACATCAGGGAAGCACTGGGTGGTGACTTTGTGCCTTGTTGGTGAGTTTTCAACCAGCAATCTGCAATCCAGACTAGGATTTTTCGGGTGTATCATCTTAAATAAGAGGAATCAGAGACTGGATTAAGAAAACAGAAGAATTACATTAATTTGATTTGTGTTGAGCAGGAAAATCAGGCTGACTGTAGATCAGTTTGAAGTCCTTTAAGTTGGAAGATACTTTGTGAGGCATCTTGTTTAGTGCTTCTCTTGGGAGAATAAAGTTTTCCTGGAATGTACTTAGGACAGTGCTTCTGGGGTAATACCTAGAATACTTCTCATCTTTATGTGGGCAATCATGAGGACATCCCAGGCACTGACAGAAGCATGCAGCAATTTCTGCCTGTCTTTCTCATCTGCTGATGTTGTGCTGTGCTCTCGTTTGCAGCGACATAGTGGAGAGAATGTATGACAGCAGTACTGGAATCAAGCTGACCCGCAATTTGGATCAAGGCAACAGATACAAAGAGACCTTCACAGGTACACCTACTGCAGACAGAGAGCCACCTCACCTCTGACAGGCCACATTGCAGGGACAAGGGAGCTACTGCACTGCCTTCATAGCGGGATAAGCTGTGGGGCGGTGGAACCTGGCAGTGCAGCCAAGCTCTCCAACACCTTTCTCTCTTGCTCTTTGGATGTATGGAAGCACACTTAGAACCCCACACTTTTGGTCAGCTTTGCACTTCTCTGACAATCTTTGGGGTGGTGCCAAAATGTTTCAGCAAGTGAAAACCTGTGACCATCTGCCTTTCCTCAGAAGAGCACATTGTCTTGGTATGAGAGCTGCCTTTCTTCCTGCAGGTTCTGCCCTGGTGGACTGGCTCATCTCCAACAGCTTTGCTGTGTCACGATTTGAGGCCGTCACCTTGGCGTCCATGCTGATGGATGAGAACTTCATCAGGCCCGTGGGAGTCCGCAGCACCGAGGCCACGCGCTCCAGCGACCCCTCTGAGAAGTTCCTCGATGACTCCACCGCACTGTACATGTTTGTAAGTGATGCAGCTGCCCACGGAGGCCCCTCCTCTGGCCCCCGTCACACACTTGATTTGGGGCAGTGGTGGAGGGGACATGCACAGCATGCAACCAAAGGCAAATGTGCAGGCTGAGAAAGTAAATGCAGAAGGAGCAGCTCTAGGCTTTTAGTAGTACGAACACTGGCACTTTTGCTGGAGCCAAATAGCTACATGAATATGGAGGGATCCACAAATTACATAATTAGGCATTAAAAGAGGGGTGTCCCTGGAGTGCAGTGCTGTGTCTGCAGGTATTGGAGGCAGTGCTGTAGTTATGCTACAGCTCAAGGCCACAGTGCTTGTACCCAGCATGTGCAGCTTTACAGCTGTAATTTGTTGCCTGTGAATCCTGGTCCTACAAGGCTGAGCAGCAGAGCCGTGGAGTAGAATTTACTCAGGAAATATAAGCTAAAAACAGCTAAGGAAAATAAAATGGAAAATAAAATGCAGAATTTCGTACTTAAAAGTCTGTTTAGATTAAAAAGAAAAGTGGAAATGTCTTTTCTCTCTTTTGCAGGCTGAGAGCAGTAAGAAAAATTCCAGTTCCAAAGAAGAGGTACATTTTAACATCTCTGAATTAAGTGGCAAAATTGTGAAGCAAGGATTCTTAGTGAAACAGGTAAGCATAGTCTCAGAACCTGCCCCGAGAGACAAGAATAATTACAGCTCTTAGGGTTTCTTAGAGAGTAAATGTGACTTATAAGATCATGGCTGGAGAGTTGTCCCCAGCAGAACTTGCCCGTCGGTACTTGAGGTCTTGCAGTTGAGAGCATCCAGTTATAAAGAAGTGAACTATGGAACTTGCTTAGGCAGGATTAATTGGATATTCTGTACATATTGAGCATACACTGAAAGGTACAAAACAGTATCGAAAGCAGAAGTCCCACACAATCTCCAAATCCTACCAGAGGTGTTACATTCACTTCCAAGCAGAGCCACTGTTCCTTTGGTTCAACCTATCCCATCCAGGTAGTGTGAACAGTGATGATGTTTTGCTGGCCACAGACAAATTTCAAAGCTGAATAGCTTGACCTTTGCATGAAGTGGACATCTACCTGTGGGCAGTCACACAGGGGGGCTTTGGTGGTGGTGACACCTGTTTTCTTGGGCACAATTACCTGTTGGCAATAACTGTTTCCAAGATCCGACCCTCGGTCTGCAAGGCGCAGTTTCCAGTGCTTGCTGTGAACGAGACGAGGGTCAGTCACGCTCCTTCAAAGCATAACACAGCCACCTGCAAATGGAACCCTCCCTGCACTGCGTGGCCACACTCTCACTCTGGAGCCTTGTACCCAGAGCCTCAGCTTTAGTGTTGTGCAAACTGGATCCTCAGATGCTTCCCAACCCTCCCTTCTCCAGCTGCCAGGGCGCCATGAGGGTTGGCAGGGCGCTGTGGGATCCCCACAGGGTGGCAGGGCAGCCCCCCATCACCACAGGACACAAGAGCTGCCCAGGAGCTTCTGCCCACGGTCAGCAGCAGCCAGGGACAGCCCCCAGCAGCCCCAGCAGTCCCCAAACCTCCAGGACAGGGGATGCTCGCAGGGCCTGGCACAGGCCTGGCAGCGGCTGAGAGGGCTGCGGTGAAAGACTAAAGAGCTGCGAAAGAACCTGACACAAGCCCCTCAGAGCACACACAGCGTGGGGTTTTAATCTGAAACCCATATTTAATCTGAAATTAAAAGCAGGAATCAGGGATATAATAATTTGTTCCTGTCACTCTGCTTTCTTAGTTCTTAGGGAAGGAAGAGACGAAGGAATTATCAATGTATGAACAAGAAAGATAAGCAGAAGATGGTGGGAATTTCCAAGATGTTAGGAAATACTTTTCCCTTTTGGGTCCAAACCCTCTTTTTTGGTATCTATTTATGTCTCCCAGAGCCCATAGGAAAATGGTCATTTCAAGAGGGGGTAATTTTAATTCTTCCATTTTGCAGGGGCACAAGAGGAAAAACTGGAAGGTGAGAAAATTTGTTTTGAGAGCTGATCCTGCCTTTTTGCACTACTATGATCCCACCAAGGTACGTGAGTGGGAAGTTACCATCCCCAGAAATCCTTTTAGAGACACAAACATTATCATGAAGATACAATTATGCTGTAAATGTTTCTATCACTCTGGGTTCCTCTATCCATTTCCTGGGGAATTAGACCTCTCTGGCCTTACCCTAGGAGGTTGTCCTTCTAGGATTTTGTATCCCTGCATCTTCTGTCTTGTCTTTTTCCCAGTGAGATTCCTTTTCCTTAGCCGAGTGGCAGCAGTCTTCTTGGGACTGGTCTTTTGCTGCACCCTCACAGTCTGGGACCATGCTCCGTCAGGGTTTCTTCCTGGGTTGTGATCTTCCTGGGCTGAAATCCCACCCCTTGAGGATCATACTGGTACTGGGATTTTTTACATTCTTATTCCAGCATTAAATAAGGTCTTCTTAATGCCAAAGTATTTATAGGAATTTCTACCACTCAGTTTTAAACTTTCTCATGGAACAGTAGAATTTATCTTCATGGATATAATAATCCAATGTGAGCAACCTGGGCACTTAGGGTACCACAATGTCCAGCAGGACTGCAAGAAAAACAAGTATAGAAATGCTTTATGTGACCTTTAAAGGAAACAGAAACAACGTACCAGTGAAAAGAGCTTATGGAGCTGGTTATTTTTTTGTTTCCTGTTCCTTCATGTGTTTTTTTTTTTTTCACTGCAACTTATTCTTGTAATGCTAGAAGCTGAAACTGCAGAACCTGAAGGCAAGAAACAAGAGTGCCAGCCAACTAGGGAAAAGAGTCAGATTTTTCCCCTACAGTCTCAGTGAAAAGCAGCAAGCTAAATACTTAGAGAAATATGTATAATTCAATATGTTATTGTTGATAAAACTATACATAAATTTGAAATGTGATTGTCTACCCTTGTGCTTTTAACTGATCTACACCATGCCCAGCTGCATCAGAGAAACATCTGAGACTGAACAATCCAGTAATGCTTTTAACTACATGTTCTAATTGATTTCTCTTGTGACATGCCTGGAAAAACTGGCATTATGTCTCCAACTTCATAAAAATAATGCATGTGCTCTGGGAAATTTTTTTAATGATGGTATTTTCCAGCTAAGCCTTGTTTCCTTTTTCTTTGCAGGAAGACAACAAACCAGTAGGTGGATTCTCTCTTCGTGGCTGTCTTGTCTCAGCTCTGGAGGACAACGGGGTCCCAGCAGGTGAGAACGAGCCTCTAAACTTCCATACATTTATAGTTACGCCGTAGCAATACAGTCTATGGGTGTGGGTTTGTATGTATGGCTGCTTGTATGCACACGTGGGCTGACCTTTCATTTCCCTTTGCAAGCAAGGGAAGAGGCATGTCACAAATCCCTGTACTGCTGGGTTGTCCACACCAAAGGGGATTTTTTTTTTATAGCGTTATTTCCACATATCTTGGGTGTTCCCTTTATGGGAACAGTCTCATGACCTCTAAGACAGTCCTAAGACTGATGAATATTCCAGAGTTAACAGACAAATAGGAAACACCTTCTTTTGGGATGTTGTTTAAATCAAAGTCTTGAGGCATCCTCTGATGCCATCCCTTTTCTGTGTCCTCTCTACTTACGCTGTTACCATTTCCTTTCTGACCTGCTAGAAACCAAATGTAGGGGAGACATAAAGACAGCAATAAAAAACCCGTTCTGCTGGAGCTTAGGCTTAGCTCAGGCATTTGTCTAGAACCTCAGCCTCACAGATAAGTGTTTCTGTTGTTCAACCAATTTATTTTATTGCAGTAAGCACAATGTGTAGATATCAAATATAGAACATCTTTCTAAAGAAAAGGTCTGAAAAAGTTTTGGTCTGGGGGCAGGGGGACATGATCAACAATAGAGCTCCTTGCTAAGAGGAACCCAGCTATGGGCAGGAGAAAATCTAATCTACTGTGCAAACTGGTAGGGGTTCATCGTTCCAGTGTATAACTCCAATAATAGTCTTCACCTAAACAGAGACTATTTTAGATGTGTTGCAGAGTGCACAGTAGTTCATACAATCTGTGGCAGGAATGTCTATACTATATCTTTATTTCCATAGAACCACAGAATCACCAAATGGTTTGGGTTGGAAGGGACCCCAGTGATCACCTAGTTCCAACCCCCCTGCCACAGACAGGGCCAACTTCCACTTAAGCTGTTTCCTCAAAGCCCTATCCAACCTGGCCTTGAACACTTCCATGGGTTTTGAAGAGGGAAATCGAAGACACAAGAGCTTTAGATGTCCTATCCATAATAAAAAGGAAATATTCGATTCCCTAATTGACGAAATTCAAATTCTTCCCTATGAAGCTTCATATCTGCCAGAAAGATTTTCTCTGTGCACCCTCCTGATCTGTTGTTTTTTTTTTTTTTTCTCTGCAGGAGTGAAAGGCAATGTGCAAGGCAACCTCTTCAAAATCATCACCAAAAATGACATTCATTATTACATCCAGGCCAGCTCCAAGGCAGAGCGAGTGCAGTGGATTGAGGCAATCAAGCCACTGACATGAGCAATATGGACTTTATGCCAAATGAAAACTGTGTTTGTGACCAAGCTTCCTGCTCTCGTTGTCTGGGAGTGTTGTTTTCCCCTTGATAGTCTATTTTCATTATTTGAATCACCAGAACACCTACCAATTCCTGGCAGACCATGTAGACCAAATTGTGTAGATCCAGAATAAATCCCCCACCTTGAATTTACCATCTAACCAAGAGACCAAAACAGGTGGATACAGACAAACAGGGCTTTACAATGAAACGACGAGATATTCGAAGATGGAAGAAAAGGATCTTTTGTACAAGTATTCAGTCTATGTCTGACAGATCCAGGTTGTGCTTTATCTTAAAGCAGAATTGTCTTGCTCCTCTCCCCTTTATAAAGGGCCTCATAAACTTAATTAGTCAAGACTGAAACATCTAAGTCACGAAAGGTGCTGGTGTCTGAGGCTGCCTTTCTTGGTATATGACACAAATTTTGTGCTAAGCCACAATCCAGCTGCCAGGATAATATGCATTGCAAAACAAACAAGGGGTCTGTCTGTCCATCCATCTGCTCTACTCTTTATTCTGTGTTAGACTGGAAAAGAACAAAGTATCTTCCTCTCCACCATATAGGTTACTCTTATGCTGGTAATGTCCCACAGCAGAACAGGATCCTGAGTATCAAATCAGACCAGTGGAAGTTCCAGACAATTTCTGGTGCTGAATATATTGGAAGAAATCACTCAGTCGTAAAAGCAAGACTTTTCCTTCTGATTATTACTGTAAGTCCAGTTTTGTTGGAGCACCATTTGGACAGAGAACTATAGTAGCAGTCCTCACTATTGATTTTTCTATCTTAAGTCATTATTTTTTCCATTATTTGTCTACTGAACTTGTCTTTGATATAATTAAGTATAAAAAACCCCTCCAAAACCAGTGCATTTGAATATCCTGTGCTTTTTAGAGGCATGATTTTTCTTAGAGGGCAGTTTGAGTATATGAAAAATAATGCTTTCATTCACTGTAATTTTAGATTTATATATAAACTGAGACACCAGAGGGTAAAATGGAATGTAGGAAATTATTCAAACACCTGACCAACCTTCTGATGCACTATTTTCATAAAATTCCTTGTTTTATCTAAGTACCTGTATGTGACAGCCAGGTTCTGCAGAGCCTTCAAGAAGGCAGCATGCTGTATCTCTTCCCTGAAGTCACAGAGGAATTTGAGAGCCCTCTATCCACAGATTCATCTCTGTACAAATGTTTTGTTCTCCAAGTTGCGTACTGAAAAGAAGTCTCTTCATCGCCAAAGGCAGAATATGATACATGCTTGTTTATTTATTAGAATAGCCATGTATTTAGGATTTCCCTCAAAAGCTACAGCAATGAAAGAACAGCACACTTACATGCATTCGAATATTTAAGAGAGCTGGCAAAGAAGTTTGCCAGCAGAGGCTCAGTTTTAATTAGATGCAAGAACAAGACTGGGCAGTGCAGTTTCAGCGACAGATACCATTTCCTAGGGCTGGTCCAGAGAAGACTGTGAAATCCACAGCTGTTGAAACCTTTCAATTCCAGAAAAGCTGCCTGGAAGAGACAAGGATGGTGGTAAGGCATTTATTGCTCTCTGCTGGGAAGCACAGATGGTTTTGTGCAGAGCTTCCAGAAAAAGCAACTCCCTCCTGATAACATGAGCCTTGCTGGGGCCCATCAGACTCCCTTATTCATTTCATTTATAAGAAAATCTCCTGCTTCCCTTTTCTCAGACCCACCACCTGCATAACGCTCAGTTCTAGTCACAAGGCTAACAACCACTCACCACAGAGGACTGAGCTCTGCCACCTGGCATGCCTGAGGGGGTAAGGAGGCATAAGGATGTGAGATACTGCATAACATCATAAATCTTGCTGTTTGGGAGGCCAAAAGTGTATCTCAGCAAAGGCTCTGAGATTTATCGAGACCAGCCATAGCTCTGCAATTGCCGAGTGTGTAAGGGGAAAAAAAGTGTGTATCTCAAACACATCAGTAAATTAAAAAGATACAGTTCCCACTCTCCAGAATCAGCCAGGGGAAAAAAACAAAACATTTCTGAGACAAGAAGAAGTACATTTTCATCTGTCCTCTGGTGATATCGTGGTCTCCTTTTTTCAAGCCACTTTGGTAAGCTTGATGTCCCCTGAGATCCGCAAAGCTTTCACCAAGTTCAGAGGCTGGATGCGGTGAGTGAAGTCACAGAGCTGCCGTCCATCAACCAAGACTCGTATTTGCTGGTGTTCACACAAGAGCTCCATCTGCAATGAGAAAGGACAAGGAAGGGTGTTAGAGATCAGCAGCAGGGCTGATTTCAACAGCATGGACTTAGAACTAAATGTTATGGGGATAGCAAAGCACAAAGTCTACCGGTTCTTCTGAAATGCCCCTAATAAATAACCTACCTTCATCTGAGATCATACTGCAAAGCTCCAGTGAGTACTCTCACTAAGATTAGAGAAAGGGATGCATCTTTCCCATCAGGGCTTGAACTGTTGCTGTCTGTGCCACACTAGACTAGTTAACCTGGCAATGGCAGTAGTTATCTGTTGATGGTCATATACACAGCCTTCAGCCTTTCTCCCCTCCTTTTCTCTACCCTATTCATAGTACCCGAAAAATTACCTTGAACGTGTCACCTGCTGTAAATGGAAAGTAGGGAATAGTCTTCTCTTCCCTTCCCCATTTCCCAGCAATTCGTGCATTTCGGGTGATGGATTTCTCGCTGAAGTTAACTGTCAATAACAGCCCAACATCTTTGTTTGCATCCACTGGATCACAGAGCAGAGTCACTGAAAAGCTGAAAAAAACCCAATTAAATGACTGGAACTTTCAGAAATGTAAAGGACATGGTGAACATGGCAGATGCTTACAGAGACTAGAGATAACTGTTGGTTTCATGTCAGACTAAAGCACAGGACTTTACAGGCTTAGAAGCTGGAGAAAGGGATGACACCCAGCTGGTCTTTGTTTCCTGCCCCAGTGCCCAGTAGAATGCTAATGATTTCTGATGTTGTTTTCCCTCTCTTGACTGAAATCAAACCCTTCATCATGCACTCATTTGTGTCTTAAAAGAGGTTATGGCATACTCTTCACCAGTAGAAGCAGTGGAGTTGATAGCTGTAGATGCAAAAAAGTGTATTGATAAGCACAGTTGCCGTTATCCAGATAAAAGACAGCAATGAACCTCTACCTCCTGGGCAAAACCTGGTTTTTAAATGGTGTTGATTCCAACCCCCCTCAGACAACCAAGATTCAGGTTGAGAATTGCACCTCTTCCTGGAGGAGAAATGTCACTTGTGTGTTCCCTCCAGTTCACATTAGATAGGGGCAAGAAGTAGAAAATCTTGTCAGGTCAGTCAGAAAGACCAAACAGTGAGCTCCTCCCTGGCCTTTTAATCTTAGTCTGTGTGCAGGAAAATTAAATAAAGCCAGAAATTGTTGATCTGCTTGACTTTCTTCCTTCAAAGAGCACATACCTCCAAGAAAGCTTCTGAATTTAGAAGACAGATAGGAGCATGTATAACAGGGTGAAGCCCCCAGCAGTCCCTTCACCTACCTCTTGGGTTTGGAGTGTACCATGCCTATGACTGTGAGTTTCATGGTTGGTCTCAGGCCACCTTTAATTTCACCAACGTACTGCTCCACCTGCAGGGAACAGTGAAAATGGCTGCAGTGGGTCAAGCTGTGGGTAAACCTGCTGTAACAGCTGCTGTGGTCGCCTGATATACCTTGGGTTTATTTTTATATATACAAAAGAACTTGAAAGTATTTCCAGCCTAAAGTACTTCTTGCACTCGAATGACACAATAAATCTGGTTGCAGCACTCCAGTTGCTCTGGATGCAGCAGAGGAGAAGCTTTGTGGCAGCGTGATGTGTGGCGCAGACTCTGCTTGAACCTACTCTGCCGCCTCAAACTTGCTAACAGATTTTGGTGTGCTAACTTGGCACCATCGGGCCTTACACCAGGCCGGGCAGCCTCTGTCCTCCGCTGTAAAAGCAGGTAGATGCTGCCCTGCCGTGCATGTCGACCACATCCTCCCAGGCAATCCCAGTCACGCCTGTCCTGTTGTGAGAGTGACTTTGAAAAGTCACACTTTTTCAGAGGCAGAAAATGGCTTCTTGGTGGATCCACTTTGTCCTGTTCACAGAGACCCGTAGTTGCAAGCTCCACACAAAGATCTGAGCTACGTTTGCTTTTTCCAAACAATTCTCTAACAGCTTTGATGGTCAGTGGAGGAACTAATCCAGGCCATAGCTGACATGGAAATATTAAAGAGAGAGACCTTGGAAACAATTAATAGGGATGTTTTGAGGCTTCGTTTTCAGAAATGGCTTTAGAATGTGAATGTCAGAATACTGCAGCATGTAATCACTCCCCATGCAGATTCACTTAGAAGGAAGCTGCAATAAAACACTAAATGTTATTAGCAACTTGCGTAACACCGATAAGATTCCGAGGCAATGCATAACAGACCCTGTTTGAGATAAAAAGAGCTTTATCGTTCTAGTGTTCCAAGGTAAAAAGTCAGACAGTTTTGCTAGAAGACCTGCACAATATATGCACACAAATTCAAGATGAAAAAATGTTTCGCCTATACCTCATTTCCTAATTTCAATATAGTAGTTGTATCTTCTGGCAAGATGACCTTATATAATTTATTTTCCCTCTTTGAAATTCACATCCAGCTACCTTTAGAGCTTCACAGACATATTAATAAGCTTCTAATTCCTAACAAGGACAATATTGGAAGAATAATTTTAAAAGTACCTTCAAAAATGACAGCAGTACTACTGATTGTTAATAACGTACATTTACTCTTGCAGGAGTGGGCAGGTGACTCCAGCAAGTATGTTTTGAACTTTGTAATGAAAGAAAAGCATCAAGCCCTTGACAGGTCTTACATAAAGGAACTGCTTGTCAAGTAAGGAGTCTGACTGTAGGGAGATACTTTAAGCTGGATAAAGCAATTAGAGAGTGAGTAACAAGCATAAAAGGTCTTGGGATAAATGAAACTCATGCTCACACAGGTCTCATGTCCCCCTAAAGCTTCTTCCTTGCCTAGAGAAAAGATACAAAATACGACCCCAAATTCAAAGTGCACATTGAGAAATTGTTTGTGTAGAGGTGCACCATAGTTAGTACCATCGCTAAAGGCAGAGGGTATCAGAACTGAATAGAACAAATGACAACCACATGGTCTCAACAGTTACAGCTCATCCAGTGTGGCCGGAGAAAATTCGGAGGCGTGACTGCCCCCACACCATTTACCTGCGGACACCTAGTTAACCGGACAGGTGAAAAATACTCAGGAAGCTGTAGGAAGTAATGGTAGAAACTCCTGCAAGCTTCGTGTGGCGTTTATTGGTGGTTCCCAGCCTATGCACACAGGCACAGCTCCCATCCCGTATTTTGCGTTCAGGAGCCCTGGGGACTCACTTGGTCACTTACTTTGGCACACCTCTCCTCTGTCATCACCGCTCTCCCTCTTACACTTGCCTCGCCGTAGTAGTCCCCGGAGGAGTTTTTGTTTTGTGTGTCAGGACAAAAGCAAACAAAAAGCCAGGAATAAAGGGAGGATGTTGAGGGGGGTCTTATCTCTGCTAAACACTGGCTGGACACCACCCAGCCCAGCAGCTGAGTCACGGCCCTCTGCGCCTCATCCCTCTGCGGGAGGCTCACAAATAACGCGGTGGGAGGGCAGGGGGATGCCCGCTCCCCGCACGGGAGAGCCTGGTGAGCTGTGCCTGGAGCTGTGCCTGGAGCTGCCCTGGGAGCTGCCCTGGGAGCTGTGCTTGGAGCTGTGCCTGGAGCTGTGCTTGGAGCTGCCCCTGGAGCTGTGCTTGGAGCTGCCCCTGGAGCTGCGCTTGGAGCTGCCCCTGGAGCTGCCCTGGGAGCTGCCCCTGGAGCTGTGCCTGGAGCTGTACCTACACATTTTTATACAAGTATTAAAAATTCCGTCACCGTGCATAGCACACTCGTAACATACTCTGTACCACAATACATACAAACCCCACGTCATTTATTTATTGATACCAATTCTCTCCTCTCTCAAAGGCATAAATACATAAAAGTGTGTGTATATATATATATATTTATACATAATTTACAGCCTTATATATACACCTCGATGTAGGTCTATGCACCCTATACATACACCTATATATACTGTATGCACTGTAGATGTGTATATATATATATATATTTGTATATATTTATAGGGGGGTGTGTGCATATACATAT
>VZTA01023404.1:168294-226184 GCA_013398855.1 Mohoua ochrocephala | reverse complement strand
CGGGGCGGTGCCGTAGAGCCCAGCGCCGCCGGGGCCGCGCCCTGCCCCGCCAGGGAGCGCGGCATCGCCTTCGCGTGTGTCACCCCGTCCCGGGTCACCCCCTCGTCCTGGGAAGATGCATTCTTTTGGGAACGAAGAAGCGGACTCTCTGGAGCGTCTCTTCGGGTTTTTCTGTGAGTGCGTACGGCGTGGGCACTGGGAGCTTGCACAGGCCTGCGTGCCCCAGCTGAGCCAGTGGCACGGGGACGGCCCCGAGAAGGTGGAGGCAATTCTTCAGGCTCTGGTAGCTTGTCCCGTGGGGGTAAGGTAAGTAAGGTACTGCTCTGGTTCAGTAGACTCGGGTGTGAAATGGGGAGGAGCAATTAGTTTAGTGTCGGCTGTGGGAGACAGGTAGAATCAGGGAAGTAGCGCTTCAGTGCTGAGGTGTCTTGTGATGCTGTTGTCTGAACTTTGATTTCTTATCACTGACCAAGAACTTAGCAGGCTGCCCATCTCATCGGGATAACGACTTGTGTTCATTTACGTAGCTGACATGGTTATTGGTACAAGCTTAAAACTACTTGGAAGCATTTCAGAACGGATTTTACTAGATTTTACTGAAGGAGAAGGACCATCTCTTGGAATTACATTTCTTTGACACTGAGCTTCGGTTAATTTAGGAATGGAACCACCAGGATCAGCAGTGTAGTTATTTAAGACGTTCTCTTGTTTCTAACTCTTGAAAAAATCTCCTAATTTCTAAAAGTGCAATTCTAAAAAGTTCAAATTATGCTGTTGATTTCGTGTGTCTCTCACACTGTATTTTGGAATGTCATCGGTTTTACTCAATCCCAGTTACTTATTATCTGTGCTTTTCAGTTAGGCGTATATGAAGGGTGACTTTCTAGCACTTTAGGGAACACTTGCATCCCCCCGTCTATTCAGATGATCATACTTCTTCACATTAAAGTTTGTGTAGCATTTCAGTAAAGGTTCTTAGAAACAGTTTACACGGACAGCAGCTGAAGGAAGGTGTGCACATGGTTAGATGAATATTGCTAACAGCCACGTGAGACATAAGCATTTTCAGTCTTTTGATCTTTGATAGCTGGGCTATCACATTGAAAGGCTTTAGTTAGTAGTACTGAGATTTTTTTAAAAGACAGGAAACTATATTGTGCTTTCTCCTTTTCCTAGTCCCTTTGGCAGTACTGAATATGTTCCTAACCGTGTAGGCTTTGGAATGTTGAAGTACTGAAGCACATGGAACACTGATGGAAATTAGAAGGACTTTTTGTTTAATTAGTGCATTGCTTCACTTTTAGTTTGGGCATAGAGCTGCATTTGGGCTGCTGTGACCTAAAACTTAGTTTCATTTTTTGGGTAGAAATAGGCAGAACAGGAAATAGCACTGTTGGGAAGTGGTCACATTTCAATGAAATCTTCTGAAGTGCTCAAAGAGAGCTATACAGACAGAACTTTGGACCAGAAAGATTTCTTTGTTTTGAGGAACTATGCCAGTAGTATTTGGCCAATTTAAAAGCAGTTATTTGCAGAGCAGAAATCACTGAGTTGATGTGCAAGAACACCAGTATTCTGGCTTCCCTACATTCTCTTCCCTTGTCTTTGGCTACTTACTTGTCTTTGTTTTTATCTTACTCGAAGAAATAAGAAATCAAAATGATCTCTGAGAGTGTTTTCCTGGATCTTGGAGATGGAGAGGACCTTGTATAATCCACTGTATGTGCTTCTTGCTTTTGTAGATGGGGACAGAATTCTAGCCCATGGAGAACCGCATGGCTTTGGCTTCTTGTGCTGGAAAAATGGCTTGCCAGGAATCAGGTACAGAAACGTCTGGTTGGCTTCTAAATGCACTTTATAGCTCTGACTTCTAACTGACTTCCAAGTGCAGAATGTCCCTCTGGTTACTTATTTAAAAGTAGGTTTTCCCACGTTTCATGGAACTACGTTCTCAAGGTATCTGGAGACATGCGCTGCTTTCGCTTTTAACAAATTTATCAAGAAAGAACTGTTAGTCTTCACACTGAAGAGAAAAACTGGGGGTTTTTTTCGATATTAGAAGTTAACATTTTAGCTTTGCACATTCATATAAATGAGAAGCAGGAGTTTATCAACTTCTGCATTTGTGTAGCACCTCTCTTACGTTAACGATGAAATAGCTCAGGCATCAGACAATTTTTATAAGCTTTAGATGGTGAGGGATGTGCATACTTCTTTTTAGAGTTCATTTGTCTTTGTCACTACTTAGGCTTCCATTTTTTCTTTACATTCTGAGAAATTGATGGGTTTGGGATTCTTGACAAGGTGACATTTGTCTCTGTTATGGATAAATTAAATCAACTAGTGTGAGAGCAGAACCTGACTGGAATAGCCTTTAATTGAGGATTAGGTTACTTCAGAGAGATATTTCAGTCTGCCTCAAAATGTTAATGAAATAGCTATGATTAAGTTTGCATGCTAATGTAAGTAAAAGTTTTATTGACTAATGTATTTCCCATTCTTATATGGTTTCAGAAAACTGTTCCAGTTGTTCTTCAGAAAGAAACTGAATTTTTATTATTCTTGGAAGAACTACAGAAAGATGTCTCTGAGGAAGTCCTAAAGGTGAGCTACTTCTGTGTCCTGTTTCTTCTTGTTATGCAGTATGCCCAGCTTCATCAGATCGAAGTTAATGCCTGCTGCTAACTGCTTGGGATGTTAATGTGTTATTAATCTTCTAGGCAACTGAGAGAGAGTGTCATTCAGATCCCTTTGTGAAGTGAATCCAATGTGCCTGCAAGTGGTTTCTCTGGCTAGAGCAGAGGCTGCAGGCAGGCAAGGAACAGGTTTTGCTACGTGCTGTTTCTAACACATGCCAGTCCTGACTGCAGCTGCTTGCCACAGTCTTCAATCCATAGACACCTGTAATAATTGTAAGCCTACAACCTGCTGTGAGCCAAAATAAACTATAGTCAGTAAGCACATTTTACAAACACGTTTATTTTCTTTTTCTTTCTTTGGGGATCTTAATTTTCATCTCCTATGCACCCCTTTTCCCCCTTTCTGGAAGTTTTTGGATACTCTATTATTACTGCTGATATTGCTTAGTAATTGGTCTGATGTGTGTTCTGAGGTCCAGGATCCATCTTCCATTATGAATTAAAAGATGCAGGCTGATTTATTTGAGAAGTATGTGGAAATATGCAAAGATGGATTAATATCAAAAGCAAGTATAGAGCAGAAAATCAGGAAAGTTACTAACTGTAGAACTGTCCTAATTTAGTGTTAGTTACAATGGATTTGGGTCTGATGTGGTGCGTGAAATGTTATAAGATATTGCTTCTAGTCCTATAGATTCTAACTCTTTAAAGATATTCTTTTTTGGTTTGTCTTTTTGTTAAGAGGAAAATGAAAACTTATTATATTCAGAGGCTATTTCAGCTTAGGAAAAGTTGTTCAATATTTCACTAAGGATACAGAATTAGCAATTACGGGATGAAAACAAGCAAGGTAAACTTGAATGTTGATTAAAATAAATCTGCTGGAAGTCTGTTAATGAATAATGAAGTCTGTGCTTGTTACCGTCTCACTTTTTTTTTTATGAATTATTCCATCATTGTCCACACTGTCCACCAGTGTTGCACAGAAACATGAGATTCAGCAACCTCATGTCTTTGTCACAATTACTGTCAGAGGCATGTTGGTAGGTAGAGTTACATTTTGACCCAGCAAATAATAAATAAAAAAAAAGGGTATTGTGGACTTGCTTTCTATTCTCATTCTTTGTGCACACCAACCACCTCTCCCCTACGTAATCTCTGAGGTGTCTCTTTGAGCCAAGGGCAGCACTCACATAATTCCAGAAGTGCCGAAAGTGCTGCCTAAGTGCTGTTCAACCAGCTTGTCCCTCACCTGCCCGATTCTTATTGGGCGAGTTAATTGGGATTTTTTGTTGTCTGTTTTCTCCTTCACAATTCTGATATTGTAGGTTTGCTTCTGATAGGTAGAAAACTTACTGCTGCTTAAGAAAAGTCTGTGAAATGCCTTCCGAATCTGTTGACCAGTTTTAATCAAATTCGAAAAATTGATGAGTGATGATGTAGTTGGTAGATAGATGGTACAAATCTGGAAAAGTAGGATGAAAAAAAGAACCCCACTAATCATTGTACTCTTAGTTACCTACGAAGATCCAGTTGTATCAGTATATTGCTTAGAGGTAGAATATGGCAGCGCTTCAGCCATCCCATAGGGACTGCTGTGGTTCCTTGCTTGCACAGGGTCCTTATGGTGTACTGTGTATTACAGGATTCTTTATATTTTGTTACATATTCAGGCATATCCACTCTTCTAGGAAGGATATTGGACAACGTGGACCATTATTAATGGATTTCTTGGGTAGTATGGTGTTTCCAAATTGATTTATCTGATGGCTTTCAAGTTTCTTCTATTTTTTTAAATAATTCATTTCATGAATTAATGTAGCCTAAAAGGCTTACTCTTTTATTATTTCCCTTCCAGGAGCTGTTTGAAGCATTTGAGTGCATGCAGGACAAGCACATCACAGACAGCAAAAGAAGAGATGACTGTTCTCACAAATTCAGTTTGGATGCTGTTTCAGCTCTCCGGAAGCTTTTGCTGCGGGCTCCCCAGAGGGCAAAAGCCCTGCTGGAGTTCTTCCAGGGGGAACAAGGCACACCGAGCTCCTCACTCCAGCAATATCGCTCTCTACAGAACATCTTTGTTGAATTTCTTTGTGACTCCTTAAAATCTCTGCAGAGGCTTCAGAGCAGTTCTGAGATTTCAGCTGAACTGGATCAGAGAGAACTAGTAGATACAATTTATGCCGCTCTCAGCATAGTGACTTTTGAGGTGGAGCATCAAGCAGATGAAATAAAACACTTATTCAGGGAGCTCTTGGATGTATGCTGGGCTGAGGGGAGCCCACTGAGGGAAGAGAAGCTACTGAACTGTATGCTGAGGAAGCAGAGCCATGGCCTGTTAAGCCTCTATAGCAGTGTTCTCACAGAAAGAACAAGAGAAAAGTTTTTGTTGTCAAGATCAGTACAAAAAGGTTTGTTTCACATTTTGCTTTGTACTAATCTCCTGTTTAACAAAGCCGTTAAGGCATTAAACAGACGAGTAGTCGAGAAGTCAGGCAGTGTTCTTGCTAAGGTGCCTTAACAAACCATGGAGTCTTTAGAAAGGTGATGCTAAAATGATCTTTAAAGCAAGGAACTGGCGTAGGAGCACTGGTTCTCTCCCCTACATTTCTGCAGTCTATGCTGTGTTTTGGGATCACTTCCTTTACCACCCCTTGTTGTGCTCTATTTTAATCTGTTCAGCATTTCCCTTGATGAAAATCTTTCTTGTATCTAGAAGTTTGACGCTCCGTATGTACACAGTTTTAATTGCTCACCTCCAACCAAGGGTCGTCTGTGTTGGAGTATGTTCCGTTTCTGGCCAGTAACAGTTCAATCACCTCAGTAATCCCAAAATGTTTAAACCCCTTAATACTGGAAAAGAAAACTTCTGAAAGTGGAAGGAGCTGTGGAGTGGGCTGATACCCCGGCAGGACAGAAGATGCTCTTTGGTTACCTGCTCACTTGCCAGAGCCCAGCTGTTGGTTTTGTACCAAGCATGACTTCACAGCCTCTGTCTAGCTCCCTATGACTGGTACTCGATTTAGTGGTAACTCGATGATCCTGATGGATCCCTTTCCAGCTCAGCATATTCTGTGAATCTGTGAGGATCTCAGATGAAGCTGAATGGCAAGTGATGCCCGAGCCCTTGTCAGTAAAGTGGCAAGGAGGGAAAAGCTTGAATGCCTACCCTCTTTTGCTCACGTCTGTTCACTGTGGTGTAAGTCAGTGGAGTTTGTATCCTCACTTCTCCCTTCACTCAGGGATTGCTGAAGGGAAGTTCAGGCTGGTGTGGCAGGCTCTAGAAATTCTGATAATTACTATAGTTAGTGCTTCCTCATGGGGGAAGAGAAATGGAGATCCACATACCTTCGCTCTCACTGGGAGTAGTTTGGGTCTCGCTTTGCACAGATCTGAGGAGTTCCAGTGCTGCCAAGTCTTTGCTGAGGCCCTGCAAAGTAGAGCAGTGTCTCGAGCACAAGAGAGAATTCATGCAACTCATAGATAAGGTGTTCATGGCTAAAGAACGTCAGACAGTGTGACCTGAGCTGATACAAACAACCTGTGTGCTGAGCAGGCTTTTGCTGTGTTAATGATTGTCTATGGAGTTTTTCTGGTTTTCTGTCTGACCTGTATCAAATTTCTCTGCTTGGCCCTCCTGTTACCCAGTAACAATATCCAAGGGTCTTAGCTGGTAACATGTAACAGCTGGTTAGTGCTTGAGGAAATGTTGAGTGTTTCTCAGTTTAAATTACTGGCAATTATGCTTCCCTCAAAGGTATCCCTCTCTACTGGAAGGTAATCTTCTTGTGATGTTTTTAGGTTCATCTGAGCAGCTGGATACAGAGCGAACTGTGATGAGTTTGTTCTCAGATCCCAAAGAAGCTCCTTCTTGGAAGACAGCCTATTTCTACTGCTTGAGCAGCAGCAAGCACTTTCTGGAACAGATTCTGGTACAGCCATAAAATCATTAACAGGGAAACCCAGTGGAGGCTAAAGTCAGTCCCTGTATTGAACATATCTTGGTGGCGCACAGAAGCATTTTGTATTCAAGTAGTGTTTGCCAGGGGTGATGACTGATAGGAACAAGGAGGTAACGGTGATAACTCCCCTACTTGCATCTGTGCGATGAACATAAAACTGCTGGTGAGATTTTTGGAAAAGCTCATCTGCATGCAGACTGAAGAGTAAATCTTCAGAGTTTAAGAAGTCTCATTTTCTGCTTGTGATTTTGTTGGATACACCATTTACCTCATGACCTGGAACTTGTTGCTTTCTGATGCTGGTAGATTTGGGTCAGTGAGACTAATTTGCATGGTAAAATTTATGGTGAAAATAGTCTGTTATGAATTAATTGCTTTTTATATATTTACATAGATAGAAGAAATAGAATACAGGCAGGTGGTCACTGTTAAAGTGTGAGGTTTTAAGGTCGAACATATTTCAATTTTTACATAATGTTCTTGTAGAAGTCTTTTACATAATGCCCCTGGCAGAGACGTAATCAATAGAAGGAATGCAAAATAACGTAGAGTGGAATGTGAGTTGGCTCTGTAGTAAGCATTTGAAATGATGGGTTTTTTTCCTTAAGACAGCTTTACTGATGAGTATCCTGATGGCTTGGACAATTTAGGTTTAGGGAAGTTCCGGATGCAGAACTTCACTCTTTTAGTGAAGCTAATATTGAAATGGCTACTTGCTTACACAGTCTGCCAGGCATTATGGGTCTCCACATTTTGGGAAAATGAATACTTCTTCCTTTCATTTTCTAGGTAACTGCATTAGCTTTACTGAAAAGAGAAGACTACTCGGGCCTGAAGAGCTTGTTGAGGAGAGAATTCAACCCCCTTAGCCGCCTCTTGGTGTTGTTAGGATGGACTCATTGTCAAAGCTTGGAATCAGCAAAAGCATTGCTATGGACTCTACACAAAACTCAGGTAAATCAGTAGAAAGCGAGTGGCAGGATCCCAGTCTGAGTCCAGATAATGCAGTTTGTTTGAAAAAACAAGTAAAACCAGGGAGTTTTCAGTGAGAATGTCAGTCTTCCTCAAAATGGAATTTAAAAAGCTAAGATATTACAGTCGGATGTAGGTAACATTATGGGACACTTGCCTTTCTTCTTATTCCTTGGCCGTGGAGTATGACTGCAAAGGAGACTCTGAAAGTTTCTCTTGCATAAACTCATCAACAGCCTCTGCTGTTAACATGAGAAAAAAGACAGCAATGGTTGTTGATTAGTTTTGAAGAGAGCTGGGACATCTTTCTTTCATGCGATTTCCTCCACTGAGTCATCCCTGGATACTGACTAATTCGGGCCTGAGTTCAACAACAGGGTAGCTTGGAAATTCCCCATACTCATTCTCAAAGTGAAATGATAAATGACAAGAGCTGTGAGCAAAAGATCCACCTTGTTTGGGGGCAGTCTTCATCTGTGCAAAAGAGACAGGGTTCCAGCTCTGAAGGTGTAGTTGCACTTTAAATGATGCCTGCTGGCTGGCTGAGATGTCAGAGATGAGGACATGAGGAGCCTTCTACTGCTGGGTCACAGGGCAGACCTAAGCTGGTATTGCCTTAAGGGAGTTGCTATCTATTGGTAATACACCCCAAGTCTGTTCAGTAGCTTCTGCAAAGTTAAACTCTTAGATCTGATTTTAGCAGGCAGTCATCTGTAGTAGAAAAGCAAATGGAAAAGCAGAATAACCATCTGCTACCCAGTATGTCATCTTTCTAATACATGATTAGCTCTAGAGATCAGTTTTCGACTGTTACTAAGAAGGATTAATTTGTGTTTTATAAGCTAATCTTGAAAAGGGATGTAGCCACCTTTCCATGGTCTGTAGATGTGTCAAGGGGAGGCTGACTGACTTTTATGTTCTGTCAGAATAGCCCTCCTTTGCTGGGTTTGTAATAAATCTGGCAGTTTTCTGTATTTGAAATTTATTATCTAGGTAAAGAAGTCTTGCATATGTGACACAGGCTTGGTTCTGCTGTCTGGCAGACCCAGAGGATTTGTTGTAAAGAGATTCTTTTATTTGTCTTTCCGTTTAGGATCTGTGCAATGATTCAGTATTGAGAGATTTTTGTGATGGGCTCTGGGCTCATGTGGAAGTTCTTGAGTGGTGCATGCAGCAAAACAGGTAAAATGATCAGAAGGACTTTTTCCAAACTGTGTTGCCAACTCTACCTGTTAAGTCAGCTTATGTATGCAAATAGAGAAGGTATTATTTTCTTGGCTAATCATCTAATAGTGGCTGTATAAACAAGCTCTCGAAATTTCTCATGGGCTGCAGTTATGCTCTTTGTTTTTCTTTTTAGTTGCAGTAGTTTGGCTCAATCAGAATTAGAGTGGGAGTTATATCTTTAAACGTAGTTGAGACTTAAATCTGTGTCACCTCTTTGTTCTCTCTTGCAGTATTACTGTCCCAAGGAAGGTTCTGTTGCAACACTTGCACAGTCTGGATTGCCACACTGTGGTGTACTCTCTGCACCATCTCACCAATCTTCTGGCACTGAATGAAGACGATGTTATTGAGCTTCTTCAAAAAGCTCCTGCTAGAGACCAGCAGATGCAGGGTAAATGCGTAGGGTTGTGAGAACGCAGAAAACTCAAAATCCACTGAGTATGTACGTTCGGTACTTCTGCCAGGATTTGTTCTTTTGACCTGCTTCTGTAATTGTGGAAGATAACAGTTACCGGCTGTTTTGTGGAAGAAATCTAGAGAGCATGTGGAAATTATTTTGGAATCCTTTTGGGGAGTAAATTGTCTTTGAAGAAGGAGTTGTGAGATCTCTTTGATCTCACAAGGACAGATTTCTAAAAGAGCTTTTTCAAGATGGTAACAAGACTTTGCACATGCTCATGTTATGTGCTGCTCATTGTAACTTTTGTACTGTGTAATACCTTTAGTTTGAAAAGGAAGTGTATGGTTTCTATTTCAGTGCACTTTAAAATCAAAGCGCAAAACCAGATGAAATTGACAATATCTTGTACTACAACATCTTCATTTTTAAAAGATATAAAAAGTGGAGGTTTTTTATTCTAATATTAAGGGTTACTAAATTTAAATTTAATTTTTAAGTTAGTAAGGCTTAGCTACAGCCTGTGTTTACATCACTCCTGCCTCACTTCTCTCATCTTCACATGTTCCAGTTGGGTGCCTGAAATACGTGCAGCTACTAAACACATTGGATCACTTACAAGTGAATTTCCTTGGACACTCTTTTGATGGCAGCCTATGTCCAGGTTCAGCTGCTGCTATTTTAAAGCTGTTTTCTGAGAGGACCTCTTAATAATGATACAGAAGCTCTGTTTTCCTGCATATGCTAGAACCTAAGAAGCTGCAATTTTTTGTGCCTTATTTCTTTTATGTTTGTGAATTTGGGTGTGTGTAATTTCAACCTGAGTTGCATGGAGCGCTCTCAGTGATGAATCTTGCACAGATTTTTCCAGATTGCCTAGTGGGAAGTAGGTTGCTGTCCTTCCACTATCACACTGTTGTGATGTTGGTTTCCATTCCTACTTTCTCAGGTTTTGGTGTTAAAATTGCCATGACACTTGTCTTGAATAATCTTAAAAGATGTAGTAATTGAGACTCTATGTAGATCCTTATTTTCAGTGTCCTGCTTTCTGAAATTGTTTTGTTGTTGCTGGTGTTGTGGGATTTTTTAATCAGTTCGTACATTTTAATTATTTTCTGCTTAAATTCTGTCAAAGCCTATCAAAAACAGGAAGAGGCAGTCCCATCATATCTTCTGGGAGCTGCATGATTGTAGCAAAAGAACTCTAGCTGCAGTTTCTCTTCTTTTTTCCCCACATCACATTAATTTATGGAACTAATTAATGGAAGACAAGTCCTCCTTCTCTTTTTTATCCAGCAATTATTGCAAAATTCAGATGATTCTATAAACACAGCTTAATAGAATCTCCTTTAAAAGAATCTATTTTGAACCTTAAAGGGAAGAGAGGAGTCATAAACTTTTGTTTTGTCAGATGTGGTGGTATTAACAGGCCTTTTCCTCCAATCACCGCCCATGCTTCCCCTTCTTCCCCTTCTTTTTAGTACACATCTGTCAGCTGCAGTAGTGAAACCAGAGTAGAGGTACTGGTACACAGTTGAGTTCAGGCTGTGCATAACACTGGTTTTGATCAGTCACGGTGAGCAGCAATTTCCTCATGAGTTACAGTATTCAAGAAGAAGTTGTTAGTATTTCTGGCATAGGAAAAACAATGCCAATAGTTAAAGGATCGTTCTTCAGTATTGGTACAAGTAGAAGAGTTGGTTTAGGTACAAATACTGACACAGACACGCTGCATCCAAATCTTTCCACGTGTGAGGCAGAAGTGTATTAAACTTACTTTTGATTACCAGTATTTGTCTTATAGTATCTCCGGCTAACTATTTCTCTTTTCCAGAGGAATGTATTTATCAAATCTCTGGCTTTATCTGCCTGTAGTCCTCTTAAGAGAGTGGTACTGAGAGCTATTTGGGTGTTTACACGTTAATGTAGAGCTGCTGGGCAACAGTAGAATTTCCATGGCCATGTGGGTTCTGCAAAGGATTCATACTTGGATGTCTCCTCAGTTCTGTCTGCTGTCTACATTATATTTTCTGTCATTGTCACTGTTTAGAATGGCAGTGATAGGGAATAACTGTTTCCAGCTGTTTATGCCCTCAGTCCTTTTGCCTTGGCTGCTCTGTAGTTTTCAGAAGAGTTCAGACTGGTGCTTTTCCTTGCAATCTTACTCAAACTTTGTGGAGGGCAGCACTGAAACACTTTCTAGGTTAGGTAATTCTGTTCAGTCCCAGAATTTGGATGTGGACATTGTCAGTACATTGTACTTTGTACCAGTGCTTTGTTTAAAAAAACCAACTTGGCTGATGCTTTCCCTGCATGACAACAGGCAGAGGGACAATTTATCACTTGTATTAGAGTACAGGACAGTGGATTCCAAGCACTAATTTCACACTCTGTGTGGTTGTCGGGGGGCTTTTGTTTCTTTCTTTGTTGTAGGGTTCTTTTAACCTTTTTGCAGTAGTTGGATAATTCATCTAAACTCAGCATAACAGAATATGTGACACTGTATTGTGTTACTGGGTGAAGGGGATGATGATGATGATGATAATATTTTTACAATTTGCAGCTCTGCTGTTCTGTTGTACTAAGAAAGGATCATGTCTCTGGCATGTGATGCCTTTCCTCAAAAAAAACCCAAAGGGGAGGAGAAGTGGATACAGTACTTCTCTAGTTTGCCTTTATCATAAATGTGTGAAGGAAACTGTGGGACTGTACTTCTTCTTTAATCAGTTGCAGATTGTATTTGATCTATTGTGTCAGCCACTGTGAATCAACCATGATATCTATTTATTAGTACAAATCTGAAGAGGTGGTGGTACCCTATTCTTACTACAGTCATAGCCTGTCTACACTGTTTCCCTACTTATCTGCTGTGTACTAGAACACAAAATTTTCAGATGCTGAAATGAAGCAGGATTTGCCCCTCTGTTGTAAATGCAGCAGTTTAGCTTAACCACACACTGCTAATGAGAGTCATTATGAACGATTTTTGTCATTCTATGCTGTAGCCAGGTCCTGTTACAAAAGTTCACAGAAAATTTCCTTTTTAGAAGGAGATTCAGACCTGACTTTTCTGTGCCCATGTGTTGTGGGTTGGGTTGTTTGGGCTTTTTTCCCAAAAGTAACAGTGAGATAGATCAAAGCTGAGACAAAAATGACACTGGGGAAGAAAGATTGGATAAATATTGCTGTGCAGGAACTGCAGGAGAGAATTAACTTGTTTTCTTGTCTGCCTCCTACCCCCTCACTGCCCCGATTTCCCTCCACAGCAGCCGCACTCCCTAACAGCCTGAGCCAGCAGCGCAATCTGGCGCTCTTCCGAGCGTTCTGTGCCATGAAGTATGCCATCTATGCTCTCTGCGTGAATTCACACAGGCATGCCAAGTGCAAGGATTGTGTACGCAGCCTTCTTGGTGATATCCCCGAGGATGCAGCTTTTGGAGAACCAGCAGGTGATGGGCCTCCTTTCTCAGGTTCAGTAACGTGTGCTTCTCCATCCAGTTGCTGGGCTCTGAATTGTCACTTAGTATTGGGATAATGTTGCACCGTGTGTACATATGGTGTTTTATTCAGTGGGCTGTGGATGCTTTGCAAGCAAGTCTTAATGGTGTTTGTTTGAGATGTTGTTATCTTTAGTAATAATAGATATGAATAAGCTACCAGCCTTGTTTTAAAACATTTAAGGTAATTGTACAAAAAATACAGTCCAAAAAGGAAGTGATGCTAGGTATAGGATGGTAGTGACAGGGATAATTTTGTAAGAACTTATGATTTCCCAGAGCTGAAACTGATTTAATGGCTAGAATGGGTGTAATCTGAATTTGCACATCATTGAACAAAGTGATAGTTGGCATTACTCAGAGGGAGGAGGCACACTGCCTTTTTAAATGTGAAGTGTTGGACCTATATTTACTCGGTGCTTGGAGGAGTGATTGGGTCTGAGCCACTGGGCTGGTTCCCTCTTCTGTGATTTTCTTAAAAGGCACAAGTTGGAGCAAGGAACCCCTGAAAAATGTAGTAAATGTTCTTTATTTTTGTTTTTGATTGTACAGATTGCTCTTCAGTATTTCCTCAGTACATTGTGAAGTGTCAGCAGTTCTTAAGGAGTGTTCCCGTTCCTCTGCGCCTGGAGGTTTTGGAGAATATTTTCTCCTTGCTTTTTGTTTCCTATAGTGACCTCTATACTGAGACTGCTCTGCCCGAGGACTATGCAGAGGATGAGGACCTTGACAAAAAGAGTGCTCCTCTGAGTGTAGAAGGCAGTGCCGGTCGGCGGCCTTCCACCTCACAAAGTCCACAGCACGTAGTAGAGGCTGAAAAAAAATCGGAGAAGCATCTGTTGGCTGCACAAACAGTTCACACAGCTACCCGAGATCTTTGTGACTCCATGTTAGATGGCAAAAGCTGTGAAACCTCTAAGCCAAGCTACCTGGATCTGAAACACTTCACCAGCGGTGTTACTGGATTTTTAGTGGATGACGTGGCCATGGAGGCCTTCCTCACATTGCTTCTCAACCACCTGGAAGAAATTCAGAGTTCTCTCCCATGGGACTCCAGTAATGTGCTTCGTGAAGAGCTGGAGCTTGTTGAGTGCTTGAATCTTTCTGCGAGCAGAGATGCCTTTGGAAGTCGCGTGTTACAGTTTTCCAAATACCTTTCTGAAGCTCACTGGCGATACAAGGTGGTGATGAGTAACAGAAATGCAGGTGGGCTTTGTGTTTGGCACTTTCTGATATGTTACAGCTGTCCAGACAGCGATCTCAAGACTAAATTCCCTGAGCATCTTGCTGAGGGAGCACATTTTGGCAGATACTGGGAGAGTGACCTACTTGGAGATCACCCGGTTCTTGCACCGTTTTCCAAAAGAAGTGATCTCTACTCTAATCAGAAAGTTTGGGGTTTTTTTCTCTTTTCCCTCCCCTTTGTGGATGCACTGCTTCTGTTTGCCTTTGTCCCGCCCCTTTGTCACGAGTCACACTGCAGTGATGTGAAGGGACGTGGTGGGACTTGGATCCAGTGCAAGCCAAATAGTCTCAGCTCGTTCATGGACAGTGTTGGTTTAGCCTAGTCTGGAAACATGTTAGGAACGTGTATCAGAGGTTGTGTTATCCTGGATGGTTGTTGAAGTAGCTAGAGCAACACACTCAGGAACCTGTTTCCCACCCCACTCCATAGCCCATAACTTGTTAGCCCTGCTGCTATGAGATTCTGTCTTGTATCACATGTATTTTATTGTATATCTCAGATCATGTAAGCTCTGTGTCCCAAGAAAGACTGGGCAGTCTGGACCTTAAATGTTGCAAGTTTCCAAACTTGTGTTCGGCTGTTTCTCAAGTCTCCCCCTATGAAGCTATTTGGTAATGTTTTTGTTTAAATATTTCGCAGAACATCAGCTTGCAGCCTCCAGGAGATACTGCTCTTTAATCAGGTGCTCCAGCTTTAAGAAACGGAGTAGATATCGGAGGTACAAGACAGGTGGGTTGAAAAAGTGACTTGGAGAAGACATTTCTGAAATGTGCATAGTTTTGCTGAGCTCATAGCTGAATGAAATTCGATTTCATGGCCTATGAGTAGAGAACTAGATTTATTTCCTTCAGATTTCCAAGTGGTTTGAAGTATCTTAGTCCAGTTCCACTTGGACTGAGGTTGTTTTCTGAAGCTCGCCTGCACAAGTAACTTCTTCCATACATAGTCTGATTTGAGACAGGGGAGAACTTCAACTAATTTTTCTAATTACTAATTAGAAAGTACTAATTTTCCCCTTTCTCCACTATGTCCTATGACTGTTTGGCATATTATCATTCCTATTACAATATTATCTAGGATGTGAATTAACATGAATTTGTGGCATAAATTGGCCGCCTTAGGAGAAAGTTGTGTTCCTCGCTTTTTTTCTATTTAGCCTTTGAAAGGCATGTCTGGTTTTGGAGTGGCATGTTCCAAAATAAGAAGCTTCAAAATAGCTGACATGAGTCACTGATGGGCCACCCCAACATAGTCTCTAGCCTAGTATTTTCTTCAAATCAGCAGTTTTTGCATTTATCATAGATGTCAGTGGTGGCTCATTTATGAGATACTCTTGAAGATCCCTTGACGGTTGCCTAATCTGTTATTTGCAATAAGTTTTAATTACCTTGTCTAGTAAAAGTGCATTTAATGTGCTGGTTTTGATTTGTTTCCATTTTAGATGGGAAAGAGGGAACTTCCAGTCCATCATTAGAAAGTACAAGTAGCGAGCTAAGCACCAGTACCTCAGGTATTAAGCCACAAAAGTAGTATTTCTTTGTATTTTCAATGTACCTGATGAAGAATTTGCTTGACTAGTTAATGTGAATTACTGCTGTGTGCAGGACAGAATTATATCTTTTTACTTCTCAGAGCTCCCATTATAGGATGACTCTTTTCCAGTCAGAATAGTACATGTGTCTTCTTCTGGAATAAGAGAATTAGATTTGTCTTGATATCTTTGGCTTGCAGGAAACAGTACGCAATGTAATGACCTGCAAACCATCAAAAAAGTTAGTGAACTGATAGTCATGTCAGATAAGACATGCTTAGGCATGCTGGACTGATTTAATAGGTCAGATGCTTCAGCCTTCTCCCTTTATCCGTATTGAATCAGTGCCTAGCACTGTATGCACTGCTGGACAGTGTTACACGGGGATGAGATCCAAACGGCAAGTTCTGACCAAACAGTGAAATGTTACGAGAATTTATGTTTATGTTGACCTCTTCAACCTAAAACTTGCTTGCAACTCTGCTCCTATGTTTTTGTGTTAAATATGTGAATATGTTATTTGGTGAAATGTGTCTTCTCTAATAGTGATTAATTCTGTCTTGCAGAGGGAAGTACCAGTAGTGTGTCTGGCTTGAGTGATTTGGAAAGCAGGGCAAGACCACATCAGCAGAACTCTCTCATTCCTATGATGCTTTCCCCGCCAGAATCACTGTTAGTTTCTTGTGTTTTGAGAGGAAACTTTGTGGAAGCCCACCAGGTAAATGAGATGCATGTATTTCGATTTTTGAATGAAATTCCTGCTTCTCCTGCATTTAGCAAACATAGGGCTTCCAAGTGAAGGAATTACTTCAGGAGTAGAAGCAAGTGAAAGGAACAAAGATATTCCAAACCAACGTCCCACAGATGCAGGGTTTCTTCTGCCTTGTTATATAAAAATGCTTTCTCTAAACCTGGCTCCTCAAAGTATGCAAATGTTTGATGAGAGCTAGTCAAGCATAGTGTTTCAACTGAGTGAAGAACACAAAGAGCTCACGAGGTCTCATGAGGAAGCAACATCTGAACTGCTTTATTTAATCAGTTTTTCAAAACCATGACACTATGCCACTTGTAACTCTGGCAGAAACGTGCAAAGGTGTTCCTTACCCAAAGCAGAGCCAAAGTAGTGATTACATTCATTTGGAGGAGGCATGTTTTGAGGCTAAATTTGTGGTATTGAAAACAGGCAGAAAGACTTGAAAATTGACAGTCTGCATGTTTGTAGTTCTTTGCTCCCTCACAGCTGTGCATACCTTTGTGTGGCTTTTGTGCTGATGCTCTGAAAAAAAATCTTGAGGTGCGTCAATGATTGGATCTTCTGTAAAAAGCTGTGACCTGGCTGAGTTTCAGATAGCCATACTGGAGCAGTTCATATCACTTAAACATTGCATTAACATCAGGTTACTGCTCAGCCCATTAATTCTGTTTGATTCCAGGCATGCCATTTCATCTTTTTCCTACTTACAGGGCCAAAGAAGCATTTTGTTTTGCTTTGTTGCCTCCATTTTCAGTATCACCAATGATAAAGCATTCAAGCTTGGTTTGTGTTCTGTTGTTGGTTTAGTTATAGGAACTTGCATAGCCCTGCTTAGCTACTCTGTATTTACATTTCGAGAAGGTATTCCTTGCTGAATAAGAATTTATTTGAAATAGTTTACTTTGGAGGGCACACTTGATAGATATCTCTCATGACGTAGTGTGTGTAAACTGTGAAGAGTCATTCCGAAAGGTGTGGGTTATGAAAATTAATTCAGCCCTAGCCCTGCAGCATATAATAGGTAAGCTTTATAATAATAGTTGAAAAACATCTCTGAGGGCCTTTTTTTCTTCAGGCACTTAAAACTCTCTAGGAGAAAACCCCACCATTTCAGCCTGTTGTGCCTGTGGGGACATTTTTCAGTAAAAGTATCTGTTTTATTTTATTCCTTCATCTCCTCTAAAGTTTCCCCCAAAGCTCTTTGACCTTTGAAAACTTCATTTGGCATGCTCTGTAATTACATTTATTGTTGTTTTTGAAAGGTGGCTTTGATGTTTAATCTGGATACTTCCCCTTGCTATGGGGAATTGGTTTTCATGGAGCGTTACCAAGAGGCAGTACGAGAAATGGCAAGAGTGGAGCACAATATTGAGAATCAAGCATCAGATGGCACTGGAGGCATCAGGAGATCTGGCAGTGGCCGTTCAACCCTGCAAGCTATTGGGAATGCAGCAGCAGCTGGTAAGGACTGGGCTTTTGAGATCTCACAAAGGGTTGGGGAGAAATGAAAAATACGAGAAAGCAACTTGAATACTGTCAAAATGAGCGCAGTGTTTGTTCAGGAGGGTAAGTGGTGGTTCTTTGAGTTAGAAAGAGACTACAAATGCTGAAATTTGCTGTCGATGCCCAATTAGTGGCATCCGTTCTACAGTAATTGGTCCATGAAGCAGGCCACCCATGGAATTATTTTCTATAAGGATTAAAAAATAGTTACCCATTACTAATCTGATCTGATCTAATTGCGCTGTTAACCAGTGATTGTGTGTTTTTGATGACACGTGTAGGTATGGTATTTTATTCCATCTCGGATGTTACTGATAAATTGCTTGCAACTTCTGGAAGTCTTGCCCCTGCTCGTCAAGAAAACTTCTGGATCAGGAACATCCAGCTGGAGCATACTGATCCTCTGCGAGAAGTCCTTGAGGACCTCAGTCCCTCAGCAATGGCAGCATTTGACCTAGCTTGTACTCAGTGCCATCTTTGGAAGACATGCAAACAGCTTCTGGAGACAGCAGAAAGAAGACTCTACAACAGCCTTGAAACTTGGGGTAGGCTTTTAATTTTTATGTTTATCAACGTGGGCCTGGGAACAGAGAATGCCTCTCTGTCCTGTGTCGTTTGTGCTAACACCCAAGTCTTAATTAAATCTCATTTTGTACTTTTTTGTTAGTGTCTCTTTTTTCCACTTCTAACTTTGATTTTGTCTCCCTTTGCACAATTACTGTTCCAGGCCACCGACCTGACTTTGTTTTACTGCACTCTGAAGGTGTAAAGGGTTTTCCAGCAGTTCTCCAGCAAATAAGCAAAATTCTCAACTATTCCTGCACATCACAAGGTCAATCCAGACCAGGTAGTATGCTCTGCTGATAAGGCTTTCTGTTGAAATGTGCTTAAATCAAATTCTTGTCTTCTGTTGCAATGTAAATTTGAACTTTCCATTTTTTAGCTTAGTATTTATAACTAAAGACGTGAGGAGGAAGTGACCTGAGCTCAATTCTGAATAATCTGAAATGCCCCGTTTTTTCATATTATAAAACACTTTTGGTTTTGTGGGCTGCCTTCTGTGCAAAAATACTTGTGTCTTTGTTACAGTTGCTGTTTCTTTCTCCCTCTTTGTAGAGGTGTCAGATGAGAAAATAGGCAGTCATTTTCGATGCAGTATTGTAGACCTTCTGCAAACTTGCTACCCCACCTTGACTGAAGAAAGTATTACCAATGAAATAGTTTTATCACAAAACCTGGATCATATCATAAAAGCACTGACATGTGTTGAACGTTCTGTGGGTGAGTTATTTTTGTGAACATGAAGACTGGTTGATATATGGATCTAAATTTTTGCTCTGGCCTTTCCAGACAGCAATAAATCCAGTAGTAATGCTCTTTGACTTATGCACAAATGTGTATTTTAAAAATCATAAATGTAAAGGGTGAAATTTATCTGTAATTCTTATATTTGTTTTGAAAGCTAAAATTCTGAACTTGTCAGAGCTGTTATTATTTGTCCTATTTCTATTCAGTTCTAGCAAGGAATTCTTCTAAGTGTATTTTAACATGGCACCCTATAGATAATTAGGTGTATTCTTACTCTTGCTTTTTTCTTTTTTTTTTAGTAACAAAATGGACATAAACTTAAAAAACCTTTGTAATATCATAATACCTTCCAGTTTTCATAGGACTGTCATAAAACATCTCTTCCACAGTTGCTTTTTCTTACAGCTCTCTTCATTATGTAGCACTGGTGTTTCTCTTCTTCTATTCATCAAATTTCTAAATGGCTTTTTGATGTTCTTAAAATATTTAATGAGCAAAAATTTAGGAGAGCTCTTAGAGCTAAATGTTATGGGACTCAAGGACTGGTCAACACCTGTGTTTTAGAATAAATGTTAATGACACAGAACTAGATATACTTTAGGTCTGCCTTAATATAGTCCTAACTTGTCAGAGCCATGGTTACCAATTTAGATGAACTATAGTTTTATTCTGCTGTGAAATTTTCTCTTGCTTTCAATTAAATTATAATGCTTATAGTGAAAATTTCCCTTGCTTTCAGTTAAATTATAATGCCTATACTAAGATCTATAGTTGCAGAGAGGAAATGAAGCTAAAGCATTTCTCTCTTTCTCCCCCACCCCCCTGCCTCCTTTCTTCTTGACATTTAATCCTTGAATCTTGGATGCCTGGATATACATCTGTTCCCTTAAACCAGACTCTAAAGGGAGTCTGCTTGGCACCTTGGTGGAGCAGGGCTCTCTCAAACCGACGGAGCTGGAGAAGCACCTGGTTTGGAATCAAACACAGCTCCTGCTGAGAGCTCTTGACCAGCACACCCAAACCATGCCAGAGAACAACATGCAGACCAACTTTGTGAAGGCCTTCCTTGACTACATCACTACGCTGGCCGCTGTGGTGTTACGGAGCCTGAACGCAGAGCTGGGTAAGGGGTTTCTGCTGGAAAGTCTGAGCCTAGGGGAAGGTATTCAGGCTGTGTAGTCTGGCCTAATTCTTGGAAAGTAATTGTGCAAAAATGGTTCCTTGCCAAACATGTGTACTACCTGTGCATAGTCAGGTCTTTTGATTTCAACTGATTATTACTTTTTTTTTCTTTTATTTCATAACACCTAGGCCACCCACAGCTAACATAAAAATAGTTTGTGTCAGTGGGAAAATGTGAACTGACTCAGAAATGCTAACTGACCCAGACTCTGCACTCCACTTAGGCAAAACAAACAACCCTTGCCGTCCAAAAATTCTTAGCACTACCCCCTGTAAGGTGAGATTGGTTTTTGCATCCAGTGGATCAGTGTACTGTATAATTTACAGCTCTCTTAGAGGCAGCAAGCACCCTGCTGCTCCACAGGGATAAGAAAAGTGGGTAGAAGGCCACGCAGAGGTTAGCAGACAGAATTTATTTATAGAATCAGCAGATGATGGTGGCCCATGAAAAGGAATGTTCTGTCAGCACATAAAGCTGTCAGAAGAGCAGAACAATTCACTGTGCCAGGAGTAAAAAATGCTTATCTGTGTTTTGAAGTTGACACTGTTTGAGCTGTAAGATATCACAGTACTGATTTCAGGGAATACCTTCCCAAGAGGATAAGAAAAAAGTGCAGAGATCTGTTTACAGACATGCTGGTTCAGCTCAGGTCACTGCTATGCCAACTGTAACTTCTTCACGGACATGATTTAGTCCTCGCTGGCTAACTGCCAAAAATTGCAGAAAAATATTTAAGGGCTGGGTGAGTTTGGGGGAAATGTTATTGTATTGGAAGATGAAAGGAAAAGGTAGACTTAGGAGAATGTGTCCGAAGTTACTTGACATAACTCAGTAGTGGATACAAATGCTTTTCAGCAGTAGTGGCCAGGGTTTCAGACCTTTTATAAAAGTACCTGTACACCTGTGAATTCCCTCTGCCCTTGTTAACTGACTTTGATAGAGCATGGACTCACTCATCTATATCCAGAGACTCACATTTTCTGCTTCACCACAAATACACATTTTGGTGAAAGTTTGAAGTAGGGTTGCTGAAATGAACCTAGATCTTGCTTAAAGGCTGAGGAATCTCCACTCCACCTGTTTTGGTAATAAGTCCAACGTAATGTGAGCCAGTGGTGCCAAGATTGAGAGGCACATCATAATCACAAATGCCTTGCAATTTACTCTGGATTTTACCATTCTAATGTGAATTTAGAACTCTGTGAATTTAGTCAAGGAGGTTTCAGACTCAGGGTCTTGAAATTTATATTCCTAAAATAAAAGTTGGTTAGTGTATTCAGCTAATGTGTTTGTATTATAATAAATATTTTGATGTTTTTTTCCCTAAGATGTATCTGCAGAAGTGAAAGTGGGAAACCCTTTCATACTGTTACAGCAGAGTCCATCTCAGCTGCTTTCCCAGCTTGTTTTTGAGAGACAAGTTCATCCTGACAGGTTGGTGCTTTTCAGATTATGTACTTCTGTAGGTTATTTTGGTGTTGGTGACTTTTTACCTCAGCCATGATTAAGTTCTTTGGCTACTTATCACAGGTAGTACAGCCTGCTGTGCCCCACCAGCTGATCACTTGGTGCTGCAGGGATTGGTGTGCAAGGGGGAGCTTAGTCTGTGCCTTCTCCACCAACCTGAAGATTTTTGATTGGGAAAACAGTAGCTCCGTTTTTTAAAAATTACTGTCTGTTGTGAAGTGAGAGTGAAATTATGTGGATTTTTTTAAAAACTGTGTGACAGTTCAGAGGAATGCACTTGCAGCTTGGCAATGTAATACAATAAAATAGGCCAGTAGGTCTTATTAAGAATACTGGGCATGACTCTTGCCCTGATCAGCAGGTAAACTGGATAATCTAGACTCCTTCCATTGCAACTACTAAATTAGATTGACATGAAAACTGTCTAATTTGATGAGGTAGCTTTTAAAAGGACGGGTGCTAATGGTGAACTATTTTAGTAGCTTGCATTTAGGTAAAAGTCAATGTTTGAGGAGTAAGTTCCTTTGCTGTAAAGGAATGGCAGCATAAGCTCTGAGCTAAAATAGTGCATGTAATCTTGTGTATGTGCCTGTGGAGAATATTAGGGGGCTTGTGTTCTCAAAGCATTTGGAAGATTTGTGAAAATATGTAATTGTAAAGTACCTTTTCCATGTGCTGGGTAAGCTGGTTCTGTTTTCAATCCTACAGACTTTCTTCTCTCCTGGCTAAAGAAGAGTTGAACTTGAATGTGCAGCAAGTTATTGTTAACTCTTGCTGTGAACCACTGTCCTTGTGCAGTGCAAGGCAAAACAGCCAGGCAAAGTCTCTTCTGACAAGCATCAGCAACTTGACACACCAGTGTGCCTGCCACTGCCTGCCAGATGTTGAAATACCTGTTCACAATTCTGCAGTGACCTCTGAGGATATCTCCACTCAGGCCTCATCCTCTCTGAATGACTTGAGCCAGCACACACTGACTGCCTCCTCCCTGGACTTCCTGAAGTCTCAGTCAAAGCTAATGGCTACAGTGGCATGTCTAAGTGCATCTAATATACAGAAAGTTCACAAATCCAGTTTGTCTTGGATGGAATTTCGGGGCAAACGGGAGGTGCCCTTAGGCTTGGAACAGATTTCCAGGGAGTGCGAGGCATTGTTGAAGGAGTTCCCAATATTGGAACGATTTCTTCTTGCTATGTTTGACCCACTTCGGAATCAGGAGGAAGGTAGCAGTTTGGCTACTGTCTTCTCTGGCAAGACATACATGTCTCTGGTTCTCCTGGGATTGCATTCCCCCACAGCTGTTAAAGTATTAATGGGAGTCTTTGAACAAGCTCTTGCTGCAAAGGATTGGGACAGAGCTATGAAGGTCTTGGATCTGTACAGTCAGGATGTGGAGGAAGTGGCCAATGTGAAGGATGCTGTGCTGAGTTGTGCAGCTGCTGAAGGTAAGAAGGATTAAGTCGGGCTTTTTTCCCTCTTTTTTTTCTTTTTTTTTTTTTTAAGTAAAGGATGCAGCCTGGATCAAGAGGTGGAAACTAAAGTAGTGGTCCTTGGGCAAATCCAGAGATGGAAATAATTCCTTTTCCTTCCTTCATCCTGAATTTGCTTTCTCCAATGGTGTCGTTTCTGTTTCACAAATGTGCAAATCCTGACCAATTTAGTACAAGAGAACTGGAATGCATCTGTGGTGTTATTTTTGTGTGAAGAGCTGAATACATCAGAACACAGTAATCATTGTACTGTTAGTGGAACATCTCTTACAGCAGTGTCATTGTCGTGCATGGATGATGTGTCCTGTGAAAGGTGCCTTTTGGAGTCTGAATAGGAGGTATCTGATGCTAACTTTGGATGCTTCCCAAGAATCTGATGCTTAGGATGACTCTTAGAAAGATTTTTCAGCCCTGTCAGTGTTTCTTTTGTTAGTGTGATCCAGTGAAGATAAAGATTTTCTTTTATTTTCCGAATTACAGGAACTGAATTTCCAATTAGTGTTTTGTTTCCTCCACAGATAAAGATGGTTGGCAATACTTGTTCCCAGTAAAAAATGCAGTGTTGAGAAGTAGACTGGTCCTGTGCTGTCTGGACAAATGGCCCCTTGATGCCTGTTTGGAAATCCTAGCTTATTGCATTTCTGATCTGGGCATACCTCATGAACTAAAAGCCAATCTGCAGAGCAGGAAGAAAGAACTTCAGGTTTATCAAAAGGTACAAAGTCATTCTTCAAGTAACCAGTGAGATGAAATAGGCAGCAGGAAGCAAATATTGCTTGCCTTCTGAAAAGTTTTAGCCCTTGGTTCTTTTTATATCATGAGAGATTTTCAAGTCTTTTATCGAAAACAGTTCATGTGAAGTACTATAGTATCCAATTAACACTCAGTTTCCATCCTTCGTAACTTTCCCATCTCCTATTAGCATTCGGGTCTGCAAACATATTTAAGTATAAACATTTGTGTGAGTCTGATTGTTTTGCAAAGTATTTTCCATTCTGTACAAATTCTCGAGCCTCTGGAAGCTTTCCATGGCAGTTAATCATTTCATAAGTTTGAGAAATGCAGGTGGTGTACAAGACTAGTGGTCCAAGGAGCAAGTTTGTGTTGCAGTCAGTTCTAGCTGCAGGGTAGTGCAGATACCCAGGTTAAGTCAGACTGGCTGGCCTGGAGTTCAGCCCAGACTGAAAAGCCAAACAGCAAAAAAAGAAGCCATCTCTGCTGACTTCTGTCTGGTGGGAGTTCTGCTAACTGACAGCTCAGTTGTCTCTCTGTTAGTGCCAGCAATGTCTGCAGTAAATGTGTACTTTTACATCCATAATTATTGCCATCTAATCTTTCAAAAACCTTCCCTTATAAATGTGCTTTATAGACTCACATCTGTGAAAATTGTGGAGGTTTTGTTTGGAGTGCAAGGGCATTACATCATCCCTGAAAAGGGCTAGAGATAAATGTGGGTCTCCTTTTTGTCTTTTTCTTTCTATGAAGCAGCTCTTGATGTGATCAGCTCAGCTGTTTTCTTAGGCAATTGAATGCCATACATTAAAATTCTAAAATTTGTGCTACTCAATATTAACTTTTTCAGATTTTGAATGTGCAAAATGAACCATTGTGGAATGACTGGCAGGATCTGAAAAAAGCCTGCACTGATGACCCCCAGGCTGTCATGAATATCATTCTGAAAGCAAAGGTTAGACATCATCATGTGAATTTTGTTGAATTAGAATGCATTAAAATTTGAGTAAATAAATTCGTTGAAATAGCATCTTAAAACAATGATGAGTGGAGATTACCTTGGGAGGAAGGATTCCTTTACTCAGTTCTGTGCTACAGAAACAAATATAGATCTGTGTTTTATGTCAAGGTTTATATGTAGTTAATAATTCTTAAGTTTAAGTTATAATTCTTACTCTGAGATATAACCTGTTCTTTTCTTTTACAATTTTGAAGACTTTTAAATAGCATGACTTTGGTTGTAATATAGATTTGATTATTAGGTAAATGCTAATATTGTATTGGTTGGCTTTAGGTGTCTTTCTGAAAAACTAACTTGTTTACTGTAAGGTAAACAAGGTATTTTAAATACAGGCTGTGACTGACAAAATTGACTATCATCTTCTTCCCTTGTCAATGTAATTATTTTTTTCATCTGGGAGAGGCGTCTAAGCTACAGAATCTCTTGAAGTTGATCAGAACTTTGGGAGAAACAACTGTATTAGGGAGGGTAGAGTTTGTCCTTTTATTTCTTTTATTTTTACTTTTTTTTTTTAAAAATTCTTTAGGATTATGAGTTATGTGAGGAATGGGGACACTTGTATCCTGTCCCAAGAGAAGACTTGATCAATCTTCACCGTGAACACCTTCTCCACTTACTGGAGGTGGGAGACATGGAAAAGGCATTGCAGGTAATAGCAAGATACTCTCAGCCTTATATCTACAGGTCAAATAAGTTGACAGCTGTTTTCCCTGCCTTCTTTGTGTGTGTTTTCATGGTCTTTTTTGGTTCCACCCTTAAGAGATGCTGTTTGCTTAGATAAGCTTTCAGGATCCTAGCTCTCCCTTGTTCTGCTTAAGTAAAAATCCAGCTTGGCAATTTAGTTCTTGGACCTAATAGCATAAATGTCACTTACATGGAAATACAAGGCTCCTTTCATTTGAAAAAGCATAATGAAGCATGTCAGAAGCTGCTTAAGCAGAAGATACAGGAGTGAAACTAATAACATGGTTTGGTCAGTTCTGCTTCAGTGCCCAAATTAGTGGTGTGAACTTTTTTGATTTTAGTAAAGATGGAGCTGTCACTTAGAGAGTGAGTAATTTGCTTTCTGGAGCATTGCAGGGTAATAATCTGTCATGGACAGAGGGCTGCCTTCCAGGAGTCTTGTAGGGTTTCACTGTGTTTTGTTTGGTTTTGTAGCTTTTACAAAGAATCGAAGACCCTGGTATTTGCCTTGCCATCACGGAACAGTCCCTTGACCAGCATCTGAACTTGGCAGCCTCTCACTTCTTGGCTGATTACCTCACAGCTCACTTCTATGCCAGTCTGACAACAGCACGCCGGAACGAAATCCAGGCACTCTATATAGGATCAAAGGTCAGTAAAACCCTTCCCTTGAGGGATGAACAGCAATAAATAATTGTATAAGTAATTTTGTAATGCATAATGTTTCCGTAATATAAAAAGCCTGTAGGTTTTACCAGAGCATTCTCACCACGTTAGGTCTAGGATCCTGAGTCTCAGGATCCAAAGGAAAGTTAGAGATGGCTTAAAGCTTCTCTTCCACTTCTCAATTTTTGCATTTCCATATTATGAGGTGATCGTAACTCCCAATATGAACAAAGCAGTCTTGTGTTTGAGCTGTGAGGAGTGGAGGAACACACAGGCTGAAAGAGCATAGGGTGGAATAAAATAAAATTGTGGAGTTTATCAAAACAGTTGCTATCTTCATCCCAAGTGAAGAAGAAAGTATCCTCGACTTACTCTCTGTCTCAGTAACACCAGGTGTCCTACATATGCCCACCTGTATGGTGGTCTTTGACTTCGTGTTTCTCCCAGGTGCCTTCCAGAGGTAGGCAGTATCACTCCTCTTTCTGGATGGCCACTGCCTTTACTGAACTTACACAGGTTCTGTGCTGAGCCTGGGAATAGGTGCATTAATCTGCAGATTACCTTAGTTTAATGCATTACATGTAAACAAAATGCAGGGCTTTTGGTAATGTCTGCTTTGGTGTAGGACTGTAAACAGCAGCTTGCTCCAGCGTGTTCCGCAATGGTATTTTGCTGGGCTGCCTGTTTCTTTACTTGTTCCTTCTGAAGACATGACTTAATTTGAAAAGCATCCGTATTAACTGTCCATCTAGAGGAGAATTGCTCTTATTTTCTCCTCTTAACATTTCCTCAAGTGATGGAAGGATAAGGATTGAGCTGATAAGCTTTTTATAAGCTTATTTTAATAAGAGAATGTGCTGTACTCTGCTACAACATACTTGTCACAGGGTCACAAAAGGTTTTCCACTCTTCTATATCCTCTGAAATGAGGCAGTGTTTTATAGAATGGAAAGTGGAAGCTAGGTAATTCTGCAAGTCCACGCAGTAATTTTGTAACAGAAGTAGGAATTGGTCTGAGAAGTCTCACCTCCTTTTTCTGACCTCCAGCTGTTATTTCATTCTCTGCATAAGTTACTGCTCTAGTTTCTTGTCTTTATCTCACAGAAACACAGATTTGAAGGTGTCTAATTTTATGATACACTTTTTTCGTTGTGTTTCAGGTGCTGCTGACTCTGCCCGAGCTCTCCCGTGTTAACTACTTCCACCTCTCCTCAAGGCCACTGCTCATGCTGGAACAGCTCCTCATGAATATGAAGGTGGACTGGGTAGCTGTTGCTGTGCAGACACTGCACCAGCTCTTATCTGGGCAGGAAATTGGTTTTACTGTAGAAGACATTGACAGTTTGCTTTCCAAGTATGCAGAAAAAGCTCTCAACTTCCCTTTCACATTGAAAGAAAAGAGATCAGGTAACTGTCTATCTGATGCTGTTTTTCATTTGGGAAAAGAAGGGACAAAATAATTTCAGCGATCATGCCGTAACATTTTTTAGATGTGTGCCTCCTGTCTCCCTCTAGCCCAGAATGTGTTCTTAAAGTCTTTGCCTTTCTTGTAAATGGATGTTTTCAAGGACCAACAGCTTCAAAAGTTTCTCAGACTTTTCTCTGTTGTTCCTTGCTGAGGGTTCTTTTCTTGTATAATACTGATCAGTTTTATTTTACTCCTGTTTAATGCAAAGTCACTGACAATTTAAGGGCTTCTAAAGCCTGCATCCAACTGCATCTTCCCTCAAATAGAATGGGGAGTTAGTCTTCTGTAGTATTTCCTCCTACCAAAGTCCTATTCCTTTTTCATGTAGAAAACTTTTACTTGTAGTTCCGTTTAACAATCTCATTATGGTTCTCCTTTCTGGTTTGCCAGTCCCTTCTCATCCATGTTGCCTTTGAGTCTCGTGCGCTTGGCTTCTTTTAAGGTTTAGAACTGGAACAGCAGAGGGTGCTGCAGATCCATGCCGATGCTTTTGTGTCAGTGTATTAAAAACTCATGGTTCTGTACCTATCTATATCTATTTATACCTGCTGATCTGGTACCAATTTGCTTTATGCCAGTCTCCAAGTGTTGACTTCATTTTGTGATTTAAAGATGCAGCTCTTGCTAACATAAAAGCATCAGACTTATCTATCTCTTCCTGCCAAATGATCTGTAACTTTGCAAGTATGCGTGTTCATTCCACTGCAATGTGAAGCATTTAATATTTGCCATGAGCATCTTGTGTTAAGCAATTGTTTTCAAATCTCTGCTGTATTATTCCTATGTCTGTCATTACTCCACTGCTTTGATAAGGATCCTTTTCTTTGTTTTTTAGTTAATTGAATTTTATATAGTTTTGCATTAATTGCTGTGGACTAATTTTCATGCAAACAGTAATTTGTAATTACATAGGTAGTCCTGTTTTGTGCTGGCATTCTTATGTACTCCTGTGAATGGATTCCTCTAATCTTCTTGAAAACAGACAGATGTATTGGCCAGTGTTGTCCTCTGATTTTTTCCCCCCTTTCTTCCCTTTGTCCTAGATTCTCTGGTACGTATCCAAGAAAGTCTCAGTCAGGTATTGGAGTGTGAAACGTTGTCTAAATCAGGATCATCAGAACTATCTCCTGGCAGCTTTACTGGTAAGGTTAAGACCTTGGTGCTTGTTGAGGTTTAACCTTAGCAGCAACCACAGCTGCTTGATCATTCCCCCACCAGCCCCTTCACAAGTGGGATGTGGAGGAGGTTTGGAAAAGGGTAAAACCTGTGAGTTGAGGTAAGGACAGTTTAGTAACTGAAATCAAGTAAAATACAATAATAATGATGATGAGGAAAAGAGAGATGAGAAAAAAAGGAAGAAGAAGAAAACCCAAGAAAAACAAATGCTGTATAATACAGTTGCCCACCACCTGCTGACCAATGCCCAACCCTTTCTCCAGCAGAGATCAGCCTCTCCCAGCCATTTTCCCCCAGTTCATTCACTGCGTATGCCATTCTATGATCCTTGAATTTTTTGGTCCTTGAATTTTTTTTTCCTAGGATCTCTCTTATGACCTAAGGAAGATAGCACACCTTGTATTCTCTGAGAGGCTCCACTCACAGTCCTCAGACACAGAAAAATGGAAACTAAGTAATTTAAGCCAAAACAACTGGAGATATTTGTAGCTAAGAAACAACCAAAAATTCTTCTGTAGGTTCTGTTCAGCAACTAATGCAAGAGATGCACAGTCTCTGTGTGCTCTCAGGGAAAAACTAACAAAGAATATCCTCAGACCTCCGAGGATGATGATTCTCAGCAAGTGAAGGGCCTGAGCTAGAACTGCAGAATGCTATCCTGATCTACAGTTTAGTGTGTCTGAATTATTTCCTGGTTCTGTATCCTGAACTGAAGACTCTTCTTGCTTACAGGAAGTGATAGCAGTGTTTTGGATTGGGCTGTGTAGCTCTTCAGTTTTTTCTTATAATGGTCAGCTTAATATCTCTATCCTGTTAGAAAACTTGAATGCATCGTCCTTCAATGTTTCTTTGCAATCTGGTATCTACTTGAATGAGAATTAGCTTTAGTGAAATGGAGATTTTTGTTCTTCTTTAGTTTAATATTCATGTACACAGAAGGTGGCTTGCAGGGCTGCAGTGACATGTTGAACTTTTTCATGAATCTGTTGTGTAACTGACTCACATCATATAAACTAAAAGCCTGTCTAATACTGTAAACTTCATTCAGTGAGTATTTCATTGTCAGGGTCAAAGATCCCAAAGGCCAGACTTAAATGCCTGCCTCTGTGAACCGATTTCCCCACTGTAGATTGAAAAGGGGACCAGAATAGGGAGGGATATGCTGTTACTAGTCATAGCACATCTCTCCTAAGATAACAAAGGAAATTCCCAGTCTTCCGGAATGTCAACTGGGTATAGTTAAGATTCTGTTTTATGCTGTATTGCTTTTTGGTATCCAATGGTATTTTTTTTTCTTCCTTCTCCAAGTCTCTGCTTGTAATACAAGAACTGATGTTGACAAGTTGTCTTATACCTCTCTAATTGTTATGGTAAAAGTCTCTTAATAAGTATGTACTTTTGCTTATCAGCATTGAAGTACTATACGTTTACAATCTTACAATCTTAGTTTAATGCTTATATTTTCCTTACACAATGTTGTTCTGCCATGCCTAGCTGAAAGCTAATGGTAGTCAGCTTGTGAGGCAGAAAGATCTTATGGCCTCATTAAGTCTATAGAGTTTTCTGGTACTCGGGATGCTATTAAACAGCTTAAATCCTATTCCATGTTTTTCTTGGCCTGGCTCATTTTCAGGTGTAACCATATCTGCAAGTCCCAGGGACAAAAGTCTGCAGCAGAACCTGTCTCCTCAAGAATTTGTGCCTCCTGAGAAGCCACCACCGAAGCAGCAATGGATACCTGATGACACTGAAACGATATGTATGGTTTGCAAAACTGAACGCTTTACTATGGTAAGGAGCAAAAATTAAGTACAGATGTTCCTAGAACCGTGACCTTAATATGAGCACTTCCTCACAGTCTGTTTCCTGAAAGACCCAAGCTATTTTAGCAGGTTTGTCGCATCACCGTGGGCCCAACAAAATTGCCAGTCCTTGGTATTTAACCATTGGTTTTTATTTGGAGTGGTCGAGGAGACTGGCAGCAGTTAGCTCCTTGCAGAGTTCTGTGAAGTGATAGAGCCTAAAGAGGAAATCTGGTCATCAGAGGGAAGACAACTATGGGATCTCAAAGATGTGCAACAACAGCAGTATTAATATTTCAAAAGGCTGTCTAGTTGACTGTGCTGGCAAGAAGTAACATGATCATTATATGATTCAGATTACAAGTATAGAAAATTAAATCTTTGCTGTTGGTTACACTTTTCTAAAACCTATTGTTTCACAGAGTACTTGAGCAACTGCATTGGTGCTCTAAGGGAAATGACTAATTTTTAATTTTGCAGGTGTGCTGGCAGTCTGTTATCTTCTACTGCTTAGAAACAGTACTGTTTTCTCAAAAGTGTCTGTTGCTTTTGAATTTGGGAATTACTACAATGGTATCAGAAAAACAGTCTACAGCTTTTAACTTTCCCAGGGCGTGATCTAATTAGCTCTGTGATCAAAACTGGGATAATTAAGTAATAGAATGCCCAAGGCTTGCTGCAAACATATTTTAAATACTGGCCTCTGGGTTTGGGGTTTGATTTTTTTTTTTTCCTTTGCTATGCCTTCTTCAAAAAGGAGTTTTAACGGGGAGAATCAATCACTGTATAATTCTGAAAAGCCTTATCCTGCATGGTGTTTCCTCTCTTCAAATGGACTCAGTTTACTCATGAGTGTAGAGAGATACAGGAGGGGACTTCAGTAAATTCTCTTTGTGGCTCATCCATGACCTCTTTTGCTTAGTTTAACAGGCGCCATCACTGCAGGCGCTGCGGCAGGCTGGTCTGCAGCACTTGCTCCACCAAGAAAATGGAAGTAGAAGCTTGCAGAGAAAATCTGTCTCGTGTGTGTGATCAGTGCTATAGCTACTACAACAGGGAAAACGTGCCCGGCTTGGTGCAAGACACAAGCACGTAAGTCCTTCCATCCTAGTTCTGCTCAAGTTTCAGCAGAGTGCATGAATGGAATAAGAGAGACATAAGCATTTGGATTTATCTGGATAATATAACATCAGCTTTTTGGCCTCCAGCTGTTGGGATTTTTAGGTTTGGTAGGTGTGGGAATGTTCCTTATGCCTCAGTCTACTTTTCACGTTGGAAAGAACATTGGAGGGCCAGGCAACAAATTCTTTAATTCTTTAAGTATAAACAATTCTTTAAGCATCAATTAATCACTAATCTAAGAATTGAATGCTTTGATGCAAAACAAATTGCTACAGTGTGACAAAGTTCCTTGCAGTATACTCGGCTCCTGGATTAATCTTGCATGTTGACTAGCTCTGCTGAACATATCAGTGTTTTAGTTATTCCATAATCCTTTGATTATGACCCCCTGAACCCTTGGGAATTAAAAAGCAAGTTCCTGATTAGGTAGGCTTTGAAACTGCCTTCAATAAAAGGGACAGCTGTGATGACAGATTTTCATGATGTAGTTGCTTTCAGCGGAGAATTGGACTGAAATTCATTGTGTGGACACAGGCCAGCTGGTGAAAAGTGCAGCTGGAAAGAGTTTTACTCTCTGTGACCTTGAGCAGTCTTGACAGGGTCACAGAGAGTAAGATTTACCTTTTCCAGCCGTGCTTTCAGATGCATTTCCCCTTTTCCTAGGAAGCCTGCAGATAGCAGTATCCACTAGGGCAGTATCAGCAGGCTTCCTAGGAAAAGAGCAATTCTGTGCTGATCTGAAGAGGAACCTGTGAAAAAACAAGCAGAATGGTTGCTTACACTGCCAGATTAGGCCAGCAGTGCCCAGCACTGAGCTGGAATGCCACCTGCCAGGTTTTAATTAATTGTCTGGGGTTTTTTATACTCTCCCTGTTTGTGTATCAAACCCAACTAAATCTTAAGGACTGAGAGCTGGATACCAAAGACTTCATTTTAGCTCTGACATGTCCTGATACTTGTCAGAGTTCTTGTTCTTGTTCTCGGTGTCTGCTTTTTTATGATGTGTGCAGCAGTACTATTCCTCCAGAAGGTCGTAAGTACCAATTACTTAGTGCAGTTGAAATACAACAATGCAGAGGCAGGATCTTAGATTTCAAAACAGAAGCGGGTAGGGGCAGGGCAGTGTGTTGAAGAGGACAGGTAGGGATAGATGTTGGATTTTTGCACTACAGTGTTCTGAGGAGGCTAGCCATATTGATGTCTCCCTTAAAACCATGTTTCCCCCAGTGTGCTGGAGTAGGCGTGATGGTTCTTTCTGTCATTTTATTACAGCAGAAAAGAAGATCAGGACCAAGTGGAAGGTAAGGAATGGAGTAATGTTAAACCTCAATTTTTTAAAGTGCTTGAGTAGCAGTTAGGTACTGGAAGCTGATACACCTAGTTGCAGCTAAAGGGTGATCAAAACTTCAGTTACAAAATATCGCCGATGGGTTTTGGATGTGCAGGCTGAAATTGAGCATTTCAAACTTCTGTGAATGGAAATTGAGACTTAGGAGAGATAGCCGAGCCAATATTGAATGTGTTGTTGTTAAAGAAAGGAATTGAAATACAGTTGGAGAATCTACTTTGCATTCTAGAAACAGTCAGTGAGAAGCAGTGGTACGAGTAGGAATTAATTAGCCCACTACAGAGCAGTGCTGAGTGACCCTCTTTTTATAAATCATGACAATACAATTCTGAATACCTCTGCAGTGTGCTGTGGTGTTTCATACCCCATGCTGCCTGTATGTAGCACAGGATGAGGCCCTCTCGTGGGTCTGGTTGTGTCCTGAGTTCCATCTCCTGTGCTCCTTGTGTGAATATAATAATTGCTCTTTGGTGCCTCAGCTTCCACATCTAATATCATAAAGCTTCAGGAACAATAGCAAAATTTAATTGACTATTTCTCTGCCGTTTTTCCTCAGAAGGTATTTACTAGTTTTTGCTAATTCTGGTGTTTCAGGTGATTCCGCAAAATTTTTGTACACTGATGTGAAATTCTGTCAGGACAAAACACAGTTATTTGAAGTGCTTATGACAGTAACACCATGAAACATGGTGCAAAATTTGCATTTGTGTGTGTGTTCTACAAAGCAAATACGAATATTTTTCCTTACTTGTTCCTTTTTTAAGTATGATGGGCTATTTGAGCACTTTTTCCTCTGCTGTTAATGGAAGTTTGCTTTACTGCTACCTTTGTTTCAAGGCTGAAACAGCTGAAATGCAGCTTTTGTGTAGGATTGCTACACATCACTGGACCTATGTGATCCATTCAGTAAGAGTGGATAACAGCAATGTGGAAATCCCAAGATTTAAGAGGGAAAGAGTTTTATTTTGCTTTTCTAACTTATCTGATAAGACTGTGAAGAAGGCTTATCAAATGTTTTCTAGCCTAGTTTATTTTTGTCAATTCAGTTTCCAGTTCAGTTTGGAAAAGTGAGGGGGGGGATGTTGGGTTTTGGTTTGCTTTGGTTGCTTTGGTTTTTTAATTCACCCTACAGTTTTAGAGTTACTCAACACTCTAAAAAGGGACGTGAAATCTAAATCGGTAAGTTTTGAGACTTTTAAATTTTTTTTTTCCAGGAAGCTGATCAGGAGAAAGAGTAGCAAATTGTCATTATTCTCCATCTCTTGGCATTGTGAGATTAGCCATTGTTTTTTTTGAACCACAGTCACAAACTTGAGCACCAGAGGGCTTGTGCATTCTCAGCTACACTCAGATGACAGGCAGTATTTGATTTATAACTATTCTGGGTTACAAATTTCAAAATAAATATTTCTTTAATCTGGAGGAAAGAAAACTACTTTTCACAGAAATTATATTTCTTGAATCATTTGATCAGAACTCAAATTTTCTGCAGTGTTATTTTATATGAAAATTTAGCATTAGGAGTTAGGTCATCTTCTCACAATCTTTCATCTTAAAGTTCCTGGATTCTATGGTCAAATCACCTGAATTTTGAAAAGAACACAGAGGTGGTTAAGTCAATTTACCCTTTCTTTTACAACTGTTTTTTTATTTTCCCCTTTGAGCTGAAACCCACAGCTCTCATATTTCCAGTTCCTTCCTGATCGGAAATATTTGATAAGGGGAAGGCTGCTGTTCTTGATGCCCAGTATCATAAGAGTTAAAAAAATCATTTGAAAATATGTTACTGGAACCAGTTTTTGGTAACAGTGATAGCAAGTGGAGGTACAATTTGGCAGCCTGCTGAGGGAAGGAAATTTTTCTGTAATCTGTGCTGGACATGTGCTGGCAGGAAGTGGCACATGAGAGGATTATAAATGACTGTTTTATGAGCAATAGGAATGCTCTGCATTATGTGTCCTTTGTTGCTTCTTGTGCAATGATTTTACCTGGTATTTTCTTTTTTGCTGTAGAAACTTCTAATAATGAATATTCCACAGTGGTACAAATACCCAAGGCAACTGATCTTGAATGGATTTTTTCCCTGAACGAAGAGGAGAATGAAATTGTACGCAGTGAATTTTATTATGAACAGGTGAGGTCTGGAGAGAGTCCAGTATAAGCAGTTCACTGGAGAGCTACCTCAATACCTATATTTGTCTGTCTTTCCTCAAATTGTCAGGCTCCCAGCTCTTCCTTGTGTATTGCCATCCTTAGCCTGCACAGTGACAGCATAGTGTGTGGCCACCAACTGATAGAACACTGCTGCAAGTTGTCCCAAGGGCTCACGAATCCTGAGGTGGATGCTGGACTCCTTATGGACATCATGAAACAATTGCTCTTCAGTGCTAAAATGATGTTTGTAAAAGCTGGAAGGAGCCAGGACCTTGCTCTCTGTGACAGGTGACTTAATCAGATATTTACTAGGATGTGTTGAGTACTGTCAAGAGCACTGTCTTTTTTCATTGAGGAGTGGAGGTAGGAGGGTTGTTGTGTGTTTGTGCTGTGGACAGTTTAAATGAGAAGTTCATAATGCAGGAATGTGAAAGTTCAAATGGGAGAAGTTCAAGTAATATGACTACTTAACAATTACTGAGAGAATTCTCTGACTGGAAAGAAACGACTCACAAAGATGGGTACATATTTTACTTCTGATATTGTGTATCTGCTTTCAATCTATATTTTAATACAGGATTTTAAACCTATGCTCCTTAGAATGAACGTTTTACACTTCCTCACATTTTGTTTTACAGAGCTTGAGGTGGCAGAAGTGATACATAAATTTCACATGTACTGTTTCAATTTGGTAACATATAGCTGGTGTCTGCAGTCAGCGTGCTACACTGAACATGGCAAAAAAACCCCAAACAGTAACAAATACTCTGAAAGAGATAGTATGATGGATAGAGACACTTGTGTACTGGTGGTTAGAAACCACTGTCCTAAGAGTTGTCTTTGACATAAAGTTCTTTAATGTATGATAATAGTGAAAGTGTATGTATTTGTTTAACCTCTAGCTACATCAGCAAAGTGGATGTGTTGAATATTTTGGTTGCTGCTGCCTACCGTCCAGTGCCATCTTTGGATCAGATTCTTCTCCCAGCAGCAGTAACAAGATTGAGAAATCAGCTTCTGGAAGCAGAGTACTATCAACTAGCTATAGAGGTAATGCCAGTGGAGGGATGTCAGTGTTAATGCTTCTGTAGTGGCTTTTGTTTTCCTCCCTCCTGAATGCAGGTGGTTGTAATGTGTGAAATGGACAATATTTAAATAGTTACAAACTGAGATTAAGTTTCTAAACATGGAAGAAATAATTTTCTGGAAAAAATTTCTGAGCAGGAGAAGTCCTGCTGTGCAGCAGGCTGCCGAAGGGAAGGTTAAGTGGCCTTGTTTCCTGGTACAGTTGAGAATGGAGTGGACTAACTGCAGGGAAGTCATTAAATGGAGCAATCTTGCAGCCAGTAGAAGGGATGAGACACCTTTTGTGGCAGGACTTTATCTGAAGCTTATACGTTAGATTCTATTTGTGTGTAATCTGACAGCAGTCATTAGTAAGGCACCTTTCCCAAGCATTTATGTGGAAATCAGCAGTGTTGGCAAATTTATACATCAGAGCTCATCTGGTGTGGTTTATCATCTGCTGTCTTGCTCCTGCTCCCAGGATTTTGTAAGCCTCTGTTTTGACATTGCAGTTTGTTAAATACAGGATTATGATACTGCAGATAGTATTATGATTTGTTAAGCAGTAATAAATGGCAAGAATAGATGACCTATTTGAATAGAAATAGTTCCTGTTTAAAGGCAGCTGGTCTACTAAAGAAAATCAGGAATAAATTTTATCAGCAAAGTTGTATGAAATAAAAAATATCTTGGCAGTTCGTGAAGCATGTTCTGTTGCCTTTTTTAAAACCACAAACCTGATGAATTCTGCTCTGTAAAAATCATCTGCTTTAGAAAAGCAGATGTGAAAATGTCCTGTTTTAGAACTCATGAACTGAAGTTTCCCAGATAGACAGTAGTTTAAACTTGTACAATAAAAAACACTTCCACATTTGGAGATCATGGGGTGTTTTGGTAGTCGGCCTTTTGTGCCAGTAATATGGAAATAATCAGCACGGGTTTTTTTAGTTGTTTGTTTTTAATGGGAAATGTGCTCTAGGAAGGGAAAGGTCAGAATCACAGACTGTGTGATAAGCCATTTTTCCTATTTTCTGTGCTGGGACTGTGTTGTAATATTAACGAATAATTTTGAATTTAGGTTTCTACAAAATCTGGATTGGATCCGGGTGGAGCATGGCATGCCTGGGGCATGGCTTGCCTTAAAGCTGGAAATTTAAATTCAGCGAGAGAGAAGTTTAACCGATGTTTAAAGCCACCCATGGATCTAAACCAGCTGAACCATGGTTCAAGGCTGGTCCAGGATGTGATACAGTACCTGGAGTCCACAGTGAAGCCAGTACTCATTGCAGTAAGAATCTTCTCCTCTCTCTGCTCTGAAGGGCTATGGCAAAGACAAGTAATGATGTTTTAGTACACATCTCATAGCAATGCATGTTACAGTATCAGGTGTTAGGGTATTTCTTTTCCTTCTTTGTCATGATCGTGTATTGCAAACTGCATATCGTTGAGAAGTTTGTTAGCTGCTTCATCACGTTGAAGTGGTGCCTGAGAACCAGATCATAGGATTTTGTAGCAATTTGGGACGTACTTTGTGAAGGGAAAAGAGGCTGTACCGGATAATGGACCATTACTAAAGTCTAAGGAAGCTAAACTCAATCCCAGCAGTATTTTGTGATGCTGCAGTGATGCAATTTTTCTACTGAAACTCTGATAACTTTGCAGAAGTTCAAAGACTTTCACATGCTTTCCCACTCCTCTCGTCAGAAACCACTATTAAATGGTTTGGAATTCTGATTAAGTACCAAAAAATTACTTTTTGTACTAAATAACTGCAGAATCATGGTGACAAAAGACCAAGTACATATTTTAGGAGAATAAAAAAGCCTGTTTGAACTGAGTTGTTGGAGTAGCTGTTGACACTGGATTTTTTTTTTTAAGTAAGCCTTCTACCTATCCTTGGAAATAGCCATGCTGGCTACAGCAGTATTCGGTACCTCTGTTGGTAGCAGGGTTCCAGTCTACTGTTTATAAAAACATTACTGGAATCTCACCCCTCTAAAGCAATATCCATTTTCAAAACAACAGTAACAAATGTTTCAGGGCTGACTGACAAGACCTATCTGAAAAGAAGGTTTTCTCTTGCTCATCACCTGTCATTGGTTCTCTCTGTTAATGGCAGGATGATGATTACTTTGCCACATTGAGGGAACTTGAAGCAACAGTGAGAACAAGAAGTCTGTCTCTGGAGATGATGTGTGAGGGGAAGATTCAACACAACAGCTACTATCAGGAGTGTTTGTTCTATTTGCATAGTTACGGCACTAATCTGGCAATAATAAGCTTTTATATGAGGCATGACTGTATGAGAGAAGCACTGCTTCACTTGTTAAATAAGGTGAGTAATTCAATTTTCATCACCGGAACTGAAATTTGAAAAACAGCAATGAGCATCACGCAGTGCTTGAGTGGTTTTCTGCACAGGAGTTTGCTGAGGTCCTGAAATGTTATGATACAAACTATCCAGTGACTGAAAAGAATTCAGTGAGACAGAAAAACAACTTTGGTCTTTACATCTTGTGTTTAATCTCTCTTCCCCATTCTGTTGAAACAGGGGTTTCTAGAGAGGAGAAAGTGACGTTTTGGTTCCTTTATAGAGGTCCTGCTTCAACAGCACTTTGTCTTTTTTGTACATAGTTGAAAACCTGGGACTGTTGTCATAGAGTTCAGGAGAGAGAAGGGAAAATTTGAATTTCAACATGCAGATAACACTGGACACTACTCTCTATCCCTGTGCCTCTGTCTCGTGGTGTTGTTTGGTGAATCAGATCACCTATGTTTGTACTTCTGTAACCATTAGGAATATAAGGAAATACAGAGAACAGAAGTCTAGGGAAGCCAAAATGTGGTTTCCAGCTCTCCCTTAAGGAAATAATCTAGAAGGACTTAAGTATTTCTGGAGTAAACAGTTCTATTGGTGCTAAACGACAATGAAACCTAGAAATTATTCCAGGTTCTTACTAAGACATTAAGAGTGCTTCTTAGGAGATGTGAATCCATTATATCCCACCAGCTTGTGAGAGAGTGGTGTTTTGTTTGTTTCCTTTTTTAAGTTGCTGTGCTTGGGTTTGAATTACTGCTTATTTTTTAATTATTTGAAGTAACTCTTATTGAGAGTGTACAACTTGAAACACCGACTTCCATTATCTTTATCTGCTTATGAGCTTTGTTAATAGAAGATTAAGTTGCCTTATCAGCTCTGCTTTCTCATTGTACCATCAGTCATTCTAAGCCCTTATAGTCATCTGCATATTGAATTAGCTTTTTAAACGTATCCTTTACATCAGTTTAAATTTGCTTTTAAAGAAAAGTTGCATATTTTTACAATGTGGGTGATATAATTTCACTTCTTAAGTAGCAGACTTGGAAAATAGTCTAGACAGACAATTTGATGTGGAAGTTTTGGACAAGGAACTGGTAGTAATCATACAAATGAGAGGAGGGTTTGTTCCCCTAAAGATGTAAGGTACTAAGCTTCTGACTAAACATTTTGCAGTTGGTTGTTTGGATACATTTTATGTGTACAGACTTTGTTGCCTGTATCTTACTGTGAGATATTTAAAAAAAAAAAAAATTAAAAAATTTCATATCAAGCCTTTAAAACATACGTGCTGCCCTGTTGACACATATTAATGTTACTGTGGAAAGAAGCATGTGTGAGGCTGCATTTGCGAGAACACAGTCAAGAGGCCAAGGGAAGTAAATATCCCCCTCAGGTCACTGCTTGTGAGGTTTCATCTGAACAACTGTGCCCAGTCTTGGGTTCCCAAGTACAAAACAGACACTGTCAAAGTGAAGCAAGTCTAATTGAAGGCCACCAAAGTGTCTAGGGGCCTGAAACACCTGATCTATGAGGAGAGTGATAGAGCTAGGTTTCTCCTGCTGGAAGAAAAAGCAAGAGGAGATCTGTGTGCTGTTTTCAGCTACCAGATGGGTGATTATAGAGAAAATAGAGCCATGCTTATCTCATATGTGCCCAGTAAAAGGGTAAGAGACCGTGGACACAATTGGGAGAAAGGGAAATTCCAACTGGATATAAAGAAAAAGGGTTTGGGTTTGTTTGGGGTTTTTCTGGTGCATATATTTAGACACGGGAACAGGGCCACAGGGGGGTTGTTGAATGACTCTACTTTGTTGTGCTCAGAACTCGGCTGGGCAGGTCCAGAGCAGCATGACCTAACTTGGAAGTCATTCTTTGAGTGGGGCTTTGAACAAAATAACCTCCAGAAATCCCTTCCAATCTAAATTATTTATTAATTTTCTGATCTTTGTCACTTAATATACCTTTATATTACATAAGGAAAATAAGCTGCAGTGGCTTTGCTTCAAGCTACTTTCTGTTTGTGTAGGAATCCCCATCAGAAGTGTTTATTGAAGGGATCTTCATTCCAAGTTATGAAAGTGGAAAACTGCATATGTTGGAGAACTTGCTGGAAACCATTGATCCAGGATTGGAAAGCTGGGGAGTCTACTTGATTGCAGCCTGCAAATACTTGCAAAGAAAGAACTATTACCATATTCTATATGAACTGCAACAGTTCATGAAGGTGAGTTGAGGGACATCTCTTACAGTGAAATGCCGAATACTGTCGGACTTTTGGTTATTTCCTTTGGTCTAAACCTGCATGCTGGACGAGTATATTTTTGCTTCTTTACAGTCCTAGAAAACACAGAAAGGCCTGAGCTTTACTGTAGCTGACCTGATCCATGTCATGGATCTGGCACATTGGATTAAAGAAAGCAGAGCATTGCCTGCTCTGTTTTGTGTGAGCCTGTTAGTGCAGACAAGGGTTACTGAAGGGGGTGTCCTGTGGTCCATCTTAGTGGTCAGTACATTTCTTCCAGGATCACGTCCGTGCTGCCATGACCTGCATTAGATTTTTCACTCATGGAGCAAAGTCGTACACTGAACTTGGAGGAAAACAAACGTGGCTTCTAAAGATCAAGGACCATCTCAAAGTCTATCTGCAGGAGGTCTCGAGAAGTTCAGGAAGGAAAAAAATGGCATTCACTTTTCGGAAGAAAATGTCTGCTACAGATGTGTCGAGGTATCTATAAACAAGAAGCTAAGTTTTAGAAGAGGGGAAATTCAGGCTTTAGACTTTGAGGATTTTTGTTGGTTTCATTTAAGTTGGCTTTAGCTAACGCTTACTGGTTGTCCTTGATCCAAATCTGCTTTTATGTAGTTACAAGTATAGGATTCTCATCACTTTTTCCCCCAACAATCCAAACCAGAAGATGGGCAATTGTTTCTACTAAAAAGATGTATGTGTGTGAGACTACCCTCCTTTAATTTAAAAAACAAACAAGAACCCTACAGTGCATAGACAATTATATACCAATCCACAAGTTTTTTTATTCTTCTCTTCATTTCCTCTCCATAAAGCAAGCAGCTTTGTAGTGCTTCACTTGTCTTGTGGGGTTAACTCAAAACATTGCACTATGTACAAGCTATAGGTGCCAGAGATAACTGGATTCCTGGATTCAAAAGTCAACGTGTAAATTTAGCCAGATCTCTCTTGTACTTGTGGTTTTATATCTTGTTTTTCTTAGGGACTTTTTTCTTTCTTTGTTTTAGGCTAGACTCTTAACTTAAACCTGGAGGGGAGTGTGTGTGATGAGGTGAAAAAGCAGGAACAGATACTTATTTGGGGATCCAGATTCTCTTGCTCAATTCTTTGAAATAATGTGAATAATTGCTCAACTTCAGCTTGTGATGCATGTTAAGTGCACAGATCTGAAAAGTAATATTGCTGCAGACTTGCACAATAGACAAAGTCAAAAAGCAACTGAAATAATTGTTTATGTCTTCTTTTGAAAGGTATTGAAGAAATTAGTAAGTTCACATAAATAATACTTGACACTTTCTCTATTACAAAATAAAGTCAGAATTTTTTCGCTGTCTAGGCACATCAATACAGTTGATCTGCAGATGGAAGTAACAAAGTTCCTGCATCAGTGTGAGAGCTCAGGAACCTCTCAAATGACAGATTCCTCCTTGCCCACACTCTTTGGAAACAATAACATGAAAATGGATGTTGCTTGCAAGGTACTAATTGCTATTTTAAACACAGCTCTATTTTTCATCAATACTAACTTGTCATGCAGGTTGAAGCATTTGATGGTTGGAGCAGCTTCTTGTATTTTTTATGGGCAGGTTACCTATGCGTGAATGCAACCCATCATTTATGAAAAATTCATGTTTTTCCTCAGAGTAGCAGAGAATATATGAGAACTTGGAGCTCATCTCCTCAAAGTTCAAATTTTCAGAGGCAGTGCATCCAAAATACAAACAGTAATATGCCTTTTAACTGTGCATCCCATTATGTTTCGAAGCAAGGCAAATAATGTTATTTTTCTAACCATTCTTAACTTTGGCTCCTCTCCACCTGTAAATTGCCCAATGTCCCTCAGGGAAGCAGTGCGTGACAACAGACCCTATAATTTGCTGTACTTCTTGGGATGGTGCTGTTTTCTGTTGAAGTAATGTGTTTTCTTTTGGCCTCTGGGCAAAATCTGGATTTGCATTAATATTATTTAACTGTACATACTGAAAAAGGAATGTGCATCCCCAGACTTGTCTATGCCTCTCTTTTCAGGTCATATTGGAAGGCAAAAACATTGAGGAGGGGTTCGGGATTGCATTTAGAGTTCTCCAGGTATGGAAAAACTTGATATAACAAGCAATATTATTAAAGTAACTCCTGAAAGCAGCAATTGTTTAAACAAGCCTTTTTCCCCCCCAAATGTATTTTAATCCCCCCAAAGAAAAACTTCCTGCGAGAAAAGTCACAAGTTCGAGTCTTACATGTCCATGTATTTGTGGAACCTTGGTAAAGAAATTTAGATGCCCTTTCAGGAGGACATTTCCAAACTAATTGGGTCCTACAAAGGAATACAGCTCTTCCTTTGCTGTGCACATTGTTCAGTGTCTTAACTCTGGCAAACCACAGTCGTAGATGTGTGTAGAGACCTCTCACCTGGTAGCTCTCTGCACTTCATGACAGCCATGCAAAGGCAGTGAGTAAATAAGGCCAGGGCTCTCTCTGTTCTATTCTCCTGATTTGAGAGAGCAAAACTAATTAACTGGAAACTCTCTCTGGGGACCTCTCCTTCCTCATGTCTGGGTAGAAGTTGAGTGCTTATCAGTCAGCATAGCTCATGAGCCTCCAAACTCTTCTGAGTGTTTCTCATCCATGTAGTCCCAGACGGTAGAGCAGGGCCACTTTTGGACTGAGGTGGCACACTGGAAGAATATTTCTGGATGTGGCAGGCCCTGCTCCTTCTTGCAGGTCAGGATGTACAAGGCAGAACTTCTTCTTGTAGAGAGATGAAGAGCCTTAGAAAAACAGCACTTCTAAGCAGCAGCAGCAGTCACTACCCCCAGTAAAAACGGAGCAGTGAGTCCAGCTGCCTATCATCACTTCCATTTCCATCCTTTTTCTTCTTTACTTATTCATGGCAGGATCAGTCCACAGCTTTTATCATCTCCTCCCTCATGTGGGAGGTGTACAATGGTCAATTTTAGGGTATCCAAAGGGTGACTGCTGGTGGGGTAGCTGGAGAAATACAGTGGGAACATGCTAAGTGAGGGGGAGAGGTGGGTAGAGATCTAGGAAAGATCTTTTGCCAGAAGAAATAAAACTGATTTTTTGCCACTTCTGAAAATAAGGCGATAACAGCATTCTTGTTCTTAAGCAAGATTTATTTTTACCAGTCTGGTTATAGAAAACCTTTAAGTCAACCCTGAGCAGTGGTGAGTGGAAAACCAGAGGCCCACAAAACAGCTTTGACTTTTTGGAGCGTGGTGTGGTATTATGTCTTTAGGAGAGATTGCCTCAGTTGTGTTCCTCTGAGAAAAGCTGCTGAGAAGATTCAGCATGTTGCTCTGATGTTCCATCTGCCTCTAGGACTTCCAGCTGGAGGCTACGGAAGTGTACAGCAAAGTGGCCAAGCAGCTGGTGAAGCAGCAGAAGTACAGCGAGATCCGGCAGCTCCTGAAGTGTGTCAATGAGTCTGGAGTGGCAGCAAAAAATGACGGGGATAACATTATCCTAAACTGTCTAAATGAGTTCAAAAACATTCCTGCTGAGGTAATTCTATCCTGCATTGTGTCCCTTTTGAAGTAAAAAAGGTATATACAATACAGGCTACAGGGAAGTCTGGTGCCTGTGCTGCACTTTTAGTGAGTCCTTAAGATGTTCTGGCTCCGTAGTACAGGCCTAGTTTAAAGGTGGGAGTGTGTGGTTTGCCTTGTACAAGGTACTCTGAGGGGAAACAATAAGTAGCTATAGCACTCTCCTACCCTGCACTTCCCAAATGGATACTCATGGTGGGGAGAGAACATGTGCTTCACAAGATCCTGCCAAATGCTGCTGATTGCAGCAGGAGGTGTTCCCTTCAGTGAAGCTTTGCTGGCTAGCACAGAGGATGTGTGTGGAGGGAGAAACCTCCTGCCTCCATAGGAACCAATTTTGTGATTCCCTTTGCCTGCCACAGTGTTTTTTCCATCCCAGTGAAGGAAGGAGATGTGCTCTACTAGTTCTGTTAATTAGGTCAGGGGATGCAGTCCACTCCTTGGGTCAGGGTGGGCTACGGGGTAACTCCTGCTGGGGTGCAGGGAACCTACGAATTCATTTCATGCAACACGAGCCATGTCCATGAGAGACTCCCAGGCTCATTGCGTTCTCTAGGGATCTCCCATAGACATGGCAGGCAGGAAAACCTGTGGGTAAAGGGAAGAATTGGAATTTGTATTTTTTTGTATTTTCTGCATCTGCAACCCTTGCAGTTGGGACAGTCTAAGCACCTGCTGTGATCTCAGCAGCCCTGCCTGTCCACAGGGGTTTGATCCCTGATGGGGTAGAGTTTTGCAGACTATTTTCACTTTAAATGTGAACACTTTTTCCCTTCTTTGGATACAGGATCTCGATAATCTGATTCAGGATATGGACAGTGATGAAAACAAGGTAAGTAAAAGCACAGTAGCAAGAGCTAAACAGCCCAGTCTTGATCTGCAGCTTGCAGGCTCTTTTTCACTGTCTTCTCCCTCATCCTCATGCAAATAAGATTTTTGAAGGCTACCTCCTAGATTGTAGAAATCACAGTGAATTCCTCAAGGCCATGGTGTTCGTGATTGTAAAGCTGTGACATGCAGGTACCAATAGGGACTATTCCTATTAGTTCCTTGAGAGTCTTCAGAGTGAGGGCTGGGCATTTGTTAGAGTGGGAGGAAAGGTGTTTCAGAGGGGCACATTGGTGGGCTTGCTGGTTTTGTTATTCAACTTTTCGCATAGGTGCACATAAGTTTCCAGTAATGGCAGACAGCTAATGATGACCACTTCAGCTTATTGTTTCAGGATTATGCTATTTCTGTGTTGATTGAGAGTTTAATGATAAAACTTCTCCACTTCTGATAGACTTTTTCTCTTAGAGGAAATGAAGCCTACACTACTTCATTTCTTTGTTGGCTTTCACACCAGCTGGCCAAGCCACTGGAGAGTTACACATATGTAAATATATGAACTGTAGATGCCTGTTTATAGATGTGGCTGTGACTCAGCATTTGGAGGTTGTTGTAGATCCTGAGTGGCATAGCTGGGAATAAAATCTAAAGATTTGTGTCGGTCCTGTGTTTGCTCTGAATGACAAACTCACCGTTGTAGGTAGATTGAAAAATGGGTTTTAATTCTGCTGTTCTGTAAGATCTGTCACTGAAAGATGGGAATTGTTCTAGAACCAGCAGTGGAAGAAAAATGACAGATTCAGACTCTTTGCTATGAGGATATTGTAATTGATGCACAAGATAGGATTCCTGATACTAATTTCATGGTCATACAGTAAAGGAGTTTGTACAAGACACAAACTTAAAATACACCTCTCTTTTTGGTAATATGGTGCTACTACCCCATATGACACCCTTCTGAACTGGGTGTTTCCCGTGTGAGTCCTTGCTTAAGCTTGTTTAAGTTTGAAGTTTGGCTTTCTGAGCAAGTCGTGCCTGCCTGTCGTGCTCCAGATCCAGGCGTACATGATGTGCAACAAGCTGCGCTCAGCGTACCTGGTGTCGGTGCGGCAGGAGAAGGCGCGGGCCGTGCAGCTGGTGCAGCACGTGCGGCAGCTGGCCGAGAGCAGCGGCGACGACGTCGTCAAGGCCATCTGTGCCCAGTGGCTCTCCGTGCACCAGCCCAAGGTGAGAAATCGGCTTCCCCAGGGCACCAGGAAGTGATACGGAACTGACGTTCGCCGTCGTAGCGAAGGAGAAGGCTTCAGGACGGCATAAAGGTGTCTGGTTTAGCACTCTCTCGCTAAAATGGAACTCTGTTGACTGATGCTGGTGGCAAATGGATGCTGCTAATGTGCCTCTGGTGAAAGGAAGGGAACTAAATTACAAGTGCCAGTCCTGTATTTTGACAAACAGTCACTACCTCAGGGTGTTTTTTGGCTCTCTTTTTGATGGGGGGAGGGGGGCAGTTTCAAACTGAACAAGCAAGGATTTAGATGTATGGAAGAGAGCACTTCTGTTTCTGGCTTTAGTTTTTGGGTTTTGTTGGTTTTTAATTTTTGGGGGGTTGATATTTTTTGAAAAGCACTGAACTTAATAATACGTGTTTTATTTTTAATCCAGAAAACATATGTAGAGAGGACAGAAAAATTTTATCAACTCGATGTAGCCTAGAGTATAAAATTTTTGTGATGTTACCTTTAAAATTTTCAAGATTGGAGAGTTCTTCTGTTACAAAGACTAAAACTCAGAGATTTTTTTAAGCCTCTATACAAACCATTGCTACTTCTTTTTTATCCCCCCCACTAGTACATGTACCCAGTTTTTTTAGTTTGTTTGAAAAGGTAGGAACTGATTCTTTATGGCAGATTTACCAGTCACACTGTGTGATGTGTGCCATAGATGTGGCACTTAGGCTAGTGCCGGCTAGATGAATGAAGTTGTAAAGGGCATATCCTGTAAGGGGAGTACAAAGGGAAAATAAGCCTTTAAAACAGTTGAAAAATCACGTGCCTCTTTCTTTACTTCAGTAAAACCCAATGAATTGTTGCAATGCAGCTTTTTGACTGAATAGTTGACAGTAAACTTCCACAGTTCTTCATCAGGTATAGCAAAGAATGTGGATGGAGCAAGCTGTGGTGAAATTAAACAGGTGGTCCCTATCCCTGTCACACAGGGATGTATTTATTTATTACCAGGATAATCTGTCCCTGTCAAGTACAATAGAACACCAAACTGGACATACCCTGTATTGATGGGTTTTGCTCTGGAAGTGCTAGGGTAATCAGTTTTATGAAAAGAAGCAGCAATCTTTGTGTAATGTCTGTGTTCAGGGATGCTGAAAAAAGTAGCTGCTTCTCTGCAACTAATATTGGGACATGAGAAATTGGCAGAAATGTAGTAGACAGGAGTAGGACCTTCAAAAAAAAAAAAAGAACAAAACATGGCGTTCCACAAGAGTTTGTGTTTGCTGTTTACATGTATCTCAGCACAAGAAGTAGGAAAACTAATTCACTTTCTCATTAAAAAGTTGTTTACATCAAAAAACCAACAGGTTTTCTGAAGTGTAATGTAATTGTAAATAGTTTTAGTACATAAAATAATTGAGACTGTCAAGTAAGAGTTTTGCACTATCCCCAAGCTCACTATAATGAAAGAACAGACTTCCATGGTGTTGGAAAGGATTTGGTCCATCTTCTTCAGGGTTTCAAGAGCTGACACAAACACCTCTCTTCGGAGGTGCTCTGCTCTGCTCACTAGAGCAATTAGAAATGACCATACATAGCTTTCAGAATCCCCTGGCCACAGATTTGTATTATCTCATTAGCGAGCAGTACTTTAATGAAAGCTTTTGTTTCCTTGGCCAGACTGACCTAGCTTTCCATCAGCTTACAGCCATCAGGCTAATCCTAAAACGTGACACTACCTATAGCTTCAGTCATTTTTAAATCTCTGATTATGGGGAGGAGATTTTACTGTTTGTGGGTATCCAGATCTGCATTGCCTGAACACCTCCTGTTCTGCTTGAGTTCCTTCAGCTGCAGAGAGCACTGAGAGTGGAGTTTGCCATGCAGACCCGTCAGTTCCATACCTGCCTTTCTTCCTGACCTCTTTGCACTGTACCTGATGCACTTTATATAGTGTTTGTTGTAATTTGATGTTCTTAACCTGGAATCGTAGGGATCTTTCTTGTACCAGCAGAACTGGAATTTTGACCCTGATTAATTACCTTGTGTCATAAATAGTGCAATTATCAAGGGGCTTTGAATTTTTGAGCAGCAAAAAGGGATTGAATACTGCCAGTTTAAAAGAATTTCTGCTACTGACCAAGGTTTGTTTACAATTTAAAAAAAATAAAGTATTATGACTGTTAATATATTTTCTGCTTATTTTTTACAGCAGCAGAATTAGGCGTCTCTTTCTAGATCTTCATTTTGCTTTTGGCTATGCTTAGCAGAGTAATTAGAAGGGGGATAATTGTTCTATCATGCCAAATGTATCTGTTACTGAGTGTCCTCAATATTTAGATCAAGTAGAACGTCACATCTTTAGAAGTCCCCCCGGCAGCTCGGCAGCCTAGGTAGTTCAGCCTCATGCGTGTACTCAGTAATCCTCTCTAGGGAGCTTTGCAAGTTAATCTAACTCTCCCTTACAAGCCTCCCTTTGAGACAGCTAAATGAGCTTTAGTTTCCTCATTTTTTACAGATCAGCTGAGAGGTATAAATTACTTGCTCAAGGTCAAAGAGAGTCAGTGTATGTCTATGGAAACGTTTATTTAATGTGTCTTGTGTTAAATCTAAAATCAGACTTCTTTGAGAAGAGCATTGACCTGCAAGGGCAAAAATATTTCACAGCAGAGACACTTTTCTGCTTTCTTAAAAAATGGTTTCTCTTGCTCCTGAAGCCACTTTCAGGATCAGAGAATGACACAGAGAAAGCAAGCCAAGCCTCCAGTGCTAGGTAGCATTCTCCTGCTACATTGTAGTTGTGGATTTAGCTTCATAATTGGGCTGAAGCATAAAGAGGGAGGGGGAAAAAAAGCAGAGTGACAAGGAGAAACGCAAAGGGACTTTTTAAAATGTTACCTGGACTGAGTTCTCTACATTAGAGAGGCAGGTGCAGTAACAGCAACACTAAGTAAACTGAATCAGCATTTCTGAAAGAAGATACAGTTTCCTGTTGTAAAAGGAAAATGACTTTATTTAGTATTGCTCAGAGGTAGCACAGGACTGATCTGCATAGAAAGCATCCAGACAGGAAGAATTAAAATTAGCATTTGTTTTCCAAAACTGGCAGTTGGTCACAGTGGCAGGCTCATATGCAAGTCCAAAAACTTCCAGGCTTTTTTTCAGAAGCAGAAGATAATCCTATGAGCTGTGGCACTTGGTTTCTGACTGCTTAACTCTTTCAGAAATAACCTCTGATTATGGATCACACTCCAGCAGTTTGCACTCAAGTAGCACTGGAGTTCCAAGGGAGCAGTCCCACTGCTACGTGGCCTGAGCCAGCTGCTTTGTGGAAGTGCAAGTTGTGTGGTCCTGCAGGGGCAGCCTTGATAACTTGTAACTGCTGGGCAGACAAATCCAAGGATTTCTGTGCAAGTCTCACCTTCCTGTCCTGGAGCCAGCTTGACCATAACACCAAGGTAGTCCTGCTTCAGCTGTTTAGCTCTAGGGAGTTTGGGGTCATTTAAAGCTAAAGTCTCAGCTGAAGTTGTTTAATATTTTTTAACATGGCTGAGATGTTCTTTACTCATTCTGCTCTATTTTCTAGGTTCTAAAGTAATTTAAAGTGCAGCTGGGGGATTTACTGTGACAACTTTTACACCATCTTCATTCAGTGCTTCACAGGAGAGATGCTGATTTTTTTAATAACTTGTCTGTGCACAATTGGAGCACTCCTGCAGCTTTTAACCTCCTAGTCACCTGCACCAAAACCTGGCTTCTCAGAAGATTTGCCAACCCTCAGTTCACTTACTGCAATCAGTGGGCATTTAGGGCCAAGATACCTCAGTGGCTAGGGTCCAGCTTCTTAGAGAGCATGCAGAGAAAGCGATTCCATGTAAAAACTTCACCTAATGCTTGGCACAAAAAGGCCAGGACCTGTTTCTGTGTGCTTGAGAGCATTTGTATTGCATTACTTGCCAGAAAATCTAATATCCTAAAGTATTTTCGCTCTGCCAGTTCAAAGGGTAGGAACTGAAAGTAACCGCATAGATTGTAAGTTTAGAGTCCTACCTTTTTTCTATTGCTGTTAGGAAAGAAACCAACCAACCTTTATTTAACGTAACTCCTTGTTACTTCATAATCTAAACCTAAGACTGCAACCTCCCTTTCTATTCTAAAGCCAGAGAACCATAGCCTCGAGCTGCTGTGTGAGATACCAAGCAGGTTGCTCCCAGCATCAGTGCTCTACTTCTCCAGCTAGGAAGAGGGACTGATCGCTTACAAATCTCAATCCTTAAGTGTAATATTCCAGAAATTCAAATTAGGTCGTGCCCACAGAGCCATCCTTAGGGCAGCTGAAGTATCAGCATTCTACTCTTGAGGTCTCTCAGCAGTGCTGTTCCCCTGAGAAGCATGGCTGAGCCCAGCCAGGGACACTCTTGGTGCTGCTCAGTCCCACTGGATGCCGAGGAGCTCACAGCTCACGCTCCAGAGCTTCTTTGCCGTCTCGTCATCCCGACCACGTGGAGACACGTAAGCTGGCTGGCAATCACTGTAAGAGAAACGTTCTTTTTTATTCTTTTGATGCCTTGAGGGGCCACCTAAAACACAGAGACTAGACAAGAATAAAAGGAGGTATTTATTTGAAGGGCCTTCAGAGGTACACCCTGGGCAGCGAAAAGGCTACACCCAAGATGGACCCTGGGTCATGGCTTCTTCACCCTTTTACAAGTTTGGTTCATTTGCATATCAGGGTTAATTCTCCAGTTATAGCCTCAGGTTCATGATGGAATTACCCCAAGTTTGCCCCCCTCTAGAGGCTTTTAGTTGACACATTTTGGGCCCGGTGTCCTTGGAGTGGAAGCCTGCAGAGGTTTGTTATGTCTAACCAGCATGAGAGAACAGCAGCTCACAGGCCACAAGAAACTTCAGAGTTACACACCAGGCAGCACAGGATTTGAAATATATAAAGGCATCACTTTCAAGTCAAAGATCTCCATCTACATTAGCACACTGAAATGTCTGTGTTAAGATCAGGGAGTTGCTCTCTATCAGCTTAATTCAAGACCAGCTGAAGAACAGTGGGAGGCTATCCAGCAAATGAGCAAGGGCTGGTGCTAAGCCACCATGAGAAAGACTTCTTTCCAACTAGCTGGGGAAGAATCTCTCCCAATGGCACCAAGAACTGGCACGCAAGTCTAGCTCTATCTGCTGTCTCGATTCCTAAAGAAATCTCACTAGTGTGCATTCTCATTAATACCACTAAAAAGGGATATAAACTCTAAGCTTCTTCAGAAGCACATTTTCTAACAAACACTACAAAAAAGTCACTCAAACAGCCCTTAATTCTAAACTATTTATCCCACTATATGCTCAAGAATAACACTGTAATAACCATGTATGTTTACACCCTTTTCCATTATCCTCTGAACTGTGGCTCCTTTCTTCTCAGCTCCTGCAATCAGAAAGCACTCTGTCTGGAAAAGAGGTCCTGTGTTCTCAATTGTAATGCTAGATGCTGCAATAACTTGGGAGTTTAAGAGCACAGAGGAAATGGCAATCGTGTAAGGTTTCCATTCAGCTCGGTGTTTTTAGATGGAGTCTTTAATATTCCTAAAATGACTGGTAGACTCCCACCTGTCTCACTGTGGCGTGCAAATTCTTTTCTTAATGTCTACACTTGTGCTTTATAGTCTGTGGCCTGGAAAGTGAAAAGGATTCTAGGCTAGCCCAATGTAAATTGTGAATTAGTGTTGAGGCTTCTCGTTTCCCACCATGTCCAAAAGTCCTTTTTTTTAATGAGTTTAAATCCCACCAGTTTTCTGTACTCCAGCACATTAATACTACGTTTTTATCCCAAGACAGACAGTCATCCAAGGAAGACTTAGATGTCTATTTATATATTCAAGTCTGATTAAGATGGTACAAACTCCCAAATGAAGATCAGGCAATGTCATTACAGAGACTAATCTGGTCACAAATGACAAGAAGAAAGGTCTGCAAAGACACAAAGGCTCCAACAGCATCCATGTCCGGGGGAATAAAAAAAAAAGAAATTTTCATATTCATTCCCCAAAAAAAAAGTCTTGTTAAAATGCTCTACATGCAGTGGGAAGCTGACAGACATATCTGCATGAATCTGTTTGAATGGCATTCTTCAGATCTAGAATGATCATGACTTGGAACAGCTCTGGGCTGTGGTTTTGGTGATGGGAAAAGGCAGGACTACGTAGGGTCCTGGAATAAGTCCAAAAAGTCAAGAAATAACAGGTTTTGTAATGGGAGCTACACAAGACCATTTCCATGGCAGCGTGACAAGCATCCCAGCAAGAGTCCCTCCCAGCTGGTGGGTCTGTCACACTGGAGGATAAAGTTATTTGGTCACATGCCGGACCTGCAAATCTCACCTCCTGTCTCTGCAGCTCCATCAGCTCCCTGAGAGCACAGCCCCCTTCTGCTCCAGTGGGGTAAAACTACAAAGAGAACTGAAGTGGCCTTCCCAGGATTGACTCAAGTGACCTCGTTAACTGAGCAGTTCTACTGAAAAGTGATTTTCCCAAGTGTTAGGCAGGTCAGCATTAGAGCTCTGAGCACGTGACAGCCATTCCTGCACTTTGAGTACATTAATATTTCTAGCACTAAAGGATCAAGCTATTGCATGAAGTGTTGCACAGGTCAGGTGTTTCTTCTAACACGATTGCAACAGACCTGGAAGGGGTAATGCTCCAGCATTTATCACCCTCAGTCTTACCAGACAGCCTCTTATCTGCTCCCTTCTTAATGAAGAATGACAGTAAGCCCCATATTACCCAGCCAACAAGGTTGCCTTCCACAGCATATCGCTTCATCAGCTTGCACCCACCTGAAATACTGTCCTGTCACAGAGTCCAGCTCCTCGGCTACTGCACAGTAGATACTGGTCTGAGCTCCTTCGCAAGGTGTCTTCAAGAAGAAGGAGAATATCTTCCACAGCCAGGTCATTACAAATGAGTGCCGGACCAGTTCGGAATAGACAGAACCAGGATGGAGAGCGTTTGCTGTGACTTTAGTGCCTATGGCAAAATAAAGTAGTCCAGGACAAATCTGCATGGATCAAAGTGTCTTTTAAAAAAGGGTAATATACTCTTCAATTCTACCTGTAGATATTCTGTAACTTACAGGAGGAGTCCAGACTTGGATACAGAGAGTTAAATGAAGTCCTCTGTAGTTACTGCATGCTGGATGTGATGGATACACTTGACCTCTTAGCCAAATCAGCAGTAGTTTGGTACAGGCTCCAAAGAAGGTAAAGGTCTGAGCCGTAACTGGGCCAAAACTCCTCTAGGAAACCCACAGAGGCCAGTGAGTATCAGCACACGTGAACTTGGAACACCCATCAGGCAGTGAACGCAAGTAGCACATGGCTTTTCCAATACTCTTTTATCCAGGAACAAAGGAGGTTGTGGATGCAATGAGTCTCACGTGTACCTTTCCCATTGTGTGCAATCTGACTACAAGCCAACCACTCCGTTCCATAAATATTACAGCCTAAGTGAGCCTTCTCTGAGCTCTCCCTGCTAAGCAATATGACTGCCTGGTGACAATCTTCCCTTGAGCTGGCTCACTTCTCAAGGTTACTCCTCAAGGCAGAGACCTTTTACCAACAGCAGACCATTGGATGAGCCCAACTGGTGCTCAGCTCAAACTGCAACTGGACTGCACAGCAGGTAACTCTCCCCTTGAGCAGGGATGCCTCTCAAGGCTTGAGATTCCTTACCTGAGACTAAGAGAGCCTTCCTTAACCAAGGCAGAGAGACCCTTTGCTTGCAACAAATCCACAGTAAGTGACTGATTGCTGAATTAATCCTGAGGAAACATTACTAGTCCATGTAGCTACTCAATAATAATAATTATTATAAATTTTGTATACATAATTCCATTACACATAAATCATCCAAGTCTGACACTAAAACTGGACCTAGCTGCACCTAGGCTCCCTAAGGAGTTTAAAAAGCAAGGGGCTCCATGCTGAGCCTCATGATTCAACAGGAGGGTCCTCCTTACACATAGTGTGTTTCCAGTCCTGTGTGAATCACTCTAACTCGACTCTAAATCAGTTTTCCTTCCATGTAAGTAATGGAGTGAACCTTGCCATCAAACTTTGTTAAGTGACGCTTTTATGACATCACGTTAAAAACACTTTTGCTGACACCTTTGATGGTGATTCTTGAAGCAGTTTAAACCACTCATCCATGGCACTGGAGCATCCCCTGCTCCCTTCCAAACACTGCAGTCATTACGAGCCTTCTGCAAAACAAAGTGCTAGAGGGCCTGAGTACTAAACCAGCAGCAGTTTCCATCAGGCTTTTGAGAACACCTGCTTCTTTTGACTTACTCTAATAGTAATTTCCTGGGGAAGACACTGCTCTTATAAGTAATAAATACTACTTAAGTTTATGAAAAGGACAGAATGACATGACTGTGACAGGTGTCGTGACTTACAAGGTACTGTCTAGTCTCATGCTTGTTTTACAGGCCACCAACCTTTAAGGCAGCTGAGTGTGCATTAGCTTTTCTATTGGAGACTGCAGTTGTAGCTCTGTTTTCAGCTTCCACCCACATACCACAACTGTCTGTGTGGACACAGCTAGTTTTTGACAAGCACCAAAGAAAAATGAGATACATTCAACTGTGCCAAGCTACTAAACTCCTCTACCCTGGTGTTGTAAAGACAATTAGTGTTGTAAGTCTCCTGGTTCCCCAGACAGCAGATATCTTCTTCTTGCAAAGAGACCTCAGTGACACCTGCTTTAAACCATTCAATTTCTGCATAGATGATTTGCAGCCCTTTCTTCAAGCCACTCTCCCCATCCACGGTGCTCAAAAAGCCAAGCGGACAAACACCCCGCCTGCCTCTGGAACTTGCCTTGCAGCCGCCTGGCCAGCTCCCGGGTGAAGAGCACGTTGGCCAGTTTGCTGTGACAGTAGGCCAGGCCCCGATTGTAGCTCTTCTCGCCATGGAGATCGTGGAAGCGGATGCGGCCTCCGTGATGAGCCAGCGAGGACACGTTCACGATGCGGGCTGGGGCAGACTGCTTCAGACGCTCCAGCAAGAGGAAAGTCAAGAGAAAATGACCTGGGGGGGAGACGAAAGGTCATCCTTCTAGGAAGGGTTCCCCTGCTTGCTTTTATGTGGTATCTTACTGCTGCCCTCACTTCAAGTCCAGGAAAAAGAAGATTTTTGTTAATTTCCCCTGAATTAACAACTACACTTTTTGGGGGCCTTCAAGTTCTGCTCCTCATTTTCAAAAAGCTGGAGCTTATAATGGAGGTCATACATTTCAAAATGTCCTACATAACATACAGATACTTAAACTGGATCCACAATAAGCAAATACCCCGCATTGCATTTCCAGAACTCTGACTCTGGCCCTCCATCCTTCCCGGAAAAGGCAGAATGAGGAAGAGAAAATCTGAAAGCAGGATTTTCCTTTGGCATTTTGCCACAGATATTGATGTTAGAAGGAGATGATCTTTAAGGACAATTCTAATGCAAACCATTCTACCATTCTATGATTCCATATTGAGTGCAAACATGATTCCACTGGTCTTACCAAGATGATTGACCCCCAGATGCATCTCAAAGCCATCAGCAGTCTTGGCGTAAGGGCATAACATTACCCCAGCATTATTAATGAGAATATGGAGTTCCTTCTCCTCTGCAAGAAACAACAGACATCTTTAAACAAGGAAACAGAATGCAGACAAGAAGGTAGCACAAGTCACCCCTTGCTGTCTGACTTGCAGCCACATCACCTTTATAAAAAGATACCACAGACTAGCTCATGGCCTCTGAGCAGCCCCTGCTGTGAACCACAGTACCCAACAGGTACAGAGATAAGCACGGCAGGCATTTGGCAATGGTTAGAAGAGCGGACGGCAGACCTTGGTAAAATATTCTCGCTACAAAGAAGAATCCAGAGACTGTACCTGCTAGAAATTTCTCAGCAAACTCCCGGATGGACTTCGTATCAGCCAAGTCCAGTTTTTTCACAATGATTTGCTGGTTCCCTGTCTCAGCTCGGATTTCACTGGCTGCAGCTTCTCCCTTTGCTATGTCTCTGCAGGCAATAATTACCCTTGCACCTGCAAGGAGGGGAGGGGGAAACAACGGGAACAGAAACTGAGATCACTGGAGCACACTGGATGATCAAGGCTACGACAAGCAGGCTGGCCACGCACAGCAATTACAAACAATATATTGTTTCTTTAGGGAACTAGTGTCAGTCAGGGGAGTGGCTGGGAGGGACAAAGCCTTTCTCACTCCATTGTGAGCTACAGTCCAGATGAAAGATGCTTTCAGACCAGGCAAACACACGTCTTAAGTGCCTCTGTCCACGTTCTCCCAGGTCAGGAGTGCATACAACAACGCTGGTTTGATAGGGTTATATCTGCCTCTATAATGGGAATGTCAGGCCAGGAGCACATAAAGGTGATGGATTCCAGCCAGAGTAATTTCTAAATGGATTGTGAACAGGTAGTTTAATCTTCTTACCGGTTACCCAAATAACATTTACATCAAATTAGCTTGAAACATGAATAACTAAGGCGCACAGTGATGGACCTATGGCATTTCCCAGCTTCATACAAGCAGAATCCAGGAACTTCCCCAGTCCTCTCGAATCAGTTGCAGTGCAAAGCATTTTATGTCCCCAAGGCACATTTCTGGAGTCCAAGCAACGAAAACACTTGAGGAACTGGGAACTTGCACCTCAGTGGTTACAGCCTCTAAAGGAACAGCCCTTGGGCTCATCTGAAAGTAACTCTGGAATCCAGTTTACTTCAACGTAAGCCTACAGCATGCCTTCCTTAGGTCCAGAAAAGGGACTACTGACACAAGGCACGGACACGGCCACTCCGGCCACACAGGGATGCCTGCTGATGAAGACTGCACTTGCCTCTTTGCGCGAGGTCTCTGGCGGTCTCCTTCCCGATGCCTGTGTTGGCTCCTGTGATTATCACCACCTTCCCCTCCAGCCTTGCTGTCGACTTACACCGTCCTCCAGCGACATACCTCCTGCAAGAGGGGAGGCACCAGTCACCTCTGCCTCCTCAGGGGGCTCGGGCCGGGGCTGAGCACCCAGAACCTGGAGGTTCACATCAACGCTCGTGCTCACCGCTGCGCCCTGGGCCCCAGAGGGTCACGGGCATCCTCACCTGAAGCGGCTGGTCACGGCCGTGCCGCGAGCGGGACACCGGGAGCGCACCCCTGAATCCCCCGCGCTTTCCTGAGCGCCCCCCCGCCCTCGGGCCCCGCCCCGCCCGTGCGT